>CP092875.1:39400302-39420685 GCA_030710605.1 Cordylochernes scorpioides
CAATTCCCTGTTCATCGCCAGCATTCCTTCATGACATGAAAAGTTTTTGCGGTGGGGGTAACCCATTCCACTCATTTCATCCCAGAAGGGATGGTTTGTAGATAGCACCAAGTACTTGGTTGTTCTTAGGCAGCCGTTTAGGTAAGGGCAGGGGGGTCTTCCTCCAAACCCTTGGGTTTGAGGGAGTGTAGTGGGCGAACCTTCTTGAGGATCCTATGGTCGGTGGATTCATCGTTGAAACTTTTTGGCCATGGAGGCAATTTGTAGCTTCCTTTCAAAGCAGGTCATGAGAAACTGAAGGGCGTAAACAACGATAACACTCCCACATCGGCAAAGTTCCTGGGTTAACCTCCTCATGTCTCAGAGTACCCTAATTCGTTGGCGGATTTTGGGGTGGACAGGGAAGTGTTAAAGAGATAAAGTGGGGATTAGGGAGAGCTATTGGAGAGCAGGACGAGTTTACTCAAGGCCATGCAGAAGGGCCCAGAGCGAAATCTGGCCGACGATCATCTTGTAGATGCTTGTTGAGAGCTAACTAGGTGTTCCCACGTAGATAGCTCTTGAAAGCGAGTGTCAGAGACCATATCAATGGTCGTTTTTTGAAACGAGCGTGCATCAGCTCCTACTGGCTAGAAATTTATTGAAGGGAGAGAGGAGGGTTGTAGCTGAACAAACCAAAGAGCTTAGGTATCCAAACCCTCCATCGATTCATTTTTCAAATGCAACTCTACTCTGGAACGGCCTTCACTAGATGTAGGCTACTTCTAACACACTTTATGACAGATAATGATAAGCTGAGGGTTGAAAGAACCTTAATGTGAATATATTTATATATTTAGTACCTCAACATATAATTGAAGCTAAAATTTTGTGCTTTTGCATTAAGATCTATATGAGGGACACCATAAATAGAGGTCAAAACTAATGCGCCATCTATTGACCTTCGTCGCAAACTAGTGGACTCTGGAAGGCGATAAAATCACAACACCAGCTTTGGAAAAAAATATAAAATTACAATAACATTAATAATAAATTTGAGTTACCTACAGAGTTCAAATTCATTAGAGCAAAATGGATTCCCATAATAATCGAGTTATCCCCACTTTTATATAGAAAAATTGCTATATAACCCCAATTTATTATTACAAATTCTAATATTTTCAAATTGTAAATACATTATATAATTGAATGTTTTATAGGGCTTTTAAAGTTTTGACTTCGTTATGCATGCTCACGCATGTGCAGGAAGACATTTATTTTAACAAACAGTTTGTATTTCTCCATTTGATATTGTTAGCCAGTAGAAGAGCGTCTTTGCTGGAAAGCTAGTTTATTCACAATATATAATTCATAATTCACTCAATGAATTCAATTAGAAATAATAGTGAAGTAGGAAACAAACTCAAATGGAATTAAGAAGATAGTTCCCTCAGCAGAGCTGACTGCTACAGGACCCATTCCAAGGTGGCGGATAGGGGAACGACCTTCAGATATGAAGGAAAGCGGCGAAACAATCAGAATGACTGACGAATAAGCAGTCGTGGACCCAACAGCATAATGTTAGAAAGAGGAGAAAGACCTCTTTAAAAAATCCTGAGTTCAATTGACCCGGTTGAAGGACCTCAGAAAGGGTCCCACTCCAGGGATATGGAGAAGCTGCGTCTGTACTCATGTTAGAGTCAGCAGCAAAGGCTTCTGCATCCATGTTAGGAACGGCCTCAAATTACAGGCAAAGTCAGACTTTCACCAAGGTTTGACTGGATCCTGGTGCCATGATCAACAAAAGCTGCACCCCTGCACCCCATATAACGAATTTATGGTTTCTCTTTTGGTTTATATCAGCGTTCGATTTTTGTTTTGGTGTTATTATGTGTCATTATCTACTTACCATTATGTATTGGGTCTTTGGATCCATTTTATTATTGTTTATTTTGGCAGGGATTGTATCCAGGTACCTGAGGACTCCAAGAGTACTGTACCTGAGGCTGGGAGGGAAGGTGGCTGTAGTTACTGGAGCCAGCACTGGTGTCGGCAAGGCCATCGTCCTGGACCTGGCCTATAGAAGTGATCATGGCCTGCCGCAATGTGAAGCGTGAACTGCGGACCGCCAAGAAGGTAATTCTCCAGACTTGCAACACCCAGGTGTATGTGGAGCACTTGGACCTTTCCTCCATCCAGTCCGTGGTCAAGTTTGCCCAGAATGCTCCTCCCTTAATCCACCTCTTCATCCATAATGCTTGTGTGACTGGGAAGATGCAGCATACCAAGGATGGCATTGAGCTAGACTTAGGGGTGAACCACGTAGGCCCCTTCCTTCTTACTCATCTACTGGCTGGTGGTCTACAGGCTGCAGCACCGTCCCGCATTATCATCATCTCCTCCTACTGCCATGCCTGTAAGTCCCGTAGTGTCATCGCAGACGTAGGTAAAGTGCATCTCCTCTCTCTCATGCTTTGTATCACCTTGTCACTGCAGAACCTGCCCTGAGTGGAAACCTATGTAGCTAAAACCAGGTGGCATCCACTTGGCTTGTTCACAAAGTAACAAAGACCTTTGGGAAAAACTTCTGCTTATCATCAAACAGCTCGAGGAGCATGGACTCATGGAATTTGTATAATCTTTGCACAAGGGGATAAGATACACCCCATTCCATGAAATTGAGCTTGAGGAACATGAACTCATGGAATTCGTGTAATCTTTACCCAAGGGGATAAGAAACAACAGAAGAAAGTTAAGATTTAAAGGGAGTTTTAGAAATAAGATGTATTTTTTTTATTGGTAAAATGAATAATTTTATAAAAAATCACATTAGACACAACACATTTTTTTATTAAAAAAGCCATATTTAGATTGAAAGAACAATATGAATAATCACTGAGGCAGCAAGGTGGTGACGAGGATTTGGCTGTCCAGTGAGGCTGTCAGACAAGTGCCATAGCCCAGGCCCATGGTCCAGTCAACAGTGTTCACCGTGGTGCGGTGGCCTCCCAGACTGATCTCATGGAACAACTGCCCACTGTTCAGCTGCACACAGTCGTTACTGGTGGGGACACTATCTCTCTAGTAACACAGGAATGAGGACAGTATCTCTCTAGTAACACAGGAATGGGAGCCAGAAAGTTGAGCCAAAGGATAGAACAAATATCAGTATTTGATGCTAATGCTTTGGAAAAATACAAGATAATTCAACAAAAGACAAGGAAAGATCAAATATTCTATATACAGTTACGAGTGTCATTCCTCATCTATGTCACGGTTTGCTTTTTTTTTTTTGGAATGGCGCCCTCCTATTGGTCGGCTACGATCACGCCACCTTTGCCCCCACCCCCCACCATGCCCCCCCCCACTCGCTTTTTTTTGGAATGGCGCTCTCCTATTGGTTCGCTACGATGGCGCCGCCAATGCGCGAGACACTTCTGTCACCGTTTGCTTTTGGTTCAGTGGTAGAATGCTCGCCTGCCACGCGGGCGCCCCGGGTTCGATTCCTGGCCGATGCATTTTTTTTTTTTTTTACAATTTTTAAAACTCATTTATATATTATACAAGAATGACATCCACGGCGCCAATTTATAATTGTAACGAATAGTATTTTAATAAAAGCATTTAATCGGGTAAACCCCGGGCGTTGCCCGGGTCATTCGGCTAGTGTGAAATAAACTCTGAGAAAAGAATTACAAAAACTATAACAAGACTCAGAACGAAACACTACAAAGGAATAACAATACATCCAGATGGCACAAGAACCTACAGGGCATGCAACAATTGTACTGGTGGGGAACTAACACCTACTCACATATTCTCATGCACAGCAATGGCCGCAGCCTTGCGGAAAATTTACATGTACCCAGAACAGCAGCTTTACACACCCAAGATAAAGGACATTGCGACTGCTTTGATAAAGATGCATGGAGACTTCAGAGGCTCTTCAATGGACACGACAACAACAACAGGAATGGGAACAGGTGGGAACAATATATCTCTAGTAACATAGGAATGGGACACATTTGAAAGGAGCCAATCATTAAAGCTCATGAAAAAGTATACTTAGTCTAATGCAAGAATTTCCTTGTAATTAGATCATTGTCAGGGCAACTTAGCATTGGTGAGACCAGGAGAACTATGGGAATGAGAATGAAAGAACATTTATGAAATATAATTACCAGAATCACAACCAAAACAGCCTTCATGTTGGAGTCCAATGTTGGACACTGAATCACGTCATTTGGACTGTGAGTACAACAGTCCTTTAATTATATACTCTAAAATATTTTGAAATAGCCAAACTGCATCCATAGTGAACCAAAGGTTTGGTCCCATTGGGGTTCCCCATAGTGGAACTTGACTCTACATTCAAGCCTCATTATAAGACCACCAATCAGGACCAAGAATTTAGGTTGTTAAAATAATTGTGGCTTTAGGAAAAGCTACTGTTATAAAAGAGGCTTTTATAAATGTGGTTCCAATGTATTAAGTTAAATAAGTGTTCGATTCTAGACCATTTAAAGTTTGGATAACAAAACTGTCTAGAACTCTGCAAATAGAATTCCAGTCTATGTTGAGTTAGCTAAAACAATGACAACAATACTCACTTTGTAGATGACCCCCCCAGAGGGGCCACATGTGAGGACATGGGAGCCTTTGAGTCAAATGCAAACAGCTTGCCAGCTGGATCATAGGTGGAATCTGCATAGGTGAATGGTCCAGAGGCTTCGGAATGTATGTTCAGTTCAGACAACTTTTGGCCTGTTTTGTTAAAGTCCATTGGATAAACTGCACACACAATGTAGTGAGTTGGTACAAAAATAATGGTATTTAACTAAACCCAAGTACACGTGGTACAGGCCATGATAATCATGGTGAGTAGAAGATTTAACTCTTTTAACTCCTATAAGTTTAGGCATGGTTTAAAGAAAAGCAGAGGCAATAGAAAGAAAATTTGGTAGTGAATGGAATATACATTTTGAAAAAAAATAAACACTTAAACAAAAAGTTAGATAAGAATGTCTTCTCTCTCAAAGTCTTTCACAAGGCCGTCGAATTCTTGTACTAACAAATTTCTATACAGAAATATAGGTGAGAAGTTGAACAATGGGAACAGGAGACTCCTCTCTGTATAATTAGTTTTATCTTACTGAAAGAGATTTTTCAGTAATGTTGGAGTCATAATCTTCATGAGTTAATGTTAAGCATAAAGGGGATCTTCCAAAGAATCCTCATATATCCTGACTCAGAAAAGAAGTCTTAAAACTCCACTCTGGAGATGGACAAGAGGAAATAACATTGGAGGTACTGACCTTATTGGAATACTCTCTTTGAAATAAAAATACCTATTTTATTCATATGAATAATTTCTGATTGAAATACCTATTTAATTTATATGAATAATTTCTAATTAAAATATAAAGCAAGAGGTGCAACAGAAAAAAAAGATAGCAAAGTAAAAATGCCAAGAGAATATGCAGGTGAATATAGGTAAAGAGAGGTTTAATTGGTCAGCCATCATGGGCAGGATGTAAATGGAGAGTCTGGACTTGTAACACATATTTAACATTTTATACTGAATGTTTAACATTTGGGGCATTTATATATACGTCCTGTGGGCACTGTTCCATTTTCAGGTAGACATCAATTGACATCTTGTGACCTCAAAATGCTAAATATTAGAAAGATGGAATTTTGTGTTGAAAAATATACTTACTGTGAAATAATATTAAAAGGTATTTTGTCTGGTTACCAAGCTTTAAATAAATAAAGGCAGACAAGGTAATAAGACCAAATCCAAATAAATAAATAGTGTGTGACGTTTCGGTAACGTTTGTGCCTTATCATTTAAATAAAGGCACCTTTTAAACATGATAAAGGAAAAGCTACAAAATCTCATGCTAGGTACCTTCTTATCTCCTCCCATGGTGAAACAGGAGATTTCATCTGGACTGAACTGGAGGGAGTACACCTCGGATCCCTTGTGGCCGTCCCAGGAGGCAATGCTCTCCCACACCCGGGTGTCTGGAGGAACACATGCAGCAGCAGCAGGAGGGGCAAACAATGGCAGGACTCACCAAATATCAGGATCCGGCCATCAGTGGTGCCAGCCATGATGAGCTGGCTGTTGTGGTTGAAGGCACAGCAGTTGACTTGGGGTGGGAGTAGTCCTTCCCCCCCTCCTGCCACTAGTCGTAGCTCCATCTGTCAGCCAACATCATTACAATTCATACGTGGTGATTATCCCTATATATAGTTTATTCTTTTCTCATAGTTATTTCTTTTCTTGTAAAGCTTGAGACTTTTGATGGTGTCTGCCGGGGAAGAGTAGAGTTCATCAATGGATGAGTCAATACAGTCAATAATGTGTTTTTGGGTTGCAGGTTGAGAATTGCACTTAGTATATATTGGGGAAAACCTTGCAACCATTCTGGAAAGTCATTGTCCGTAGATAACCAGACTTAAGTATGTAAATCAAAGACTGTTGTTCTCTTGGGAGGACAGAACTGGTGCTTGTCCCTCCTGCTCTGTACCAGTCTTGTGTGTAGCATTAGATTTCCATTCCTGCAGGCATTGGGTTTTGATGGTACGGAGGAGGTTCACTTCACACACATGGTTCACCCAATCATGATATAAATATTGAAGTCAAAAAGGCGTACCCTGACTGCTCACAATATCATTTTAGATGGCAGAGTGCCATTAGTGGAACAAATATCAACTAAACGTTGATTTCACTTATTTCGTGATAGTTGGCCAACCTATTTTCTTGATAAATGAAAAAAAGGCCATCCTCATCAGCATGTGGTGCAGGCTGTACCTCTATGACCAAAAATTTGGTCCTAGAGACTTCCTGAGAAATCAAGAAATGGGTATTTAAGGCCAAGTGAATGAAATAGGCTGTTTATGGGAATATATATCTCTATATATATAAAAGTCAATTTCTGTCTGTCTGTCTGTTTCGCGATAAACTCAAAAACTACTGAACCAATTGGTACCAAATTTTGCATGTCGCTTTTTATAAACCTGAGGAAAATTTTCGGCTGCATTTTGATTAGTATTTTTGGCTATTTCTTTTTTTCATTTGAAGAACTTTTTTTTACACGGACTAATCCGGAATGGAATGAATACCTAAATATGGCCATTTTTTTGAAGCATCGGTGGTTCAGTGGTAGAATGCTCGCCTGCCACGCGGGCGGCCAGGGTTTGATTCCCGGCTGATGCATTTTTTTTTTAACAATTTTTTAAAACTCATTTATATTATATCTTCTATATATATAAAAACTATCCGAATGACCCGGGCAACGCCCGTGTTTTACCCGATTGAATGTTTTTATTCAAATACTATTTGTTACAATTAGAAATTGGAGCCGTGGATGTCACTCTTGTGAAACGTCCTGCTCCTAACTTTACATGTACATTAGGTCAGCTGGTATTACCCCTCATTTTCACCGCTAGAGGCGCGAGCGAATTGACTTTTTGTAAATATACATAATTATAAAGATAGAAGCTTCTATAGAAGATAATGATCATAATGAAGATGCGCGCGCATCCGTGACAGCGGCCGATGAGGAATTGAGGAAAGACGGTCGTGACTATATATATTAATAATAATAATATACTAATAATTATTATTATTATTATCATTAGATAATGATCATAATGATGATGCGCGCATCCGTGACAGCGATGAGGAATTGAGGAAAGACGGTCGTGACTATATATAAAAATGAATGTTTGTATGTTTGTTTGTTTGTTTGTTGGTTTGTATGTCCGGAATACAAATTCGCAGTAGTTCACTAATTCAGACCAAAATTTCCATACATAGGTAAAAAATACGGGGAAGACGATAGGCTATTTTAAAAAATATATAAATCAATTATTAAAACTATATATTATTAGTCAGAAAATGATGATGACGATATTGCTGTATCATGTAAGATTATCAGATACAAAATTATATCGGGAAAAATTCCAAAAAGCAGAGACCACGGGTGAAACCAGCTCATTATTTTGTACGCAGGAACAAAATTCTAACAGAAAAACATTCATTCGAGCAGAAAACAAAAGCCAGATCATCTTTCTATAAAAATATCGCTTCTCAGACACAAAGTTTGGAGCGGGACGTTTCACAAGAGTGACATCCACGCCGCCAATTTATAATTGTAACGAATAGTATTTAAATAAAAACATTTGATCGGGTAAAACCCGGGCGTTAAATTATATTTTATAAATCAAACTACTCTCTAAAGTCGACCGGCAGATTTCGCGGCTACCCTTTATAAACTCATTGTTGCCGTTTCCTGTTGGCTGGCTCTAATCTTTTTGTAGATATGTAAATACATAATATTTTATTTTCTTCTTTACGCCTCAAATATTCTTCCTAAATTGTTTCATAAGATCAATTTAAAAAAACTAGCAAATAAAGATTTTAACAATTTTTATTATTCTTTGACACAACTGCAAACACACTACTCATGTATTCCCAAATCAAGCTAATAATTTCTCTCTGTGCAAAATATTTCTTCTTCTTATTTCTTATCTCCACTCAATCATATTAGGGCATCAAGCTTGTAGAGCTTGAGACTTTTTGATGGTGTCTGCTGGGGATGAGTAGAGCTCATCAATGGATGAGTCAAAATATTTAATACAGTTAAACCTGTCTATAGCGCCCCCTCTAAATAGCACCTTCCTCTCTATATCGCCCAATTTTAAACATTAAAATGTGAACATTTTACATTAAAAGTGACCTGTCTATAGCACCCCCTCTCTATAGCACCCTATTTTGGTGAGTCCCAAGAGGGGGCGCTATAGACAGGTTTAACTGTATAGCAAAAGCAGACAAAATTTATTATAACATTTATTATAAAATGTATCAAAAGAACCAGATATTGATGTATCAACAAAATAAATGATCATAACATATACATAGCGACTGACCTCTGCCTGTAGGGTGGTGAGGTTGTAGAGAAGCAGCTGGGGCTCCTCCCCCCGAGTGGCACACACAAAGTGGGTCCCTAGAGGATTCCCCAGCAGACATTTGATGCTGCCACAGAGGTGTTCAGATTCTGGGCAGCGGACTGAAGCCCAACAACCAACCTGTGCTTGCCTTCAGGAGCTAGATCACAGAGGTTGCGGCGGTCTTTGGTGTCATACACCCTCACTCGACCTGCTTGAGTTCCATAAATAAGCTGAGCACACAAACACACCTTGTTTTTAACCATTTGGTACATTTAGTAGGTTTCTTTTTTAATATAAAGTAGTATCTCTTTATGATAATCTCAGCTTGGTTCGCAGCCTTAACTATGATTTCTGTCAGTCCTGGAGAGGGGTTACCACATAAATTGTGTTGTGTGAATATTTTACAGATTACACCTTTCTTTATTTTGATATATTAACTTTCATATCACAAAAATATTATTCTTTTTCTCATATCTCCACTCAATCATATTAGGGTATCAAGCCTGTAGAGCTGGGGATGGGTAGAGCCAATGATGTGGTATATCACAAAATTGAGATATTCCGGGATTTCCTAGTTATGTGTCTACAAGATGGTAATACATTCTAGGAAAATTAGACCATTGACAAGGTAAATATGACTATCATGCATTGAAAACAAATATATTTATAAAATGGTGGAAAGAATAGTTGTAATATAATGGGTGCTTGGAAAAAGTTGGAAACCTTTTGATGTAACATTTATGCTCTAATGATAAATAAATAACAAACATTCGGCTTTTCACATGATAGGGACCTCAAGTCTTGTGGATAGCAAATTAAGGGAGAGTAGTTTAACAAATGCATGTTTAGTCTCTTTCCAAACACCTTTTAATATTAAGTCGACCAGGTTTTAATGAAGAAGTCAAAAGAAGTAATTACCAGTCTTTCCCTAGCGGCAGCCCAGTCCAATGCCATGACACTAGACTTGCTCATTGTGGTGGTAATGGTGTAGGGAGTGGGGTGGGGGTTCCACACTCTAAACAACAACAACAACAGTATTCTCGAGATAGACAAAATAACAACTTACTTGATGACTCCTCCCAGGTCAGAGCTGGCCACCAGGTTGCCTGTGCTGTTAAACTTGCAGTGGGTGATGGGAGCATGGTGTTCTATATATTCTTCCTGTGTGGAGCAACATTCATTACTCACCAGCAATAATATACAGGAAATCTAAAGTAATTTGGGCTTTACTTTTTCTCTTTTTGTGAAGCACAGAAAAAAAAAAGTAGAGATTGGTTAAAATACATACAACCTCTCTCTAAAGGACACCTATTTGCTGAGCCAAGTGTAACTTTAAGTGTCCTCTTACCACAGAGCAGTCAAATAAGAAAAATTATATTTTGGGAAATGAAAACTGTCTTTTGTAGAGAAGTGTCTTGTCAAGGAGGTTCTACTGTGTGTCATTACTTTGAAGCAGTAAGCCCAAGTCATATACTTGATCTGGGGGCTCTATTGTGCAAGTAATTGGCCACACTGAGTGACAGGCAATATAACAATGCAATACCACTTTTTAAAAACATTATTTATTCTACTTTAGTTTACAGGCATTACATTTGGGCTTTACCTCATTCAGACACATGGTGAGTTGTTGAAGAGAGCAGCAGTTGGGTGATGAGCTTCTAACTAAGCGTAAGTCTCATAGAATTGGAATCAGGGAATGGTATCACTTTGATTTTGTATAAGTTCTTGGAAAAGTTGAATTCGATAAACTTTGAAGCAGGAAAAATAATGTCTAACCTGATTTGTGTACATCTCTTCCAGATTGAGCTGGTTTTAAGTCACTCTATGGATCTTGTTGGGTTGAATGAAGTCCCAAAAAATGCCTAAAGGCAGATTCTGATGAAACCATCAGGTCCATTTTTACCTGTGGGTGAGTTAAATCTGCACCCGACTGGAAGTGTGTATGTGATGGCTCAGCGTGTTTTGTATAAAGTAAACTTTTGTTTGGCTGGAAAGCTGCTCTCATTGTTGAGCAGGCTTGCTAGTTATTTCAGTAAATGATAAACAGTATTGTTAACATGCATATTGAATCGAAGATAACGCCAAGGTATGATCAGTATATATTAATAGGATGTGAATTATCCGAGGTATTTTTTTTTCTTGTACTTCTAATGAATAAATATAAAGGTTAACAAAAATGTAAAACATTAGTTTTTAAATATTTAAATAAATTCAAATGAAAGTGTTTTTGATCATATATACCCAAAGTTTTAAATGATATACAGTAAAACCCCTCTATAGTGAACCCCAATGGGACAGAGCTTTTGGTTCACTATAGCCATGGTTTGGCCTTTTTTTAAAACTTTTCTAAATTTTTTGACCGTATAATTAAAAAGCAGCCATACAAACAGGAAAAGGCAGCCACTTAATAATGGTCACTTTGTTTTAATTCCCTAAATTTACCTATTTCTTTACAGTAATGCTGAATATCAAAAGAAGTCATTTGTTAATAGGTTCTTCTTATCATTAGCATACATGTTTATATATAAACCTATGTATTATTTAAAAATTAAGCCAAATCCTAGGCAAAACATTATTAATTATATATTTAAAAGGTATAAGAGTATTTTAGAACATCTTTCTCAAATAATATAAAACTATATTTATTTGAAAAAATGCCTCTAATACCTTGTTGTTTGAAAGTGAAAAGTGAAATTTGAAAATCAGAATTGTCTTGAAATATCGTTATTCCCATCAAAATAAATGAAGCTCCGTGTATTCTGAATCAATTGAAGATGAATTAAAAGTATCCAATTGAGAAAAATCGGACGCGAAACATGTTGATACGATAGCGCGATCGGTAAAATTGTGAATAAAAAACGGCAATTTGCAAACACAAAATCGGTAGTAAAATGGCCGGCCAGGGGGAATATCTGCGAACCCTGAATGAGTCATATACCTAACAAGAACTCCATTCTAAAAATAGAACTGTAGTGGTAATTTTTGAAAATTTACAAGTCGATTTGTTTGTGGCTCATGAGACACGAGGAAAACTTGGGGGAACTATTTTTTTTTTCTTCTTCTTCTTCCAATTCCAGTTTCCACATATTCTTCTGAAGCGTATATTAAATTTTTTTTTAAACCTGTAATTCAAACCATTTCTGGCCTTAAAATTATCTGGAATTATGTTTTAGCCTAGGTTAAACTTGATTTAGAACGCTTCTAAAAGGGCATGCTGCCATTGTTTTTTTTTTTTTAGAACGCCACTCTTTGTTTCTTTTCTTTATTTTGAAAGCCATTTGTATTTTCTTCTATTTAAAAATTGTCGAATGCAAAGATTTTCTATTAAATGAAAGTATAATGTGTAAAAATTTATGCAACATGCAGCAAAAATAGAATGGAAAGGAAAACAAACAATGCCGCTAATTTTTTGTTTTGAAATCGCGATCCGTGAGCTGAAACATGCTCAAAATTTTGTGGTTTTAAAAAAAATTTAAATCACAATTTTAAGTTCGTTATAAGCATAGTATTTTTAATATATTTTATCATTTTGGGACCGAAATAGGTTCGTTATAGGGGTAGTTCGTTATTTTAAAAATCGCAAAGTTCGTTATAACGATGGTATTTTCAATGGAATGGAATCGGGAATTGCCTTTGGTTCATTATAAGGGAAGGTTCGCTATATCCAGGGTTCGTATTAGCGGGGTTTTACTGTATTTACATATAAATACACTAATGTTTCAATACAAATAAATATAAAAATAAATGATCATAAAATGGGAATATTTTCTCTCGGGTAGGTGAGTGGGCTGAACAGTTGTGAATTCAAATTGAAAAAATTGTAAATATGAAAGTTAATGGTTGAAATTTAATCAAATTCTAAAATATGTACATAATGTTCTCCCTTTATAACAGCCTTATGATAGATTAGACAAAATTGAGAGATCCTCTGAAATTAAATTTCGAAATATCACTGATTCAAATTTATCAGGAGCCCCATATAGTAGACAAAATATAATCAATTTAAAAAAAATAATAATAAATGAATAAAATATAAAAATTTCAAACCTTGAAACATGAAGGAACAAGACCAAATTCATTAGGGAACTAGATCAAATCCACAAACACACACACAAGTCAAAAATTAAAATAGATCAAATTAAACAAAAAGAATAAAAAGTTGAAAGACAAAAATCAAATCATAATGTGAGAGTATCAAATATTAAGAAAAACTGTGAATACAAAGACTGAATGCCAAACAACAATAAACATAAAATTAAAGGTAAATAGTTACATAATTCAGAATGCATTAAATCAAGATTTAAATATGTAAATATATGAAATGGAAAAAAAAAATTGATAAGGAGATAGATTATCCAAAGTAAATTGCAATAAGAGTGTAGAAACAAGAGCAAATATTCATCACAAATAAAATCAAATAAGAAGAAATATGTTGAAGAGGTACAAGCTACTCTTTTTGGTGTTGAAAATTCCTCTCTAAGTTTTGGAAGATAATAAAGACATTCAAGGAACCATAGAGAACCATTGGTACCAAATAGAAAACCCCAAAAAACAGACCCTCAAACTAAACAGAAGGAAGTTGACACAGTTGGCCAGATGGAAATCTGGTCACCTGCGCCCTCTAGTTTATAAAGAGGGAGTCAAAAGCTTCCCCATGTGCACTAGGTGCAAAACCGAAGAGGCCATTCCCCAACATATACTAAATTGTATTCGAAAAGACAAAGGATCCCTGTACAGAGAACCAAGAAGAGTTCTTGAACTTCTTTATGAGCACAATCTCCAAGATCTTGTCTAATTTAGACTAATAAAAGGATAAGTAAAAATAAAATAAAATAAAGACATTAAAAAAAGACACCATAAGAAGAAAAATTATGATAACAAATTGGCAAACATTTTACCAAGCATTGTTGTCTGCACCTTCATCAAACGTGCAACTTCATTCTGATTTATTTTATTCGGACTCTGAGTTGGATTGTTAGATCTCGTTTAATTAAGTGCACACAGAAATACATAACTTTAGGAATAATAAAACTGCAGGACTAGATAACATACCAAATGAGGCAATCGAAGGTTCACCAAAAAATTATATTAAAACATTTAACAAATATTCACAATAAAATATTAGGCTTAGTTCCTGTGCAATAACACAAGCTGTGATCCACCCGATATTTAAGAATTATGATCCAGTTGACCCCTTAAACTACAGAGAAATTGTGCTCATAAATAACCTATCTATACTTTTCACAACAATATTAAAGGTGAAATTATATAAGTGGATCGAAAATAGAAGAATTGTACCTGAAAATCAAGCTGGTTTTAGAAAAGGATAATCCTGCCTTGACCCTATTTCTACTCTTTAATATCAACATGACTTTAAGCTGTAAAAGAAGAAAGCTTTATATGTTCTTTGTTGACTTAAGAGAAGCTTTTGTTACTGTTCTCACATTATTTACTATGGCAAAAATTACCAAACTCATAGGTTCAATTAACAAATTTATAAGGAACTTACAAAATTCTTGTAACCAGATAACTGTTGCTGTTAGATGGAATGGAGTACTCACCGATCAAATTAAGATACAAGCATACAATAACTCCGCCATTGCTGGTCCCAAGCCCGGATGTAAAAGAAGGTGGGGGAGCAGTAACAAGCTCATTAAAAAAACCAGGTTTCAGTTGGCCCGACTGATAGCACCTTGTAAGGGCTCCTATCCTTGGGTTACAGGATAATCAGCAGCGTCTGTTCTCCATGTTCGGAGCGGCTGCACAAGGTGTCTGTTCCTCATGTTAGAGGCAGCCATTTAATACCAGGTCAAAGTCCAAGTTACACCTCTCTGTAGGTGACCTCGGGGAAATGCTGGATAAAACCAGCGCTTTAACGTAACTGGCATATAACCTATATGGAGTCGTGAGGATAAGTAAAAAAAGATACAAGCTGGAGTATTCTTACCTTCTCATATTGTTTTGGACCGATTTGATTTTTGTCTTTAACCATCCAAAGATGGCTGGAATCCTCTTGATGGACTATGTTCACATTATTCTATACACAGATGATATGGTGAATCCACAAAATGAATCTGTTAAAAAAAAACTTTCTAAAGAAATATTTGGAGATAACCATCTGACCTTGAACCGGAACAAATCTAAAAAAAATGGTGTTTCAAAATGGAGGCTGTATAGGCAAAAATTAAAAATGGTTTTGGAAACAAAAAATTTGGGCAATTAGCCAAGATAGTGG
Organism: Cordylochernes scorpioides; assembly: GCA_030710605.1. Taxonomy (NCBI): domain Eukaryota; kingdom Metazoa; phylum Arthropoda; class Arachnida; order Pseudoscorpiones; family Chernetidae; genus Cordylochernes; species Cordylochernes scorpioides. Next base: position 39,415,478 of record CP092875.1, read on the forward strand.
ACCGAATTCAAAATATTTTTTACGACGATTCCTGAAATTACCAAAATTTACACCTGGATTCATACTGAGAGTGGAAGAATATAGAATGGAGGAAAGTCAATTACCAATATCTAGTTATAATTATGGAGTGTGATAATGTTGATGACCCCTACTTTATAAAGGATGATAACAGGCAAATTGGCTGGTGTCCCTTGGAGAGGCTGTTATGAAGAGAGGAGACTATTTATTTGAAAAAAAAAAAAGGTGATAATATTTTATCAGCTACTGCTGATAAATGTAAATCTGCAATTTTTTGCAATGCGATTTTGAAGGGACTCGCAATGTTATAAGTCCATATGAATTTGAAAAATTGTATTCCCTTAATGGGGAATATGCTTAAATATGAATGCATCGAGGAATATATGTAAAAAGGGAAATAATATGGCAGTATAAATTACCTGACCGAGGATGAGGAATTCTCCTTTCTGACTGTCCCCCAGTCCAGTTTCTTCTTTAGGAGGGGTTTCCTAGAACACCCATGGGATTCTTGGGAAAGAAAAACGCAAAATTATTTGCAATTAAACATGATTTTGAATGAATGTTAATACACTGATCATCTCAGATCAATTTTTGTTCATAAATTATTTCAAAGAGACTAGATGCCTATGTGAAATTATCCATCATGAATTCAAAAAAAGAAAAAACAATTTAAATGAATGAAATTAAGGAAAGACATTTGTCTAGGTAGTGAATAAAAGGTTCATAGGTTACTAATACCAAAAAAAAAAAAAAAAGAAATGGTGATCAATTTGATACTCTGTATAGGCTGACCACAATGAGTTAAAAGTGCGCAGCAGACCCTTGGTACAACAGATGAATCCTTTTAAAATTCAAAGGGAGAGGCAAGAATAATAAATATAAAAAAAAATAATAATAATGCGAGTTATAAATTCTTGGAAAATGTTTATAATCATAATAATTATATATAACTCTATATATATAACTAGATGGGTGACCCGGGCTTCGCCCCGGGATTGACCCGTGTGCATATCTACCCGAGTGATATATTTTTAGATAAGATTTTTCTTATAATTGTTTGTTATTAGCATTATCTATTTGTTTGCATCAGCATAATTTAATCTAATCTTTGATAGAGGGCGCTGTTCGTGGGCTAAGTAGAATAATTTGAATATATAGTTTTAATAATTGATTTATATATTTTTTTAAAATAGCCTATCGTCTTCCCCGTATTTTTTACCTATGTATGGAAATTTTGGTTTGAATTAGTGAACTACTGTGAATTTGTATACCGGACATACAAACAAACAAACATATAAACATTGATTTTTATATATATAGATGTGTCAGGATTGTGTGTGAGGTATCCCCAATGTAAAACACTAGATTATGGTTATTAACAATTTTTTATCTTGTAACAGAAAATCAGACTACTGAGTGAATGAATAGATTATCTCAGGTGTGGCCAGTGACTTTGGGACTGACTGATAACACAAGAGAAGACAACCAGTCTAACTAGGTGTGCACATGTAGCAGGAGGGTCTTCTCTCAGTACAGATGCTGACGATCCTTCTGTGGAGTTGAACCTCGAGTCCACCTATGGTCTACCTTCCTACCTCCAGGATTGATTTTGATGTACAGGACTTGCCAAGCCTAAAATTTTCCAATGAAATTTCAAAGACACCTGCGATTTTTTCCATTACAGTAGAACTTCCCTTTAGCAGACACCCCACTAGTGGACACCTCTCCATAAAGGAGAGTTTTCAAATACAAAATTATCATTTTTACAATTTAGCAACTCTCTGGTAAGAGGACACCTCTCCCTAAAAGACACTTTGGCTCTGCAATTAGGTGTCCTTTACAGGGAGGTTCTACTGTATATCATAAGACTATCATTGTACTGTATCATTTTTATTTATTTGATAAAAAATTTTCTTTATTTTTTTATTTTATTAATTAGGTTTCCAAATTTTTCTCTACTTAATATACACTCCCGGACAACCTACAAGTCTGAAATTTTGCACATTTGCCATATCATAGAGAATAGGAAATTGAAAAATTTCAGGCTTTTAGGCAGTGTAGAATTATGTAAAAATTTCTTTTTAAAAATTGTGGACATCCACTTTAATGTGGATATTTTAAATAAGGAAAATTGAAGAATGATATTTGAAATCTGGCTGAAAACTTGGTTTCAAAGAAAGTTTTTTTTCTTAATGGGGATGAAAAATGAGTCCAATTTAACAATCAAATGCACAAGAAATCTTGGGCAAGCCTGAGATAGTCAACAATTTCGACCTCAAATCCCAATATTCACAGCAAGAAGGCTCGTTGGTGCATTTTGTGGGATCAGCTCGGCATTCTTTACTACAAACTTCTTCAACTTTGACAAATGTTTACCTATCTGGTAGCAGAACACACTTCTCTCTAAAAGGCACATTGGCTCTGCAACTAGGTGTCCTTTAGAGAGAGATCCTACCTTAATTATTAAATTTTAGTATTTTTCTTTATGTTAAATAAATCCCCTGTTTTAATGTAAAGATATACCTGTTTTGCACATGTGGAAGGCATTTTAGGAACAGGAGTTGGTTCTGGAGTTGTTTTCCCTGTAGAAAATGAAGGAGGGACACTGGGGGAGCGAGGCTTTGCCTTTTTCACTGCACAAGAGAGGATTATCAGAATGATGATGGAGAATTGAAATGTTGGAGAGTTACACATAATCATTAATATGCTAAAATATAGCATTATTTGAGTTGATTAATTCAAGGAATCTTAATAAAATGGTACCAAAATTCTATAAAGGTACCAAAATTCTATAAAAGTTTCATTTTTTGCGCTCCCTTAGTAGGATGTAAACTTCTAAACCCAATTTTTTTTAAATGTGTGTGAGGATGTCTGATGTAACACAAAGCAATAACGCGCCATCTATACATATAAAATAAAAGGATTTAAAAGCGCGATGTATTTATGTTTGAATTGAGAGGGATAGAAGCATTATTCCATCACATATGCAAATAATAAATGAGAAGTTGTAGTTCTAATCTACAATTCAAATTGTGGCTTATCATTACTTGAATGCTCATTTAGCTTATAACAAAAAATTTGCTATTTAAAAACCCATTTTAAAAAAAGATTGTGAAATTAAGGTTAGGTAACAGCTAGGTGTGGGTACTTTATTGAGAAGAGAAGAGAGCCATATAAAAACTATAAAGTATTAATAGTTAAATATAGTAAAATCATTCTTTGGACTTTTGGTTTTCCCTAGGTAAAAATGCACTAGCAATATGTATGAAATTTATATAACACACAATTCTTTGAATAAAGTAAAGAATTAGAACAAACAACTAAGATTTATTTTAAAAAAAGGAACTTTTTTTTGTTTTAAAGGTCACACTATTATTATTGTTTAAAAAATGCATATCTTTTTTTTTACTTATGAAAAAAGGCATCTCCTTATCGTGCAACTGAAAGTTGCTGATGGCTTGCGCCATCTATCGGAATAAATATCAACTATTCTCGTTGATTTTTAATTATTCCAGAATCGGCCAAATACCCATTTTTTAAAACTTATTCTGCTTAAAGTGAGATAAATTGAAACTTTGAAGTGTCTTTGAGGCTAATACACAAATACATTTCTCAAACATTTAGTACCTGGTAATCTCAAGACAAATGAGACCTTGCTTAATGAATGAACTACACGATGCCTCCACTGCAGGTCATCTGGATTTTTGCTTTAAACTATAATAGAGTCAGTAAGAAATATTTTTGGCCAGGGCTCTCTCTCTCTCTATATAAAAACTTTTATAGGGAGGAGATAGTCTCCCCTTCTAACATGGAGGACGTCCTCGAGTACCTGTCGTCTGAGAAGAGGTCTGTTCTGAAGCAATTCTTCGACATGGCAATAGCACATGTCAGGGAGAAGTCTGATCTACACGGAACGCTGTCTGACTTCAGGACGGAATGTGACATCATACCAGACGACCCTCAGTGGGATTTGTCTGATGAAAATAATATTTAGTTTTACTTTTTCATCTATATTAACCCTATATAATTTTATATGTACAATTAATAAAAGTATATTCAATCTCTCTCTCTATCAGTCTTAGAAAATATGTGACCCCTGTCAGGACTTTTATGATTTTTATCTATTGCCTGACCTTCGAGCCAGCATTTAAATAATTCAAAAGGTGGAGGCAGTTCTGAAGATTATTTCAAAGGAAGGAGTCCAGCAGGTCTAAGTGGATTCAACTCAAGGAGTCTACTTAGAAAAAGGCCACGTGGACTCAACTGTAATGTGTGTTATATTTGTATAATAAAATTCTCGTTATTGACTTCTCCAGTACATAAGAAGATATGCCTCTTATAGGAGGCTTAATTTAAAATTGTGCTGCCATAAATATGAACAAACCTTGTGTGGATTATTTTTGGATTTATTCACAAATTACTCAAGATGAAACTGATCGTCAACTGCAAGGCTACCATTTATATACTAGTTACTCAAGCTGGAGTTGATCGTCAACTGCGAGGTTACCATTTAATGGAGTCTTACCTCCAGTGTCGTCCATTGAATTTTGACGTCCATTAGCTCTCTGCTTGTGGCCAAGAAGTGGGGACCCTCCACCGATGTTACGGATCAAGGAACGAAGAGATTTGCCAGAGGACTGGGTCTCTGGAGGGGACTCCCTGCACACGGCCATTCACCAACTACTGCCACAATAGAGCTGGAGCAACTCACTGGGCTATCACAAAGAAGTCATCCATCAATACTGGAGGAGGCTCACAGAACTCTGCTCCTCGTCTGATTTCTGGGGGCATCTGCTGCACCCACAATCATGGAACAATCACAATGGGAGCTACAAACTCTATGTAATGGACAACATCTAGTTACAGAGCCTAAGTGTCCTTCAGGTATCCTTGTACAAGAGAGTTGATATTTTATATGTTAAAACTAAATAAAATCTTTATGAGCATTAAACATATTATAAAGCCCTGTTTAACACTTAGGTAAAGTGGTTATAGTAACTAGTTAAATCCCATTAAACATTAGAAACACACGGTAATAAGACTGAATCAAAATTGAAAGATAGCAAGTCATGTTTCAGTAACAGCATTGTTACCATCAACAGACAAAAGTACTGAATGTCTGATATGATGGCAACAATGTTGTTTTACTGAAACCACCCACTATTTATTACTTTGGACTTGGTGTTATTA
>CP092875.1:39420785-39434554 GCA_030710605.1 Cordylochernes scorpioides
TATAGGAAACTTTCCCTTATAACGAACCTAAGGCGATTCCCAAATACATTCCATTGAAAATACCAACGTTATAACGAACTTCGCGATTTTTAGAATAACGAACTACCCCTATAACGAACCTATTTTCGGTCCCAAAATAATGAAATCTATTTAAAATACTATCCTTATAACAAACTTAAAATTGTAATAAAAAAAATTAAAACAACAACATTTTGAGCATGTTTCAGCTCACGGATCGCGATTTCAAAACAATAAATTTAGCAGCATTATTTGTTTTGATTTATATTCTAATTTTGCTGTATGTTTTATATATTTTTACACATGATACTTTTTATCAAATAGAATACCTTTGCATCCATTAAATTTGGAATAGAAAAAAATGCAAATGGCTTCCAAAATGAAGAAAACAAAGGCATTCTAAAAACAAAAACGTTATTACTAAAAAGGGGGAAAAAAAGCCATTTCCAAACTTTTCAAAGGGAAACAACACAGGCAAAATTTCAGAACATGTTAAAATAAGAAAATATAACTTTTATATTATAAGAGATATAAAAGAAGGCTATTAAAAATTGTTACAAAGAGGAATCAACCTCAACTTTTACATTAATGAATAAAACATATTACAGCCATATTTTCTAAAAATATCATTACAATGTATATTTCTCTCTCCTAGACATCTAAATAACCAAAAGCTCTGATTTCTTGGGGTGTTGAGTTAAAGAGTTGTTAAACTGTAATCTCAGGTAAACAACCTTATCACAGGCCCCCGTGATGAAACAAAACTTATTTTTATACCATGAACTAGGGTGTTTTAAAGCCAGCAATGTTTTGCATGACAGGTTCAAAACAAAACGAAATCTAGTCTTAAGAATATGTGGAAACATGAAATGGAAGAAAAACACTAACTTTATTTGAAAGGTGAAATGCTTGAAGATTGCTTTGAAGCAACAAGGTATTAGAGCCATTTTTCCAAGTAAACATTGTATTATATAATGTGATAAAGATGTTTTAAAATCATTTTATATCTTTGAATATATATTTAATAAAACTTTGCCTAGGATTTGTCTTAATTTTAAAATTAGACATAGAGGTACATGTATGTTAATGATAAGAAGAACCTATCATCTAATGATTTCTATTATTATTTAGTATTGATGTGAGAAAATTGATCAATTAGGGGAATTAAAACCAAGTGATCATTATTAAGAGGCAGCCTCTTCCTGTGTGTATGGCTGTCCTTTAATTATACGGTCTAAAATTTTTGAAAAGTAAAAAAAGAAAAATAGTCAAGCCATGGCTATAGTGAACCAAAATCTCTGTCCCATTGAAGTTCACTATAGAGGGGTTTTACTGTATTTAAAGAAATATGGTTGCTTGCTTTTAGGCTAGAACCCTATTCAGTATGCATTCTAGCTAATCAATCTTCAAAAGGCATGTCTTTTCTTTACTATCAAATTGCATAACTTCACTCTCTAAGAAACATCGTAGTTTATGAGGGTGACAAGCAGCCTTTAAGTTAGGTCTAAATTGTACGCAAGGAAACAAAAATCACATGCGAACATCAGCGACGATATTTGCAAGGCCACATTGGAATACTTTAAAGCACGATGAACATATGCTAACTACAGCCGCTGTGCTCCACATGCTATAAAGCCTTGTATTTTTAGCATTATATTTTATATAAACAAGAATTACTCAATATTTTCCAAATTTGATTTTAAAAATCAGTCAAATTACAGATTGTGTCAAATTATCATTTAGTCAAATTAACATTCTCGTTATTTTATAGGCTGGAGACATCGAATCATGGTCAGATTATCACAAATGTCAAATTATCGATTGTCAAGAATTAACAAGGTATACAACTTTAAAAAGTCTACAAAGGTATTATAATATAGCTTATATTAAGTAGGTTAATAAATTATTTATCATTTGATTGAATTATTTCTACATTAAATAGGTCAAGTAAGTTTGTTATGTTCACTCAGATAAGTCAAGTGTGCCCAGATTACCAAGCAGCTCACCTGATGTTCATTAACTAGCCTTACCTTAGCCAACCATGTCTTATTATTTCAATAAATAAATGATAGGCACAATTTGGATTATAAACATTAGGTAATAAGATCAAATCTAGATAAATTGACGTTTCGATAACAGTGTTGTTACCGAAACATCATACACAATTTATTTATTTTGGTTTGGTCTTATTACCTTGTGTAAATAAATAAACACAAAGTAGGAGAGATATTTGGCAAACTTCCATTCAATTTCATATAATATTTTAAAATCAATTTTATATCATACCTTCATTGATAGGTAAATTGTAAAAATATTTTAAAAATTATTATATATATTATTTAAACACAAAATATTCAAATAAGTTCTTTATAATTCAAATCGTGTTTTCCATTCTTTATAGTTGAGTAAATATATAGTATATTGTTAGAAAACACAAAACAAAACAATAGTGAATAATTTACAAACGTTCGTTTGGGATATTAATAGTAACACATCTGCAATTTAAATATATTTCGAATATTTCTGCCAAAAATTGTTAATAAAATGTTTTATCTATAAAAATAATGCTTATTTCACCGTGGTGCAAGTGTTATTTGTTCAAAAAGGATTATTTTGCATAAATTATGCTACTTACGTTCAAAAAGTGAACGAATAAATGAAATAAACAACAACTAAGAATAATATGCTATAAAACAATCATAGTTTTAGATTGAATTGTTATTGTGGGTAAATAAAAGGCAGTAAATCCCTTTTACAAAGAAATGTTATTTTGGATCATCTGCCATTTTGCTGCGTGACGTAATCAATTTACTCTTGAGAGAACGCAAAGGTTAATTTTTAAATTGAAGAAAATAAATATATATTTTAAATAAATAAATGTAATAAAATGAAAAAAATATATTTTATGAAGAGAATAGTTATTTCCCAAATTATACACCCTATTTAGAAAATAAAATACATGGTCAAAGGACCAAAAACAATTAAATTTATATATTTTTTGTTTATATTTTTTATTTATTTTTTTCCCAAGTCAAATCAAAACATGGCTTCAATACCATTAGCAGATGATTTAGTTCGTGATTACCTTTTATTTAGGGGATTTATTTTGTCGGTGAAAGCTTTTGATGCAGAACTAAAGGCAGATAAAGATAAAGGATTTCGGGTAATTACCAATCAATTTTTTATATTATTTATTCATATACCCTATATTTTCATCTTGAAAATTTAAACATAGTATTATCAGCAATTACGCCCTTTCCATGAATATTTATAAATTTAATATCGATGAAATTGAATTTGAAATAAAAAAAACAAAAAAGTTTCTTAAATATCTTGTATAGCTTCCTTTTATTATGTATTAGAAAAATGCATTATATTTATCACCCTAGTAAAAAAAAAACCTTTACAATCGTGATAAGGGATGAGCCACAACACCAGTTTTGGCAAATTCAGAAAAAGGCAATCTGTAATACCATGGTTTTGACACTCATCAGTACAGGGGCAATTTTGATTTCATAGCATCACATGAGAGGAGTTATGAAATGGGTAAAATTCGGTAGAATTTATTTAAAATTTATAATTTTTTCCTCATTTTGATATTAAGCTGTAGACATCAACAATATCAGTTTGGTGCATGTTGATATACAGTGGTACCTCGACATACGAGCGCCCCAACATACGAGTTTTTCGAGATACGAGCCGACGAGCAAGTGATTTTTTGCTTTGAGTTACGAGCGAAATTCGAGATACGAGTTCGGTTCGGTAGTGTTGAAGATATTAATCTGTGATTTTAAATGGGAATTTTGTATGGGGAAATTTGCTTCGAGATATGAGTAATTCAAGATACGAGCAAGGTTGCGGAACGAATTAAACTCGTATGTCGAGGTACCACTGTATATTGTTATTAACCATCACAAATGCTCTGAAATTTTGTCAAATGAATATTCATTTAATTCTTTATGCAAAAAATAATCATATATAAAGTCAGGTGTTGGTATTAAAATCAAAAAAAGGCATATCCTGACCATGCTTATATGAACTTTTTAAATGGCAGAGCTCCATCTAGTGGAACAGAAATCAACTAAATGTTGATATAACCTGTACTCTGATATTTGGCCAACCCATTTTCTTGATAAATCAAGAAAAGCCAACCACGAATGCATTTTGAGTTGTTGGCCCTCATCGGCTTGGTGTAGACTGTACCTCTACGACCAAAAATATTTTGTCCCAGAGGCTTCGAGAGAAATCAAGAGATGGGGATTTAAGGCCAAACTTACGTAGATATGCTAAACATTTTGGTTGTAAAGATACAGCCTAAAACGTGTTCATGATTGACTTTTCTATCAAGAAAATAGGTTGGCCAAATATCAGGGAACAAGATAAATCAACGTTTAGTTGATTTCTGTTCCACTAGATGGCGCTTTGCCATCTAAAAAGCTCATGTGAACGTGGTCAGAATATGCCTTTATTGATTTTAATATTTAAATATATGAGAAAACAATAGATATATTTTACCAATCCACCTACCTATATGTTATGGATAATTACAGTTTTTAATGACTGCATTTATAAACTACTGGATATACTACTGCATTTATCCTGAGTTCAACAGTTGATGGACCTCAGTCCCACTCCAGAAATACAAAGGAGCTGTGTCTGTACTCATGTTAGAGTCGGCAGCAAAGGATTCCATGTTAGGAACAGTCTCAAACTACAGGCAAAGTCAGATTTTCACCAAAGTGTGCCTGGATCATGGTGCCATGATCAAAGAAAGCTGCACCTCTATACCCCAGTCCATGAGATCATGAACTCATGGAATTCGTGTAATATTTACACAAGGGGATAAGAAATAACAACAACAATTAACTACTGGCTTCTACATGCCTTCATATGTGGATAGCACCTTAATTTTCCCCAATAAAATCCAAAGGCCTGTTGGGCACCTACCCTCTACTTATAAGGCAGGACTTAAGAGTCAATGGCCACTTAGGCAATTTTCTATTGAAAAAATTGTCCAATTGGTGTTTTAAATCCTGGGTTTTGGTAGCCACAAAAACATTTCATTTTATTTTAAGCCTTCAATTCCTTTCAAAGTATAGAGCTGTCTATTTTTATACCCTGTAAAGTTATAGAATCCCGGTTGTTGATTGTTAATCCTCTACATGGCGGACGGGAGAAGCAGCACAAGTAAGGGACTGCCCTGTAGGGCGAAGTACAGTGTCATGAGCCCCGACCCGCTACGGTAACAATGAAGGCCTATGGGAAACTCTGAAATGTGGCTGACTAATGGGGCAATGGCACCCTCCTATTCCATGGAGCAACAAAATCAGGTGGACATGACACCACCACATTGGACTATATTGATGGCATATTTTGGATTATAGCTAGGTTTACCTTTCTTTGTGAGAAGCTATGTTTTTACCTCTGACCTTTCCTCAGTTCCTGGTGTAAAAAGCTTGTTTCAAAATCAAGGAAAGTTGATAAGGCACAATTTGGATTATAAATTAGAAACACAAGGTTATAAGACCTTATCCAAATAAATGAATAGTGTGCGACATTTCAGTAACAGTGTTGTTACCATCGTTAGACAAAAAAAAAGAATGAGAATATATATCACATCCTGTTTCAAATAGTTACTGTTATCGAGAGTGTGTGTGTTTAAAAAAGATAGAAGATAAAAAGATAATTTTCAAAGAACACTAAAATATTGATTGTTTTTAGAATTAGTTTTTTTTTTCAAATGATTTTTTTTTATTATTATAGAAGCACGAAGTCTATCAGACTATTGTGCTATATTAGAATTATTTACATCAAGCATGTCAAACTCGCGGCCTACGGGCCTCATGCGGCCCACAACGAATAAATTTGCGGCCCACCAGACAATATATTTTAATAAAAATTTGTAGCCTAATTTTTAAAAATTGTAATTATACATAATTTATTTATTAATAACGAACCACTGGTCGCCATAGATAAGTCGTAAGTTTTGATAATATTATACCTACATACATAACGTATGTACATCGCCATAAGTATTGTGTGCCTTAAAGTTTAAAGAAAATATTCTTTCGGAGTACTAGAAAAAAAAAAAAAAATTTAAGTTACGTTCAATAATTTGTGCAGTTATTCTGTGTCTGGTAAGTTAAAAAATATTAATTAAAAAAAAAATTTAAATATTAATTAAAATGTTTTATTATTTTGTGTTAGCGATTACTAATTTTTTTTCAGACCTTTGTATTCAATATGTCTTCATCAAAACCAAGTGGCAGTAAAACTAAACGAAAAATTGCTGACGAACATAGGAATTTTCAAGAAAAGTGGGAATTAGAGTATTTTTGCTCTGAAGTAAAAGATAAAATCATCTGCTTGATATGTAATAATGCTATTAGTGTACCAAAATTATATAACATTAAACGTCATTATGAACAACATAAATCAAAATATGATACCTACGAAGGTTTAATGAGACAAGAAAAGTTAAAAGAGTTCAAGTTGGGAATGAAAAACACAACAGTTTATGTTTACTAAAGTATCACAAGAGAGTGAAGCGCCGGTGCATGCAAGCTACGTTTTATCGGAGATGTTAGCTAAACACTCAAAACCTTTTACTGAAGGTGATTTCATCAAGGAATGTTTAATTAAAGTTGCAGAAATTGTTTGTCCTGGAAGTGTGAAGACGTTTCAAGCAATATCTTTGTCTCGAAATATATAATAGATTTCCCCCGAAGTAGGAAAGATGGTAGCAGAAAAGAGATGCCAAATATCAGTGAGAAAATATTAACTCTACTTTTTTTTTTCTTATTAGTATTTTTTAAAATAAACCTAAATAAATGTTACTATAAAAATTTAATTACTTGTTTTCTTTTTTTGCGGCCCACATAATCTTATTACTTTTTTATTTGGCTCGTGTTAGGATTTGAGTTTGACATGCTTGATTTACATACAGTAGAACCTCTTTAATTCAACACCCCAAGGGATCAGAGCTTTCGGTTGAATTAAAGGAAGTGTTGAATTAAAGTCAGATGATTAGGTAATCATCTAACTCGCTAAAATAATATTTTTTTAAAATAGCCTTGTAATATAAATTAATGATATTAATTGAAACCATTGTGTGTTTTTATTTTATTTTCATGATTAACTTTTAGTATCAGTGACAAAATGGCATTAATACATATGCCATTCCAAAAATTATCTTTCCTTCTCATAGGAACCTCCTCGTAGGTTCATCCATAAAACAACAATATTTTGATTGATTAAGATAATTGTTGAATTATATTTGGTTAAATTGAATAGGTTATTCTGTAGCAGGTGATTTTATAACGGTACAAAAATTTGGGACTTTTTAATTATAAGGTTATAACTGATTCACCTTTATGAAGTTGGTTCTCAATATAAGAGGTTCCACTGTATATCCAAATGATATTTTAAAGGCTATAACAATGTGTGAAAAATCTGCGCAAATGTTTACTGGAAAGTAATTTGGGTGGTTTGCAGCCAGAACAAATTGTTGAACACCTTCAGTCCTTGGTAGCAGCTCTGGACTTGAGTGGGTTGTTGGATGGCTGGACTCACCTTGAACGGAGAATTTTCTGCCGGTTAGAACATGTCCACTCCATGGAGGCCCGCAGACTGGAGGCTTCTCTCTTCCGCATCTATTTGGTGAACTGCCTGACTGGAGGCAAGCCTGAGAAGGTAAGTCCACACAACACCACGTTGGTGACTTATAGGGTGACAGGTGACAGACTTCTTTGACCGCATGACCAGCCACCTCTATGACCTGGAAGAATGGAAGGATTGGTATGGTAATAACTACAATCTGGTGTTACTGGATGGCGCTGAATCTTTGTGGCAGTCTTGCCGTACCTGCCGTCACCTGAGGAAAACCAGCTCTTCAGAGTTTACTTCACTCGCCACTGGCAGGAACTTTTCTGGATCTCCCTCCACAACTTTCTTAGCGCTATCTTCAAATGCATGCGTGAGTATCTTACTCCCACCTTGTAGCAAAGGTATCTGCATTATCATAAAAAATCATTCAATTCAAAAATGTTTGATGAATTTTACCCCAACTCTATATGGTTGGTCATCATGTGATTACGCTACACAGATTGCCCACCCTGTTGTGCTCCACCTCTTCTATTTGATCACCAACTTCTTTCTTCCAAGGTACAGCCCTCCAATAGAAATATCCTCAGTGTACATGTCCTGCTAACTTCCATTTCTTTATTTTTCTGTCACTCTTACCATTTATTCTGGAAATTATTCTAGTAAAGTACATCAGATATCAAAATAGTTCATCTTCTGTCTTAGTTCTTTGGTCATTTTCCAAGCTTCACATCAATACAGGAAAACTTATCAAACAAAATATTTGACACTTTGAGGACAAAGAATATTACAGGCAAATTCAGACTATCACCAAAGTGTGCCTGAATCATGGTGCCATGATCACCGAAAGCTGCACCCCATTCCATTGGAAATCATGTTCTCTTTACACAGGGGATAAGAAACATCAACAAGAGGACAAAGAATGTTAATTAACATTGATATGAAAATTGCACACACTTCTAAAGTCTACACATATTAACATTTCATTTTCTTTTGACACTAGAAAAATACTACTTAGACGACTTGTTCCAACTGAAAGGTTTTTAAAAAATGTTATAACTACCTAAATCCTGCACAATTATTTGATGTTAATAAGTTGGTGATTGTTCTGATCCAAATTTAAAAAACTTATGTTTGTGCTCCTTCATTTTTATTAGGTGGCTATATAATTTATTATCAAAAAATAAGGCACAATTTGGATATGGTCTTATTACCTTGTGTTTATTATCAAATAGAATAAAAATTAATATTATGTGGCAAAAGCACTCCAAATTGAAACATATACATGATAAAGCACACTTTGGAATGTATATTAGAAACACAAGATAATATGACCAAATACAAATAAATGAATAGTTTGTGAGGTTTTGTTAACAGCCTTGTTACCATCCTCAGACAAAAGACTAAAATGTTTTTAAGATGATTTTAGTATTTTTTCAAAGGTTGGTAACGCACACACACACACACACACACACACATTGTGGTTACCAACACGTCATACACTATTTATTTATTTGGTCATATTACCTTATAGTTTTGAAACATATAAGTAAAATCTCACTAGTGAATCTCAAAGGGACCAAACTTTTGGTTTGCTATACTTATTCTATTTTTGAGTTCTTAAACCCCAAGATTTGACATATAAAGGTAAATTTAATTATTGTGAAGAAAAAATGCTTCAACGACCCCCAATTTTAGCAAAAGTCTACCCCACCAGTTGGTGAAAGTTACCAAACGGGGCTGTGACACTTGTAAATGCTCGAGTTGAACAGCTTTCTACGTGTGTAGACATGTTGTGACACTGACACTGTTGTGACACTCACAGTAAAAGCAGTTGCTAACCACCATGACTATCATAGCCTGTACGACATGTACTAAGGATAAATTTAAAAAAAAAAGAAAGGAGACAAAGGACCTACTTGAGGACAGCCTCTCAAAATAACAGTAGATAAAATTGATAAAAATGCCTTTAGATGGAATTACAATTGTAAATATGCAGGAGTAGAAACAGCTGCAGCCACATGCGCTTCAGCACCACCAGTATATATTTATATATTGTATGTATATATTATAGAATTGCCTGGCTTGTCCATCACAGATGTCATTCTATATCCAGTGAGTGGAGTCTTATCACAATCCCATTAAGCATTCTGCTCTTTTACAGCCCAGGCAAATGTTAGACACCTTGCAGTTGACCTGAGAGTGTTGCTGGGCAGACTGTCTGTACATGTTCGCTGCTCCCCCCCCCCCCCCCCCCCCACTGTTATTTCCCCAAATCTTTCATCCAGGCACCAGCTCCTTCAATTATTCTGCACTCACCTCTTGCTTCTTATGATCCCTGTCAGGAGCCCTGGCACTTCAATATGGATCAATTAATATTAAAGAGAAAAGAGTAAACTCTATTAAAAATACCCTAATTCATAATTATTTTTATATTTACATTATTATATATCCGACTTTGAAAATATGCTTTAAATTTGTGGCCATTTCAATCTATATTGTGGTTTCCACTTGTAGCAAAATGTATCAACATAATCTAACAATTAACTAACCTTGTCCTCACGCTCGAGGACAGCTCTCTGTAAGGGACAATTTCCATAGCTAAAAATTACCATTTTTACAATTTAGCAACTCTCCGGAAAGATGACACCTCTTCCTAAAGGATACTTTGGCTCAGCAATTTGGTGTCACAGGGAGGTTCTACTGTATATCTTTTTATTTGCATTTGTTCTTATTTGCATATATTTTGAATCTAGTTATAAAAATATAATTAGAGCTATATAAACACCAACGCCTCCTATAATTAAAACTTGAGCATAACACCTATCTATCTTATTAGAATCCAGATGTGTGAAACCCAGCCTTGTGTTGCAGCCTATCCTTCTCTGTTGAAGTATGAGCAAGTGCTGAGCAAGATGAACTGCCTTCAAGAAGAAAATGAAAAAATAAAGCAAAAAGTATGAACTTTGAGATTTTTCTAGCCTCAATTCCTTTGAGTTATTATATATAAATGTGGTTTATCAATATTAATTTTCACAATAAACATTTTACTTTTGGTATTTTACCCTCTATGTACTAATGTATATTTATTTTTTGAAATTTTTTCAAAAATTTGTCTTTTCACATTAAAAGCCTTTATATATATTTTTTTAATGAGAAATATTTTATATTAATTTTTAATTGTGTTGTGTTATGAAATGTAACATTCTGCATTTGCTCATTTTTGTAACGAAAAAAAAAAGTGACTAATTTTGAATGTTTTTATTCACACCTAAATAAACTTTTAAGTTTTTTCTGCTTATAAAATTTATTTGAAGACATTTTTGGTAATTGAAGGCTTGTTTCTTGACATTTAGTAACCTACTCCTTTCTGGTGACTAGAAGCAGCCTGTGATATTAGAATATTATTCATACTTACAACTATTTGATGTTAATAGTTCCAGCAGATATTTGGACCAGATTATTCAATGCGAATTTGCTAGAACTCCAAATATGTAAACAAAACCTTCTTTGGACACATAATGAGAACAAATTGTTTGGAAAAGTTGTTGATTTTAGGAAAAATTAATGGAAGACCTGACTAGATGGGGTCAAGACCAGAAGGTCACAGCTGTGAGTCACTAACAGCTCAAATTGAAGAATTATTGTCCATAGTCACCAAAAGTTTAATTCAACTTAGGATACTAACTTTTTTTTTTTTGTTAAAAAATAAAAGCCTACAAAATTTGTTCACTGAATTTACTGCTCCGAGTGCTAAAAAAGGTTAAGAAATTATGGTACAGGTGTTTTTATGGTAAGTTGCCAGATCTTTTTACTTCACAGAGATCATAGATTAATACATAGCATTCATTTTCCATTGCTGAATTCTATATCTTCCAGGTGGTAGCTCTTGGTCTCAACCTTCTAGGAGATTGTCAGGTACAGTGTGTATGTACTAAGTTCAATTCTCAACCTGCAGCCCCAAACTACGTTATTAACTGTATTATAGCTCATCCATTGATGAGCTCTACTCATCCCAAGCAAACACCATCAAAATTCTACAGTTCTACAAGCTTGATACCCTAATATGATTGAGTGGAGATAAGAAGGTGCAGTGTGTGAAACCTCCTGAGTGGCTCTTCAATGGCCACTCACTTGGCATCATGAAGCCTCCCGATGCGGACCTAAGTAACTTTAAGAAGGAAAATGAAATATTTTCTCATTTGATAAGGCTTAAATTGTGTTTATTTTCTCATATTTTATAAATATCCTCTGATGAGTTATAGTTAGCATGCCTTCTTGTATTCTCTTTATCATCTTGTTGTACCATATAGGGGACTGGTTCCACAGCTTCTTGAATGATAGTGAGTTCCCAACATGTCTTTTTTGAAGTTGAACATTCTTGTTTACACCATATCACCTTCCTCAAATATCCTCTCTTATAGGTTCTTGAATCACATTGATATTTTGAGTTGAGAGTATTGTTGGGTTCAGGTTTCAAGAGTTCTCTGAGTGTAACTATATAAAGAAACTAGACGAATGGCCCGGGCAACGCCCGGGTTTTACCCGAGTGCGCATATATTTTAAAAACGTTTTAATTCAAATACTATTCGTTACAATTATAAATTGGCGCCATGGATGTCACTCTTGTGAAACGTCCCGTTCCAAACTGTGTGTTTTTAAAATGTTTTAATTCAAATACTATTCGTTACAATTATAAATTGGCGCCGTGGATGTCTCTCTTGTGAAACGTCCCGCCCCAAACTGTGTGTGTCTTGAATATATAAAAATGTGAATTTTCATAAAGATTTCATCATGTCGATTTTTTTTTGCATTTCACCTACTAAATCGATAGAGATAATTACATTTGCAACATGAACTTAGGTATATTGACTAAATAGAAAACTGCATAGTAATAAAGATCATTTTTTAAAGGCACCATATCGTTTTTTTTCAATAAAATCGAAACAAAAATTAACGATAAATAACGATAATTGCCTTAAAAAGAAATTGCCTTAAAAAAAAAGAAACATTCGCGGTGATTTTGTCTTGCATTCGTTTATACAATTATTATATACGAATGACCCGGGCAACGCCCGGGTTTTACCCGATTAAATGCTTTTATTCAAATACTATTAGTTAGACTTATAAATTGGCGCCGTGGATGTCATTCTTGTATAATATATAAATGAGTTTTAAAAATTGTAAAAAAAAAAAAAATGCATCGGCCGGGAATCGAACCCGGGCCGCCCGCGTGGCAGGCGAGCATTCTACCACTGAACCACCGATGGTTATGAAAAATCCCATCCTTGAGCTTCAAACAGACAAACAGACAGAATAAGGCAAATATATAAGTAGATAATGCGCCTGGAGATCTGTGAAAGAAAAAAAAAAGTTTTCACCAAACATCTCTTAACTGTGTGTGTGTTTTTTCTCTAGCAGAATAAAGGGTATTCCTGCAATTAAAGGATTTTACTTTGTTTTGGTTGAATTAAAGTTGGTGTTGAAATAAGTCTGTTAAGATGATTATCAATTCATCACATTCACTGCTAATGATTATTTTTCTAAGTTAATCAGATATTAAATAAATATCATCAATTTTTTAATTCTTATAATATTAATTTTCAATATGAATTATAATTCCATTGAGCCTTTTTAATTTCTTTATTTAGAATATTTCAGGATTACCTTTTAATTAAGGACAAAATTGCTTCAATGCACATTTCTGAACATGAAAAAAATTATGAATACTATTTAATCTAAGTGAATAATTGCAATGGGAAGAAAGTGAAAACAAATACCCTGTACATAAAGAATAACCTGTAACCTGTTGTAAACAAAGAATAACCTGTTACATTATTTAATTTAAAACAAAGAAATAGTTTAATTTTTTCATTTTTAATCATTTAAATATATTTTTAAAAGAAATCCTCAATGGTTGTTTACTTTTGGGTTAGAACTCTTTTCATGGTGCATTCTAGCTGATCAATCTTCAAAAGGCATCCATGTATTTCTTCCTCTGTAAGTACTTTCAAATAGCAGAACATTACTCTCCAAGACATTGTTTATGTTTCAGGCTGCTTAGGTTAAGTTTTTGAACTAAAGTAGTTCTATGAAACCTAAATTGTTAATTAGAAAATAAAACTTGACACATGGGTAGCATTGACACC
>CP092875.1:39434654-39477195 GCA_030710605.1 Cordylochernes scorpioides
TACCTATTGTTTATAATCTTTAATCCAAATTGCAACTCTATCATACCATTGAAAATATATATATTTTTAAATAACATATTCCTTGTTCAACTCTGATTTTCTAAATGGCATAACTTTCAAGTTTCCAAGCCTTGTTTGGCCTCTATATATGAAGTTGGCTTTAGCTTGAAGGATGCATCTTTGCACCTCACCATTAAATTCCTTAATTATTATAGATCTCAATAAGATCCCAATTATTTATTTACAGTGAACTTGGAATTTTGACATTCCTTGATGATGGCTTATGATAACTTTCAAGAGCAATACAGAAAGCCTTTAAAGCACAACAGTTGCACAGAGGCCTTGTCTCCAAGTCACAGGGTATTTAGAATTACTTAAGGTTTACTACACCACTGATATAGTTTCACCTATTAATAGGTTCCCAACAGCATTCATATTGAGTGACTGCAGCTTTATTTACCTTCCTTAATGCCCAAAAGTGCCAGACACATGCTGTTCCAAAAAGGTATTCTATAGTGGCTTCTTACTACAATAGTACATCACAGCATAGATACATCATATACATTAATTAATATGAAATGATGAGCAATTTAAGATATTCAAAAATTCCTCTTTTATTGAAGCCTCAAGTGTTCTTCGCTCATCATATTGTGAAGTTCTTGTGTGTGTTGTGTGTGTCTTGTCTTTATTTACAAAAGCAGAATATACTGGCCTAGAGCAACATATTTTTAAAATAAAACAGAAGAGTGTGAGACAAGAAGTGCTCTGTGGAAGCTGACCAACAAAGAAAGATATGTCTAGAAGACTGTGAAAACAAATAGAAAGCAAGAGGATTAACAATATGGACATAGAACCACGGTTGTAACTGTGCCATTGAGACAGTGAGTACCAAGAGATGACAGTACCGCTGTGAGTACAACATTTGGCTCACCTATGTAGTGGAATTTGGCCACTATTGTAATGATGTGTGCATACAATTGGCATGACACAAACACTTTAGAGTTATGAAGGAGGCCCTATATAGCTCTTTTTAGAATGGTTATTTCTTCATATTTACATATTGGCATGGTAATCCCATTCTTCTACTTATATTACTGCCTCAGACATCAAGGACACCAGTGATATATATTCACGAGACACTTGCTCCCTTCAAAGTTGAATGTAATGTCCCATGCTCTCTACAAGTTTGTAAATTTGAGATATTTCATTTTTGTTCAAGACATTCCTTTTATGCTGATTAATTCTTATTCCCATTATGCTGGAGAGCAAAAATGTCCTTTAAGGAGAGGTGTCCTCTTACCAGAAAGTTGAAAATTAGTAAAGATGGTAATTTTGCTGATGAAAACTGTCCTTTGCAGAGATGTGTCCTCTAGCAGGAGATCCCTCTGATGGAGGTTCTACTGTATCAGATTGGTCAAGAGACCATACCAAAGTGTACCAGAAGAAGAACCATTGAAACAAGAAGTGTAAAACTAATTTAATGCTATGTAATTCCTTTTTAAGACTCCACCTTTCATAGTTGCCTATATAAGCAGAATAGTCCAATACAGTATTAGAGCTCTGATAAGCGTTCTGGTAGATTGAATTGGCGAAGCCATGGGAGGGTTCACCACTGATGAACCAAGCCATCCCAATATTTTTTTCATCATAGTAAGGACAGTAGAATTTTGTTTTATGTGTAAAAACAAACATTCGTGCTTTAATACTTTTATTTCTTGTGCCATTTAACTCTGTTGAATAGAATAAATGTAGGAGAGAAGAGTTAAAAACAGTAGTAAAAATAAATTAGCACAAAAGGAATGTCTTGAAGCAAAGATCTCAAATTCCCAACTAGCAGGAGATCCCTCTGATGGAGGTTCTACTGCATCAGATTGGTCAAGAGACCATACCAAAGTGTACCAGAAGAAGAACCATTGAAACAAGAAGTGTAAAACAAATTTAATGCTATGTAATTCCTTTTTAAGACTCCACCTTTCATAGTTGCCTATATAAGCAGAATAGTCCAATACAGTATTAGAGCTCTGATAAGCGTTCAGAAGCACAGATTAGACTTTGAAGGGAGCAAGTACAATGGCAAGTACCAGACTTCTTGGTGTCTGAGGAGTGTAATAATGCAATAATATACAATCTGAAAAATAACCATTCCAAAAATAGCTATAAATATATTTTTTAACTCAAATCATATGAAAATATTCATACATGTAGCCTAATTTCTTTAAATCACTCAATGATTATTTGATACTTGCAATATTTCAACCATTTTTTCATGTCCTGACCTGCAGTCTATCAAATAACCAACATTAATTCCAACAACTTCAATCTAAAACATCAATATTCTGAACCATTTCTCAAATAAAATTTCAACAATTTTAATTGATAGTTCAAATACAACTTTATCAATTTAAATGTATTACAACAGCACTGACGTCAGTGCATGCAAACTTTGGCTTAGTGTTGTATTGTGGTGGCACAAATGCTGGTGTCAATGATACCCAAATGTCAAGTTTCATTTTCTAATTAACAATTTAGGTTTCATAGAACTACTTTAGTTAAAAAACTTAACCTAAGCAACCTGAAACATAAACAATGTCTTGGAAAGTAATGTTCTGCTATTTGAAAGTACTTACAGAGGAAGAAATACCTGGATGCCATTTGAAGATTGATCAGCTAGAATGCACCATGAAAAGAGTTCTAACCCAAAAGTAAACAACTATTGAGGATTTCTTTTAAAAATATATTTAAATGATTAAAAATGAAAAAAATTAAACTATTTCTTTGTTTTAAATTAAATAATGTAACAGGTTATTCTTTGTTTACAACAGGTTACAGGTTATTCTTTATGTACAGGGTATTTGTTTTCACTTTCTTCCCATTGCAATTATTCACTTAGATTAAATAGTATTCATAATTTTTTTCATGTTCAGAAATGTGCATTGAAGCAATTTTGTCCTTAATTAAAAGGTAATCCTGAAATATTCTAAATAAAGAAATTAAAAAGGCTCAATGGAATTATAATTTATATTGAAAATTAATATTATAAGAATTAAAAAATTGATGATATTTATTTAATATCTGATTAACTTAGAAAAATAATCATTAGCAGTGAATGTGATGAATTGATAATCATCTTAACAGACTTATTTCAACACCAACTTTAATTCAACCAAAACAAAGTAAAATCCTTTAATTGCAGGAATACCCTTTATTCTGCTAGAGAAAAAACACACACACAGTTAAGAGATGTTTGGTGAAAACTTTTTTTTTTCTTTCACAGATCTCCAGGCGCATTATCTACTTATATATTTGCCTTATTCTGTCTGTTTGTCTGTTTGAAGCTCACGGATGGGATTTTTCATAACCATCGGTGGTTCAGTGGTAGAATGCTCGCCTGCCACGCGGGCGGCCCGGGTTCGATTCCCGGCCGATGCATTTTTTTTTTTTTTACAATTTTTAAAACTCATTTATATATTATACAAGAATGACATCCACGGCGCCAATTTATAAGTGTAACTAATAGTATTTGAATAAAAGCATTTAATCAGGTAAAACCCGGGCGTTGCCCGGGTCATTCGTATATAATAATTGTATAAACGAATGCAAGACAAAATCACCGCGAATGTTTCTTTTTTTTAAGGCAATTTCTTTTTAAGGCAATTATCGTTATTTATCGTTAATTTTTGTTTCGATTTTATTGAAAAAAAACGATATGGTGCCTTTAAAAAATGATTTTTATTACTATGCAGTTTTCTATTTAGTCAATATACCTAAGTTCATGTTGCAAATGTAATTATCTCTATCGATTTAGTAGGTGAAATGCAAAAAAAAATCGACATGATGAAATCTTTATGAAAATTCACATTTTTATATATTCAAGACACACACAGTTTGGGGCGGGACGTTTCACAAGAGAGACATCCACGGCGCCAATTTATAATTGTAACGAATAGTATTTGAATTAAAACATTTTAAAAACACACAGTTTGGAACGGGACGTTTCACAAGAGTGACATCCATGGCGCCAATTTATAATTGTAACGAATAGTATTTGAATTAAAACGTTTTTAAAATATATGCGCACTCGGGTAAAACCCGGGCATTGCCCGGGCCATTCGTCTAGTTTCTTTATATAGTTACACTCAGAGAACTCTTGAAACCTGAACCCAACAATACTCTCAACTCAAAATATCAATGTGATTCAAGAACCTATAAGAGAGGATATTTGAGGAAGGTGATATGGTGTAAACAAGAATGTTCAACTTCAAAAAAAGACATATTGGGAACTCACTATCATTCAAGAAGCTGTGGAACCAGTCACCTATATGGTACAACTAGATGATAAAGAGAATACAAGAAGGCATGCTAACTATATAACTCATCAGAGGATATTTATAAAATATGAGAAAATTAACACAATTTGTGCCTTCTCAAATGAGAAAATATTTCATTTTCCTTCTTAAAGTTACTTAGGTCCTCATCAGGAGGCTCGATGATGCCAAGCGAGTGGCCATTGGAGAGCCGCTCAGGAGGTTTCACACACTGCACCTTCTCCACTCAATCATATTAGGGTATCAAGCTTGTAGAACTGTAGAATTTTGATGGTGTTTGCTTGGGATGAGTAGAGCTCATCAATGGATGAGCTATAATACAGTTAATAATGTAGTTTGGGGCTGCAGGTTGAGAATTGAACATACACACTGTACCTGACTGTAAGGGTATCCCACCCTTTCCAATCTCCTAGAAGGTTGAGACCAAGAGCTACCACCTGGAAGATATAGAATTCAGCAATGGAAAATGAATGCTATGTATTAATCTATGATCTCTGTGAAGTAAAAAGATCTGGCAACTTACCATAAAAACACCTGTACCATAATTTCTTAACCTTTTTTAGCACTCGGAGCAGTAAATTCAGTGAACAAATTTTGTAGGCTTTTATTTTTTAATAAAAAAAAAAGTTAGTATCCTAAGTTGAATTAAACTTTTGGTGACTATGGACAATAATTCTTCAATTTGAGCTGTTAGTGACTCACAGCTGTGACCTTCTGGTCTTGACCCCTTCTAGTCAGGTCTTCCATTAATTTTTCCTAAAATCAACAACTTTTCCAAACAATTTGTTCTCATTATGTGTCCAAAGAAGGTTTTGTTTACATATTTGGAGTTCTAGCAAATTCGCATTGAATAATCTGGTCCAAATATCTGCTGGAACTATTAACATCAAATAGTTGTAAGTATGAATAATATTCTAATATCACAGGCTGCTTCTAGTCACCAGAAAGGAGTAGGTTACTAAATGTCAAGAAACAAGCCTTCAATTACCAAAAATGTCTTTAAATAAATTTTATAAGCAGAAAAAACTTAAAAGTTTATTTAGGTGTGAATAAAAACATTAAAAATGAGTCACTTTTTTTTTCGTTACAAAAATGAGCAAATGCAGAATGTTACATTTCATAACATAACACAATTAAAAATCAATATAAAATATTTTTCATTAAAAATATATATATGAAGGCTTTTAATGTGAAAAGACAAATTTTTGAAAAAATTTCAAAGACAAAATATACATTAGTACATAGAGGGTAAAATACCAAAAGTAAAATGTTTATTGTGAAAATTAATATTGATAAACCACATTTATATAAAATAACTCAAAGGAATTGAGGCTAGAAAAATCTCAAAGTTCATACTTTTTGCTTTATTTTTTCATTTTCTTCTTGAAGGCAGTTCATCTTGCTCAGAACTTGCTCATACTTCAACAGAGAAGGGTAGGCTGCAACACCAGGCTGGGTTTCACACATCTGGATTCTAATAAGATAGATAGGTGTTATGCTCTAGTTTTAATTATAGGAGGTATTGGTGTTTATATAGCTCTAATTATATTTTTATAACTAGATTCAAAATATATGCAAATAAGAACAAATGCAAATAAAAAGATATACAGTAGAACCTCCCTGTGACACCAAATTGCTGAGCCAAATCCTTTAGGGAGAGTTGTCATCTTTCCGGAGAGTTGCTAAATAGTAAAAATGGGAATTTTTAGCTATGGAAATTGTTCCTTACAGAGAGCTGTCCTCTAGCGTGAGGACAAGGTTAGTTAATTGTTAGATTAGGTTGATACATTTTGCTACAAGTGAAAACTACAATATAGATTGAAATGGCAACAAATTTAAAGCATATTTTCAAAGTTGGATATATAATAATGTAAATATACACATAATTATGAATTAGGGTAATATTTAATAGAGTTTACTCTTTTCTCTTTGATATTAATTTATCTATACTGAAGTGTCAGGGCTCCTGACATGGGTCATAAGAAACAAGAAAAGTGAGAGTACAGCATAATTGAAGGAGCCTGGATGAAAGATTTGGGGGAATAACAGTGGGGGGGAGCAGCCAACATGTACAGACAGTCTGCCCGGCAAGACTCTCAGGTCACCTGGAAGGTGTCTAAAGTTTATCTAGCCTGGGGTGTAAAAGAGCGGAATGCTTTATGGGATTGTGATGAGACTCCACTCACTGGATATAGAATGGCATCTGTGGAGCCGTGAGGGACAAGCCAAGCAATTCTATAATATTGTCGCGCTCTTAACCCCTCCGGTTCTTCGCGACGATGCCGCTTCCTCCTTCATGGCTCACCTAACCCTGGCTCCTTTTGCTCTCCTCTGCAGCCCTACCCTTCAGACCACCCAAAGACCCTCTGAGAACCACCACTCAAGTGGATCTCCTTTCCTCTGGCAGTATCTCTCGGCCTTACCACTGGTGGGGGGGACACGAGAGACGTACCAAAAGAGTAGCGACTGTGGCGTTGGCGAGAGTAACAACAGCAACCGGCAACAAGACTGCTAACACTCCTTTTTTTATTGTCACTTCTACTACACATTACATATAACTAGAATAACAATTAACTGGTATTTACATTACGTTACCTCCTAGGGCCAATATACACGTGTATTTACAAACATTTGCCTCAGGAAACAGGACCAGAGCAGTCGGTGATTCCCACAATATATCCAGATCAGAAATAGGCGAAAGCGCTATCTATTGGCGGAGGCTGTAGGTGTTTTGAAGGCTCATATATGCGACAATATATAAATATATACTGGTGCCGCTGAAGCGCATGTGGCTGCAGCTGTTTCTACTCCTGCATATTTACAATTGTAATTCCATCTAAAGGCATTTTCATCAATTTCAGTGACTGGCATTTTGAAAGGCTGTCCTCAGGTAGGTTGTTTGTCTTCTCTCTCTCTTTTCTTTTTTTTTTCAAATATCCCTAGTACATGTAGTACAGGCCATGATAGTCATGGTGGTTAACAACCGCTTTTACTGAAAATTCATCACATGTCTACACACGTAGAAAGCAGTTTTCTGCTTCAAGAAAGTTTTCTTGTATAGATGCGAAGCTTGGAAAATGACCAAAGAACTGAAACAGAAGATCGACCCCTTTAACATCTGATGTGTGCCCTGTACAAGAATAATTCTGAAGAACAAATGGTTAGAAGAATTCTCAAGTACAAATCGTAAAAGTGACAAAAAATAAATAAATGGAAGTTAGCAGGACATGTACACTGAGGATATTTCTATTGGTGGGCTGTAGCTTGGGAGAAAGAAGTTGGTGATCAAATAAAATAGTTGAAGAACAAGAGATGAATACTCACAACAGGGTGAGCAATCTCTGTATCGTAACCACATGATGACCAACCATATTGTAGCGAAGTATTTATTATTTTACACTAGTATTAACAGGGTATCATTTTTTATGTTTATATTTTACTACTCTGTAAACTTCCCTCATTACTTATCTTTTGTTCATCATTCATAGTTTGTTCTTGCCTGAAATAATTGTTGTCTCATCCCAAAGTCGGTCTTCCCTAATTTTCCACGTGGCAATATATTGAGATAAAAATCATTAGAAATTTTATATTTAAAATTTTTTGATGATAATTCAGATAGCTTTGCTACAAGGTGGGGGTAAATACTCACGCATGCATTTGAAGATTGCACTAAGAAAGTTGTGGAGGGAGATCCAGAAAAGTTCCTGCCAGTGGCGAGTGAAGTAAACTCTGAAGAGCTGGTTTTCCTCAGGTGACGGCAGGTACGGCAAGACTGCCACAAAGATTCAGCGCCATCCAGTAACACCAGATTGTAGTTATTACCATACCAATCCTTCCATTCTTCCAGGTCATAGAGGTGGCTGGTCATGCGGTCAAAGAAGTCTGTCACCTGTCACCCTATAAGTCACCAACGTGGTGGACATGGTGTTGTGTGGACTTACCTTCTCAGGCTTGCCTCCAGTCAGACAGTTCACCAAATAGATGCGGAAGAGAGAAGCCTCCAGTCTACGGGCCTCCATGGAGTGGACATGTTCTAACCGGCAGAAAATTCTCCGTTCAAGGTGAGTCCAGCCATCCAACAACCCACTCAAGTCCAGAGCTGCTACCAAGGACTGAAGGTGTTCAACAATTTGTTCTGGCTGCAAACCACCCAAATTACTTTCCAGTAAACATTTGCGCAGATTTTTCACACATTGTTATAGCCTTTAAAATATCATTTGGATATACAGTGGAACCTCTTATATTGAGAACCAACTTCATAAAGGTGAATCAGTTATAACCTTATAATTAAAAAGTCCCAAATTTTTGTACAGTTATAAAATCACCTGTTACAGCATAACCTCTTCAATTTAACCGATTATAATTCAACACTGACCTTAATCAACCAAAACATTGTTGTTTTATGGAGGAACTTACAGAGGAGGAAAGACACCTTTTGAAGATTTATCAGCTAGAATGCACAATGATTAGAGTTCTAGTTCAAATGCAAACAACCATAATTTGTTTCTTTAAAATCTGTCGATTTAAAAAAAAAAAATTGAATTTGTAGTCTTTTCTAAATTTATTCGATTTCTTCCCATCCCATTTATTCATTTAGATTTGAATGGTATTCTTAATTTTTCCTTTGTTCAAAAATGTATTAATACCACTTATATATATCCATAACTAAAAGATAATCATGAAACATTCTGAAAAAATTAAATTAAAAAATCCTGAAAGTATCAATTCTTCTTATTAAAATATATTACAACATTATTTTAAAAAATATTATTTTTATTATATGTTTGGTTAGCCTAGCCTTGTAATGATATCATCTAACTTACTTTGATTCAATTGAAAGCTCTGATCCCTTGGGGTGTTGAAATAGGTTAGACTGTACGAATTTATATTGTATCTAATCATTGGCAATTCAACAAAAGTATAAAAACTTATCGCGTACCAAGTGATATCCTTCATCGAAGAAGTTTAGTTCTCTTCAAAATATGAAATACATTTTACAATTCCCATATATCCCAAAGGACCCGTAAAAAGGCTTCATATGAACTTTAGCCATTGAAGCTTCTAGATGTACACAAAGATTTGTTTCTGATAAAAACTGTTGCACATTGAGAATAGGGTTTATCAACTTGAATACACAGTGATGTTAAAAATAAAGAAGGCATATTTTGACTGGGAGCACATGGGCTTTTTTTTAGACGGCCATCTAGTGGAACAGAAATCAACTAAACGTTGATTTAGCCTGTTCCCTGATATTTGGCCAACCCATTTATGTATATGAGGTAGAAACTGTTTAATTCAGCTTTTATTGCTACAAATAGCAACTTCTGAATCACAATTCATGTATAAGTATTGAATCCTCAGAAAATACTCATGGGAACTTGGATGGGCAGATTCCAAGCCAATGAGCAAACATTCAAACTAAAACTGAAACAGGAAAATGGAAAATATAAAAATACATAAACGACAAACAAACAGTTCTGGGAAATAAAGAAAATAAGACCTAATCCAAATAATTTATTAGTGTGTGACGTTTCGGCAACAACATTGTCACCATCATCAGACAAAAGAAAAAATTAATTCATTTATTCTTTTGTCTGATGATGGTGACAATGTTGTTGCCGAAACGTCACACACTAATAAATTATTTGGATTAGGTCTTATTTTCTTTTATTATAATCTGTAATCCAAATTGTGCTTTATCATTGCTGTGAAAAATGATCATTGAAGGATCTATGTAATTTCATTATGCAATTGTTACCTAAACTAAATGGAGGTAGAGTGGGATATTTTCTAGGATTTCTATATATATGTTTATTTCAGCCATGTGTGGTGGATTGATTCCTCTCAGCTAGGAGGCCATTATTCATGAGATCATGTATGAACACGGATATTTTGTAGAAAAATATATTTTCCTAAATCTTACAAAGTAATAAGACCTAATTCATTTTTAAAAAAGTATGTGACCCTTCGGTAACTGCATTGTTAACATCATTTAAACACCAGAGCATCTTTTGTTGGCTTGCCCTTCAACTAATCATCTTTCTGTATATACTCAATCTTATGAAAACTTTGACAAGTTTATAGCTATTTGTACACAGATTTATAAATCACTACTAATTCATTGTGTAAATAATTAAAGATATATATGTAAATAATTCTAATATAGCACAATAGTCTGATAGACTTCGTGTTTCTGTAATAATAAAAGATATATATATCATTTGAAAAAAAAAGTTTCTCTCCCACTTCTAATTCTAAAAACAATCAATATTTTAGGGTTCTTATAAAACTATCTTCCTATCTGCTATCTTGCTTAAACACACACACTCTCTCTCTCGATAACAGTAACTATTTGAAACAGGATGTGATATATATTCTCATTCTTTTTTTTTGTCTACGATGGTAACAACACTGTTAACGAAATGTCACACCATTTATTTGGATAAGGTCTTATTTACCTTGTGTTTATAATCTATAATCCAAATTGTCTCACCAACTTTCCTTGATTTTAAAACAAGCTTTTTACACTAGTAACTGAGGGAACAAAAGAGATGAAAAAACATGGCTTCTCACAAAGAAAGGTAAACCTTGCTATAATCCAAAATATGCCATCAATATAGTCCAATGTGGTAAAAATGAACAACCGCAATGCTATAACTTTACATGGTATAAAAAATAGACAGCCCTATACTTTCAAAGGAATTGATGGCTTAAAATAAAACAAAATGTTTTTTGGCTACCAAAACCCAGAATTTAAAACACCAATTGGACAATTTTTTCAATAGAAAATTGCCTAAGTGGCCATTGACTCTAAGTCCTGCCTTACAAGTAGAGGGTAGGTGCCCAACAGGCCTTTGGATTTTAATGGGGAAAATTAAGGTGCTATCCACATATGAAGGCATGTAGAAGCCAGTAGTTAATTGTTGTTGTTGTTTCTTATCCCCTTGTGTAAAGATTACACAAATTCCATGAGTTCATGATTTCATGGAATGGAGTATAGAGGTGCAGCTTTCTTTGATCATGGCACCATGATCCAGGCACACTTTGGTGAAAATCTGACTTTGCCTGTAGTTTGAGACTGTTCCTAACATGGAATCCTTTGCTGCCAACTCTAACATGAGTACAGACACAGCTCCTTTGTATTTCTGGAGTGGGACTGAGGTCCATCAACCGGGTCAGTTGAACTCAGGATAAATGCAGTAGTATATCCAGTAGTTTATAAATGCAGTCATTAAAAACTGTAATTATCCATAACATATAGGTAGGTGGATTGGTAAAATATATCTATTGTTTTCTCATATATTTAAATATTAAAATCAATAAAGGCATATTCTGACCACGTTCACATGAGCTTTTTAGATGGCAAAGCGCCATCTAGTGGAACAGAAATCAACTAAACGTTGATTTATCTTGTTCCCTGATATTTGGCCAACCTATTTTCTTGATAGAAAAGTCAATCATGAACACGTTTTAGGCTGTATCTTTACAACCAAAATGTTTAGCATATCTACGTAAGTTTGGCCTTAAATCCCCATCTCTTGATTTCTCTCGAAGCCTCTGGGACAAAATATTTTTGGTCGTAGAGGTACAGTCTACACCAAGCCGATGAGGGCCAACAACTCAAAATGCATTCGTGGTTGGCTTTTCTTGATTTATCAAGAAAATGGGTTGGCCAAATATCAGAGTACTGGTTATATCAACATTTAGTTGATTTCTGTTCCACTAGATGGAGCTCTGCCATTTAAAAAGTTCATATAAGCATGGTCAGGATATGCCTTTTTTTGATTTTAATACCAACAC
The DNA here is from genome assembly GCA_030710605.1 of Cordylochernes scorpioides. Classification (NCBI taxonomy): domain Eukaryota; kingdom Metazoa; phylum Arthropoda; class Arachnida; order Pseudoscorpiones; family Chernetidae; genus Cordylochernes; species Cordylochernes scorpioides. Next base: position 39,446,780 of record CP092875.1, read on the forward strand.
CTGACTTTATATATGATTATTTTTTGCATAAAGAATTAAATGAATATTCATTTGACAAAATTTCAGAGCATTTGTGATGGTTAATAACAATATACAGTGGTACCCTCGACATACGAGTTTAATTCGTTCCGCAACCTTGCTCGTATCTTGAATTACTCGTATCTCGAAGCAAATTTCCCCATACAAAATTCCCATTTAAAATCACAGATTAATATCTTCAACACTACCGAACCGAACTCGTATCTCGAATTTTGCTCGTAACTCAAAGCAAAAAATCACTTGCTCGTCGGCTCGTATCTCGAAAAACTCGTATGTTGGGGCGCTCGTATGTCGAGGTACCACTGTATATCAACATGCACCAAACTGATATTGTTGATGTCTACAGCTTAATATCAAAATGAGGAAAAAATTATAAATTTTAAATAAATTCTACCGAATTTTACCCATTTCATAACTCCTCTCATGTGATGCTATGAAATCAAAATTGCCCCTGTACTGATGAGTGTCAAAACCATGGTATTACAGATTGCCTTTTTCTGAATTTGCCAAAACTGGTGTTGTGGCTCATCCCTTATCACGATAGTAAAGGTTTTTTTTTTACTAGGGTGATAAATATAATGCATTTTTCTAATACATAATAAAAGGAAGCTATACAAGATATTTAAGAAACTTTTTTTGTTTTTTTTATTTCAAATTCAATTTCATCGATATTAATTTTATAAATATTCATGGAAAGGGCGTAATTGCTGATAATACTATGTTTAAATTTTCAAGATGAAAATATAGGGTATATGAATAAATAATATAAAAAATTGATTGGTAATTACCCGAAATCCTTTATCCTTATCTGCCTTTAGTTCTGCATCAAAAGCTTTCACCGACAAAATAAATCCCCTAAATAAAAGGTAATCACGAACTAAATCATCTGCTAATGGTATTGAAGCCATGTTTTGATTTGACTTGGGAAAAAAAATAAATAAAAAATATAAACAAAAAATATATAAATTTAATTGTTTTTGGTCCTTTGACCATGTATTTTATTTTCTAAATAGGGTGTATAATTTGGGAAATAACTATTCTCTTCATAAAATATATATTTTTCATTTTATTACATTTATTTATTTAAAATATATATTTATTTTCTTCAATTTAAAAATTAACCTTTGCGTTCTCTCAAGAGTAAATTGATTACGTCACGCAGCAAAATGGCAGATGATCCAAAATAACATTTCTTTGTAAAAGGGATTTACTGCCTTTTATTTACCCACAATAACAATTCAATCTAAAACTATGATTGTTTTATAGCATATTATTCTTAGTTGTTGTTTATTTCATTTATTCGTTCACTTTTTGAACGTAAGTAGCATAATTTATGCAAAATAATCCTTTTTGAACAAATAACACTTGCACCACGGTGAAATAAGCATTATTTTTATAGATAAAACATTTTATTAACAATTTTTGGCAGAAATATTCGAAATATATTTAAATTGCAGATGTGTTACTATTAATATCCCAAACGAACGTTTGTAAATTATTCACTATTGTTTTGTTTTGTGTTTTCTAACAATATACTATATATTTACTCAACTATAAAGAATGGAAAACACGATTTGAATTATAAAGAACTTATTTGAATATTTTGTGTTTAAATAATATATATAATAATTTTTAAAATATTTTTACAATTTACCTATCAATGAAGGTATAATATAAAATTGATTTTAAAATATTATATGAAATTGAATGGAAGTTTGCCAAATATCTCTCCTACTTTGTGTTTATTTATTTACACAAGGTAATAAGACCAAACCAAAATAAATAAATTGTGTATGATGTTTCGGTAACAACACTGTTATCAAAACGTCAATTTATCTAGATTTGATCTTATTACCTAATGTTTATAATCCAAATTGTGCCTATCATTTATTTATTGAAATAATAAGACATGGTTGGCTAAGGTAAGGCTAGTTAATGAACATCAGGTGAGCTGCTTGGGAATCTGGGCACACTTGACTTATCTGAGTGAACATAACAAACTTACTTGACCTATTTAATGTAGAAATAATTCAATCAATGGTAAATAATTTATTAACCTACTTAATATAAGCTATATTATAATACCTTTGTAGACTTTTTAAAGTTGTATACCTTGTTAATTCTTGACAATCGATAATTTGACATTTGTGATAATCTGACCATGATTCGATGTCTCCAGCCTATAAAATAACGAGAATGTTAATTTGACTAAATGATAATTTGACACAATCTGTAATTTGACTGATTTTTAAAATCAAATTTGGAAAATATTGAGTAATTCTTGTTTATATAAAATATAATGCTAAAAATACAAGGCTGTAGTTAGCATATGTTCATCGTGCTTCAAAGTATTCCAATGTGGCCTTGCAAATATCATCGCTGATGTTTGCATGTGATTTTTGTTTCCTTGCGTACAATTTAGACCTAACTTAAAGGCTGCTTGTCACCCTCATAAACTACGATGTTTCTTAGAGAGTGAAGTTATGCAATTTGATAGTAAAGAAAAGACATGCCTTTTGAAGATTGATTAGCTAGAATGCATACTGAATAGGGTTCTAGCCTAAAAGCAAGCAACCATATTTCTTTAAATACAGTAAAACCCCTCTATAGTGAACTTCAATGGGACAGAGATTTTGGTTCACTATAGCCATGGCTTGACTATTTTTCTTTTTTTACTTTTCAAAAATTTTAGACCGTATAATTAAAGGACAGCCATACACACAGGAAGAGGCTGCCTCTTAATAATGGTCACTTGGTTTTAATTCCCTTAATTGATCAATTTCCTCACATCAATACTAAATAATAATAGAAATCATTAGATGATAGGTTCTTCTTATCATTAACATACATGTACCTCTATGTCTAATTTTAAAATTAAGACAAATCCTAGGCAAAGTTTTATTAAATATATATTCAAAGATATAAAATGATTTTAAAACATCTTTATCACATTATATTGCCACGTTTTTATTTTTAAAACGCTAATTTTAGTTTAGTAAAACTTTATTTTTAAAGTTTATTATTTTAAAAGTGAAATGTTTGTTAATGAAATAGACATTTTGCCTAAACTCATTTATTGCTGCTTTCTTTTACAAGCCATTTGTTTATGTATATTTTTACATATCGTTTTTATTGAGTTTTTACTAATTTAGTATGTACATCATTGACTTTTAATGAATGGAAAATAAAAATGAAAATAAACACATGAAAAATTAAAATAACATTTTAAAGGAAATTATGTACAATTAAAAATTGTTTTTGTAACGTCTCATATTCCCCTTCTTGAAGCATTTATTCTCGGGTAATAAATGGTCGAAGTTGAGATATGTGAACGCGTCTTGCTTGCTTTTGGTCTTTCAGAGAGATATCGTAGGTTACATCAGATATCTTTTTTTGAATGACAAACGGTCCTTCATATTTTGGTGATGTCTTGATGAGACGAGGGTCGTTGAAGGCAATTTTTCTTATGACTAAGTCTCCTTCTTTAAAGACATACTTGGGGTGATGGCTATCGTGTTTAATCTTCCACTTACTTCTAATTTGTTCTGTCCGCAGGCTAGCTTTCTTCCTGGCTTCTTCAATTGTAATTGGAGTTTGGTCGGCAAATTCGGGTACATTACCGATTCATACATTAAGAAAAGCGGTGAAAAACCAGTCACGTCATGTGGTGTGGAATTATAATTTTTGACAACTTGCGGTAACAATGAGCTCCATTTACATCTAGGTTTCTCCAGAACAGCTATTCTCAGTTTTGTCATTATCGTATCATTCAATTTCTCACAAATGCCATTGCACTGAGGATGATAAGGCGAAGTATATGTGTGTTTAATTCCTTGTAAAGAAAGAAATTTGTTGAACTCTTTTGAAATAAAATTTTTGCCATTATCTGTTAAGATAGTATTGATCGAATTAACAGATTTGATTATCTTATCAAGACATTGAGTGACAGCTTGAGCAGTGTTTGTTATTGTGGGATATGCCCATAGATAACGAGTTGCGTGATCAACAAAAACTTGAATGAATTTATGCTTTGTGTTAGCTGCTGCTGTTCCCAGTACAATAGTGTCACAACCGATCATTTGTAATGGTTGGATATTTGACGTTGGAGTGATCATTTCTCCTAAAGTTGGTTCATGTCTGACCTTCACTAGTTGACAAGATTTACAAGATCGAACATAATTCTTGATATCAGTTGTTATTCCTTTCCACCAATAACATTGAGTTATAAGTTTGCATGTTTTGGTTATTGATGGGGTGACTCAATGAATCGTGATATTCTTCCAATATTTTTTTTGTAAGCGAGTTTGGGACAACTGCTTTAAAAACTCCTTTTTGTTTGATCATTACCACACCGTCGTGAGTGTGGGAATTTTTCAAGAAACTCAAATCTGAATTTTGTTGGTGTTCTTGAAGTTCTTGAGTTGCAATGTTAACAACTGGGAGTCTTGATAAGGCGTCAACATGAGTTTGTTGCTTTCCAGAACGATGAACGATGTTACATGATTTCGAGGATAAACTAAGAATCCATCTAAAATACTTAGGTTTCGGTTTTCTTCATGGTGAAAAGCCATTGGAGCGCCGCATGATCAGTGATGATTTCAAATGGTTGGTTTTCTATGTATACATGAAAGTGATCAGTTGCTTGTATTACGGCTAGGCATTCCATCTCATAAGCAGAATAATTCTCTTGGTGTGGTTGCAGTGTTTTGGAGTAATAAGCAATTACATGTTCCTCATTGTCTGGACCAATTTGTGTTAGGATTGCTCCAATTCCATATTTGGAGGCATCTGTATAAACTCTAGAGGGGTAGTCCGGGTTGTAAATAGCAAGGACAGGTTTTGTAGATAGTGCCATTTTAAGTTTAGCGAATGACTCCTCTACTTCCTCATTCCAGATGAAGGGCTGATTCTTCCGAGTGAGTCGAACCAAGGGAAATGAAATTTTAGAAAAGTCCTTCACAAATTTTCTGTAATAATTTGCCAATCCCATGAACTGACGAACTTTCTTTACAGTATCAGGTCTTGGAAAGTCTTGAATAGATTTTACTTTTCCTGGATCAGGTTTTAATTGATTGTGACTGATGATATGTCCGAGGTATTTTACTTCAGTTCTTCCAAAAATACATTTCGACAATTTTAATTTCATGTTGTACTGTCTTAATTTGTCAAAAACTTTACTAAGAAGCTCTATGTGCTCTTGCCATGTTTTCGTGTACACCAATATGTCATCTTGGAAAGAGCAAGTTCCTTTCCATAATAATTCACCTAGAATATGTTGGATTATCCTTTGAAACGTTGAAGCAGCATTTTTAAACCAAAGGGCATCACTAAAAACTCATAATGACCATCGTTTGTGACGAATGCAGTTTTTTGAATAGATTGCGGGTCCATTTCGATCTGCCAATAACCCCATGCAACATCAAGGGTAGAGAAGAATCTGGATCCATGCAATCGATCAAACATGTCCTGTATGTGAGGTAGGGGTTGCCTGTCATCCAGTGTGATCTCATTAAGACGTCTGTAATCAATGCACATCCTTTTATTTCCATCCTTCTTGGGAACCATAACAACAGGAAATGCCCAAGGAGAATCTGAAATTCTTATTAACTTGTGTTCGAGAAGTTCTTTAACTTGTTCAGCTATCTCTTCATACTCTTTTAGAGGACGACGATAGGGTCTAAGAGAAATTGGTTGTTCACTTTTCGTGATGATCTTATGTTGTATAGCTACTTTTCCCAAATCAATAGCATGCTGAGAAAATACATTCCTATTGTGTTCAAGTAATTTTTTTAATTCATGTTCTCTTATCTCTTCTAGATGATTTACAAGAATTGGATTTTGTAATCCATCAAATTTGGTGTAAATTGTTTTGTCTCTGACATCTATTAAAAGATTAAAAAGAGATGCAACATCTAATCCGATCAAGAGTGGATATTTAAAGTTCTTCATTACATGGAGAGTTACAGGTTTAATTAGTTTATCTATTCTTACCTTGGTCTGAAGGCTTCCACATGTCCTGGTAACACCATCCGCTTGGCTGATGTGAATGTCTGAATTTGGTTGAAGTTGAAGACGGGTTCGCTTGAACAATCGCCAATTGATTATTGATACTGTTGCTCCAGTATCCACAAATGCTTGCGCAGGAATTCCATTTACTTCAACACTTATGTTGATAAGCTTGAAAGCTCCTTGTGTAGGGGTATTTGTCAAAGTACTTACATTCAACAATTCCGGGGCTCCGCATACTTGTTTCACTGAAGTGTTTTGATTAGGCCTATCCTTTTTATAATTAGGATCATAATCCTCACAATCTGTGACCCAATGTTTAATTTTTATTCCCTTTTTCGAACATATTGGACACCAGAATGGGCAAACATTTTTTCTATTATCATTATTTTTTGTCGCGAGATGTATTTTGTTTTTAGGCTTAAACTGAATTGAAGCCCTATTTTGTTCAATTGAAGCTGCGATATGGAACCATTTCGTGGTGTCAGTTGGCTGTGCAGCCACAATTAAATCTCTCCAATCATTTGGAAGTCCGTCTGTTAATAAATTAATTTTTTCCTCCTTCGTTAGATGGGTTTGATTTAACAGGCGAATTTTATCTTGAAAATAATTTTCTATTGATTCTTCTCGTTTTAATCTTCGATGTGATGCTGAGACAATTGGATTTGCGTTGTATGAACCAAATCTTTGAATCAACTTTTCCTTTACAACTTCCCATCTTTTTATTGCAGGATTTGAAATAATCTCGTCTGCATACCATTCAAGTGCTGAATCTATCAAGTAGTACATAAGATTTTTGATTTTTTCATCTTCTTTTAAAGAATTATTTTCAAAATCATATAATTTGATCCATGACTCAGGCCTAATTGCCGACTTCGAGCCGTTGAATTTTTGCAACCGGTTTGTTTAGATTTTCCGCCATTTTTTCTTTCCGTATCCTTTTCGACTGCGCCAAATGCCACGTTTTTATTTTTAAAACGCTAATTTTAGTTTAGTAAAACTTTATTTTTAAAGTTTATTATTTTAAAAGTGAAATGTTTGTTAATGAAATAGACATTTTGCCTAAACTCATTTATTGCTGCTTTCTTTTACAAGCCATTTGTTTATGTATATTTTTACATATCGTTTTATTGAGTTTTTACTAATTTAGTATGTACATCATTGACTTTTAATGAATGGAAAATAAAAATGAAAATAAACACATGAAAAATTAAAATAACATTTTAAAGGAAATTATGTACAATTAAAAATTGTTTTTGTAACGTCTCAATATAATACAATGTTTACTTGGAAAAATGGCTCTAATACCTTGTTGCTTCAAAGCAATCTTCAAGCATTTCACCTTTCAAATAAAGTTAGTGTTTTTCTTCCATTTCATGTTTCCACATATTCTTAAGACTAGATTTCGTTTTGTTTTGAACCTGTCATGCAAAACATTGCTGGCTTTAAAACACCCTAGTTCATGGTATAAAAATAAGTTTTGTTTCATCGCGGGCCTGTGATAAGGTTGTTTACCTGAGATTACAGTTTAACAACTCTTTAACTCAACACCCCAAGAAATCAGAGCTTTTGGTTATTTAGATGTCTAGGAGAGAGAAATATACATTGTAATGATATTTTTAGAAAATATGGCTGTAATATGTTTTATTCATTAATGTAAAAGTTGAGGTTGATTCCTCTTTGTAACAATTTTTTAATAGCCTTCTTTTATATCTCTTATAATATAAAAGTTATATTTTCTTATTTTAACATGTTCTGAAATTTTGCCTGTGTTGTTTCCCTTTGAAAAGTTTGGAAATGGCTTTTTTTCCCCCCTTTTTAGTAATAACGTTTTTGTTTTTAGAATGCCTTTGTTTTCTTCATTTTGGAAGCCATTTGCATTTTTTTCTATTCCAAATTTAATGGATGCAAAGGTATTCTATTTGATAAAAAGTATCATGTGTAAAAATATATAAAACATACAGCAAAATTAGAATATAAATCAAAACAAATAATGCTGCTAAATTTATTGTTTTGAAATCGCGATCCGTGAGCTGACACATGCTCAAAATGTTGTTGTTTTAATTTTTTTTATTACAATTTTAAGTTTGTTATAAGGATAGTATTTTAAATAGATTTCATTATTTTGGGACCGAAAATAGGTTCGTTATAGGGGTAGTTCGTTATTCTAAAAATCGCGAAGTTCATTATAACGTTGGTATTTTCAATGGAATGTATTTGGGAATCGCCTTAGGTTCGTTATAAGGGAAAGTTTCCTATATATGGAGTTTGTATTAGCGGGGTTTTACTGTATATTTAAATAAAATTTTTAGTTTTTCTTTATTTTCTATAAATTTATTCACTTTCTCATACCATTGCTTTTATTCAATTTGATTAAGATAGTTATTTGTAATTTTTTCTTTTGTTCAAAAGTGTATTAATGCAATTCTATCCACTACTAAAAGTTAATCTTGAAACATTCTGAAACTAAAAAGTCTCTCAATGGTATCGATTTACATTAATGATTAAAACAGATTACAGCCATGTTTTCTAAAAATATCATTACAATGTATATTTCTCTCTCCTAGAAATCTAAATAACCAAAAGCTCTGATTTCTTGGGGTGTTGAGTTAAAGAGTTGTTAAACTGTAATCTCAGGTAAATAACCCTAAATTTATAGTGTTTTCATAATTTTAAAGTAATAAATCAAAATAAATAGTGTGCAACGTTTCGGTAACAGCGTTGTTACCCTCTTCAGACAAAAGTACTTAATGGGAAAATATATTTATTTATTTCGTCTCAGTTAACAGGTGTTACATTTGAGTCACCTTGTCCTGGCTATTTACACATGGCGAGTTGGTGGAGTAGAGATGGTGCCCCCCCAGACCTAGCAGTAGGGCAGCTGTTGGGTGATGAGATCCTAACTAAGTGTCAGGTCGCCGTAATCGGGGATGGATATCTCCTTTATTTTGATTAATGTCTTGTATAGTAGGATTTGATGAATTCAGTTGGAGTTATAATTTCTTAAAGGAAATTTGGTACATATCTTCTAGATCGGGTTGGATTAAGTCCTCCTGCAGTATCTTGTTTGATAGGTTAAATGGAGCTCTTATACTTGTCCGGAGGCAGATTCTCATGAATGTGTTTATTCTATTTTTGTCTGTGGTTGTAATATATTTACACCAAACACTGGGAGTGCGTATGTTATTATACAACTTCTGTATAAAGTAAACTTTTGTTTTGTAGATAATTTGCTCCTATAGTTAAACATCAGGCGGCGTTATATTCTTAATGTATTGTTCTCCTGTGGAAGGGCAGACAAGCCCGAAAGCTTGAGATGATCAAAATAAAGATTCTTATCTCCATAAACGTTTATATTCTGATTTCAGATAGTTAAACAGACTTGATATCTTTATTTTTGCACTCTTTGCTTTTTATTTATGGTATTTTGACATGCATTTTGAGTTTTAACTTGGATTCCAAGGTAACTCCAAGATATTTAACATGGTCGGTCCAGGTAATAGAGCTCGAATATACTCATAGAATGGATTGTGGCTTGAATTTTTTATTGTCTAGGTGATGAAAAATTATAGCCTGCGTCATTTTTTGGGTTGCTATCTAATTTCCAGTCATTGCACGATAATGGAAAAATATATCACAGCATGTTTTAAATAGTTGCTGTTATAAAGTATGTAAACAAGATAGCAGATAAGAAGAGTTTTCTAAGAACCCTAAAATATTATACAATCCAAATTGTGCTATATCATTTTTATAAATTATTTTATTCTAATGTCACTCTCATCTTGAGTCACACAGGTGAACTTGGAGGCAAAGTAAGCAGGATCATAATTGATTTTCTCCAAAAACTCTCAAAAAAACCTCAAAAATTCATCTTCAAAGGATACCCTCACACATTGGCATTGAAGGTAATGAAGCTGCTGATGTGCTAGCAAAAAAAGGCACAAGAGAACTGTTGCCACAGAAAAATAAACTCACTTTTAAAGAAATAGAGACAGTAGCCAAAACAAAAATAAACAAGAACTGGAGGAACCCATTTAAGCACATCTTGTACAGTAGAATGGACCCAGGAGCTCTGAACCTCAGAAATAGACATCGTCAAACAACACTAACAAGATCTAGTACAGGCAATCTCAAGCCATTGAAGATAGAAAATAAAATCTACCCCACTTGCTCAAAATGTAGCTTGGCACCTGCAGCTCCAGAACACATTTTGGCTTGCATCAGATGCACTAAACAGGACCGTTGAGAAGCTGCTGCTTATCATAAAACAGCTTAAGGAGTATGAACTCATGGAATTTGTGTAATCTTTACACAAGGGGATAAGAAACAACAACTCTCATCTAGTCTTTCTTTTCTTTTTTTTTTTTATTTGTAACACCGTAGAACCTCCCTGTAAAGGACACCTAATTGCAGAGCCAAAGTGTCCTTTAGGGAGAGTGTGTCCTCTTACTGGAGAGTTGCTAAATAGTAAAAATGGTCATTATACATACTGTATATTTGATCATTATAAATTTAGCAAAAGTTTTTTTTTAGACAAGATCAAGGTTTATATTTTAATATCTTGTTATTCCAATATGTTGGCATTTATTTTTGGGATATTATACTTAATAAAATATTTTTTAAAAATTATTATATAAACACACACACACAGAAATCTCTCATATTTAGGACAAAGGATATTCCCTCACTGCATGGGTTCCGTAATGGCTGCCAGAAAAATCATTGCATAAATGGATTCTGGCCTCAGGACATGTAGAAAAGCTTTTATTTAGGCTTCAGTGGAAAGTTTATTTTTAAAATTTTTAAATTGGGCGAGTTGCTGAAGAAGGTTTTAATTCTGAATTTCTTTAGATAACAGGCTGTTGATATGGGAATACTGGTGAATAGGGAATGCTGCAAGTAGATTTGTAAATTGGGGGATTCAAATTTAGAGGGCTATGGAAATGTCTTAAATTATAAAGAATATTGACAAGTTTTTAGATTTCTTAGATATTTTGAGTCTCTTCTGTTTTATAGGTTTGGAGTGAGCAGTGGCTATGGACACGTTTAGTTAAGGTCTTTACGGTATTGATTTTATGGCTGAGTGGGCAGTAGGAGGAAAAATGGATATAGTTGGGGTTGAAGGATGGCAAACAGTTGTTTGGAATTGATGCTGAATGTGAATGATTCTTATATCTAGAAAAGGCAGGCTATTGTTTGTTTCTTTTTCATAAGTGAAATTCAGGTCAGGATGGTAGCTGTTGAGTTTTCCAGAATGTTCTTGGTTTGATTTTCAGGACAGATACAAAATTTGTCGTCAATATATCGACGCCATAAAGATATATCTGACGGGAATAGGGAGGTCATCCAACTGTCCATGTGACTCATGACAATTTCTGGGACTGAGGTTGAAAGAGAGCTCCCCATGGGAGAACGTTTTATCTGTTTGTAAATGTTGTAATTGTATGTTGGGATATTTGTTCAGAGGCATAGGGTTATAAGTTTAGTTATTCTCTTGACAGTGATCTGATCAATCCGATTTTATTTCAAGAACTCTTTAGTGCTGCTTAGTATCAGCTGGTGTGGGGTAAAGGAATTCTACCCAAATTGAGATCATCATCTTGTTCGGTGGGAGCTTTGCTACCTTAATATGGGCTTAAGATATGATCTTAGAAAGATGCACTGTTGGGGAATGGTAGAAGGACACTATTAGGTCTTAAGGGGACACCTGGTTTATGAATTTTAGTGAGGCCATATACATGTGGGTATCAGTTTGCATATTAGACAAAAAGTTTTTTAAATCTTAGTTCAAAATTTTATTTTCCTTATGCAATTTTCTGAGTTATTTTTTGTATAAAGAGTATGCTCGGGTTTTATCTTCTTATTTGGAAATGTTAAGAGACTCAGAGTACCTTACCAAATTTTAAAAAATATTCGTCAATATTCTTTATGATTCATTTCAAGACATTTCCATAGCCCCTCTGAAATTCAAAATCCCCCAATTTACTTGCAAATTTACTTTCAGCATTCTCCTATTCACCAGTATCCCCATATCAACAGCCTGTTATCTAAAGAAATTCAGAATTAAAACCTTCTTCAGCAACTCACCCAATTTAAATTTGCTACTATGAAACCCTATAACAAAGAACAATGACCTTAATTATCCTACCAATATAAAAATATCATATACCCCATAGAATGCGACGATTGCAAAACCAAATATGTAGGCGAAACCAGCAGAAATTTAAATATAAGAATATCAGAACATCAACGAAAGATCGAAAACCAAGACAGCAGATCTCTAGTATATCATCATGTAAGGAGAAACAGGTCATTCCTTCACAATAACAGAACCAAAGACCCATTACTCCAACATCCCCAATAAACAGCAGAGACTCATCATAGAATCCATCATATCAAGAAATCACAATACTATTAACAGAAGAATAGGCATTCCCAAAATTTATAATATAATATTCCCTGAGCTCAGCCCAAATCCTTCAAATGGGGAAATCTCCTCTGAAAAGCATTATTGAAAACTAAATGCACATCTCTTAATAACTACGGCTTAATATGTAATCCTTGCTTCCATAGTTATATCCTAGAAATCTATATTTATTTATTTGTTAATTTTAATATATATTTTTGAAAATTTTGTCTCTATATAAGAGTTAAATATGGAAATTTTATATCTACAGCATTTTTATGAAATTGTGTAAAATAGTACTTGAATATATTTTAACTTGTGTTCTATTGACGATGTGTTTTATCTTGTTGAAGTTGTGCATGAAAGCTAGAGTTTAGATATTTTGAAAAGAAACTTTTCCCTGGAAGCCAGCAGATATTTTGACTTTATTATTGATACATGGGATTATTTCATTGAAATGTGAAAGAGTGCCACCAATGGAGACATTTCCACTAGATGACAACTTAATGAGGATTGTTGGACTGAGAAGTCCTGGTTGGTCCATCTGTTAAATCACAGCTAACAGGCTCCATTAACATTGCTCCATGTGTGGCACAGTTGGTGATAATGTGGCATGTTTAAGAGGCGATGTTGTGGCCAGAGCATTGTTAGTACAAGGGAATCAACACATCTCTAACATGCAAAGGCAGCCCCATGAACTATTTCTGCTGCCAATTTACAGCATGGGCAGGGCATTCTTGATGTTTCCGACCAAAACCATCACCACCTTTGTTGATAGTCTATAGCCTCGATGCAGAAGACTCATTGAGCACAGTACAGTCATGCTCATTTTCCAGGATTATGGGGCCAAAGCTATGTTTGTGACCATTGTCTTTTCATATGAGCTACACTTATGTTTCTTCAATGACATGGCCAAAGGTCATGGACATGGTCAAAGCATCTGTATAATGAGTCCAATGCAAGCATTGTGACTTGGGACACCATTGCCTATGATAGCAGGCCATCTATGGTTTGTAAAGGGTCTATCAGTTAATTGGGAATAACCACAATAAAATTTTAACTGAAATTCATTGTAAAAAAAAAAATTAATTTTTAAATCGAAATGAAATTTGGCACAGTAGTAGATAAAAAGATATAGTTTTGATTTATTCAATCTAATTCTCATTATTAGCTACAAGTCTCAAGGCAAGTGTGGAATGAAGCACAGTCCTTGGCAAAGATGACCTTGTCTATTTGGGTCGTCACCGTGTGAAACGCTTTCTTCACAGACTGGATGTTGTTGTGGGGATATTTATTGACGTCTTTCTCAACAAAGTCCCAGCCGAAGTGGTTGCAGTCTGGGTAGTTAGGGGGTAAAATATTTGGACTCCAGTGGCTGGGGACGTTAAGTGTCAGCCGAGATTATGTCTTTGTTGTCTTGAGGGCTGTTGGAAGACATACTTCCTTCTTCTTCTTTCTTATCTCCACTCAATCATATTATGGTATCAAGCTTGTAGAGCTTGAGACTTTTGATGGTGTCTCCTGGGGATGGGTAAAGCTCATCAAGTTGAAGATCGAGTCAATAATGTGTTTTGGGGTTGCAGCTTGAGAATTGCACTTAGTACAGTAAAACCCCGCTAATACGAACCCTGGATATAGCGAACCTTCCCTTATAACGAACCAAAGGCGATTCTCAATTCCATTCCGTTGAAAATACCATCGATATAACGAACTTTGCAATTTTTCAAATAACAAACTACCCCTATAACAAACCTCTTTTAGGTCCCAAAATAATAAAATCTATTGAAAATTCTACCCTTATAACAAACTTAAAATTATAATTTAAAAAAAAATTAAAACAACAAAATTTTGAGCATATTTCAGCTCACGGATTGCGATTTCAAAACAAAAAATTGGCGGCATTGTTTTTTTTCATTTCCATTCTATTTTTGCTATATTTTGTACACATTTTTTACACATCATACTTTTTATTAAATAGAATATCTTTGCAACCATCAAATTTTAAATAGAAAAAAATGCAAATGGCTTCCAAAATAAAGAAATAAAGGCATTCTAAAAACAAAAAAATATATATATAAAAAAAAAGGCCATTTTCAAAGTAAAACAACAGTCAAAATTTTCAGAACATGTTAAAATAAGAAAATATAACTTTTCTATTATAAGAGATAAAATAGAAAGCTATTAAAAATTGTTACAAAGAGGAATCGCTCAACTTTTGTCACGTCGTATGTGTTTGGGCTAAAAAAAAAACTGAAGCAACAAGGTATTAGAGCAATTTTTCCAAGTAAACATTGTATTATATAATGTGATAAAGATGTTTTAAAATCATTTTATATCTTTGAATATATATTTAATAAAACTTTGCCTAGGATTTGTCTTGATTTTAAAATTAGATTTAGAGGTACATGTATGCTATTGATAAAAAAACCTATCATCAAATAATTTTTATTATTATTCAGTATTAATATAAGGAAATTGGTCAATTAAGGAAATTAAAACAAAGTGACCACTATTAAGAGGCAGCCTCTTCCTGTGTGTATGGCTGTCCTTTAATTGTATGGTCTAAAATTTTTGGAAAGTAAAAAAAAAAAAAATAGCCAAACCGTGGCTATAGTGAACCAAAAGTTCTGTCCCATTGATGTTCACTCTAGAGGGTTTTTCTGTATATTGTGGGAAAACCTTGCAACCATTCTGGAAAGTCATTGTCTGTAGATGACCAGACTTGGGTCTGGAAATCAAAGACTGTTTGTTGTTCTCTTTGGAGGATAGAACCGGTGCTTTCCCTCCTGCTCTGTACCAGTCATGTGCAGCATTAAAACTCCATTCCTGCAGGCATTGGGTTTTGATGGTACGGAGGAGGTCTCTTTCGTATAGTTGGGTAGTAGATTTCCTGGCCTCAGGAAGGCTAAAAGCTCCAGACTTTGCCAGAGAGTCTGCTAGCTCATTACCAGGAATTCTGTGAGCTGGAAACCATTGCACTGTGACAGAGCTGTTGGCTGGGAGTCGGTTTACAGACTTGGTGAGAAGAGGTTCTTGGCTGGAGAAGCAGGTTTGAAGGGTATAAATGGCTGCTCTTGAGTCGGAGTAGATTATAATTTTGTTTGGAGAGTTGATGTTGATGTTTTTTAGAGCAGTATCTATTGCATAGAGTTCCAATTTATAAACTGAAAGGTGTCTAGGGTGGGATAGGGAGATTTTTTCCAGGGTCTTATCTTTGTAGATAGCAATTCCACTGCCAGACAGTCCAGTTTCAATTTGGCTACCGTTAGTGTAAATTGTGATGTCGAAGAGAAAGCTATTTTCCTCAATGATTTGGAGACGAAGAAAAGCTTTAAGTAATTCTGGTTGAGTTCCATGTTTGTGAGGATTGGCTGGTAGATGAGGAAAACAGATGAGTTTGTTGTGAGTTCTTTCTGTGTATGGGATAGAAAGTTCTGTGTTTGAGATTAATTGGGATGGCTAAAAGTTGTCAGCCATGTTGAGAGGAGTGGGAAGTCTTTGATTTGGGACCCAATTTCTGATAAATTTTGTGCTGAGAAGATGTAAGAAAACATCTACCTATGTTTCCCCACGTGACGCAGCGGAGCGTGACCTCGGCTGCACGAGTGAGTCAGTTGTTGTTTGGCTCTCTGTATAGACGGACATTAAAACATGGTGGCAGCGATAACTGGATAAAATACGAACCCGTATATTGCAAAATATCGATTTTTGCGTACCTTGGAAGATAATTCAACATGGCTCAGATTCAACCTCCAGAAACTTTCAACTTCTCGACTCCCAACGAATGGCCCAAATGGAGGAAGAGATTCGAACGATTCCTCGTGGTCAGTGGAATGAAGAAGAAAGAGGAGGCGGACAAGATCGATTTGTTCATGTACTTAATGGGTGACCGCGCGGATGATATATTCAGGACC
Organism: Cordylochernes scorpioides; assembly: GCA_030710605.1. Taxonomy (NCBI): domain Eukaryota; kingdom Metazoa; phylum Arthropoda; class Arachnida; order Pseudoscorpiones; family Chernetidae; genus Cordylochernes; species Cordylochernes scorpioides. The sequence continues at coordinate 39,463,145 of CP092875.1, forward strand.
TTCAAGTTCGAAAAGGAGGAAGAGGCAACGAAAATTGATTCCGTCCTCAAGGCGTTTGACAGCCACTTCTGTGTCAGAAAGAATATTATCTACGAACGTGCGAAATTTAATTCAAGAATCCAAGAGGATCGGGAGCCAGTGGACGAATTCATCACTTCATTGTACAAATTGGCTGATAGTTGCGAATTTGAGGGTCTTCATGAGCAGTTGATCCGTGACCGAATTGTGGTTGGAGTGAGGGACAAAGCTTTATCTGAAAGAATGCAGTTGGACAGCGAACTGACTTTGGAAAAGGCGGTGAAAATGGTTCGACAGCAGGAAGCCGTTCGACAGCAGCAAGTCGACCTGCAGCGTCCCTCAACAAGCCAAAAGGTCAGTCAGGTGAAGTTCAACTCGAAGAAACAATCACCGAAACAACAACAGCAGCCTTCGAGGAAGAAGGAGAAGTCAGCCAAAACAAGATCACGATGTCCAAAGTGCGGAGGTTTCACCCACAGGGAAGGACAGGCTTGCCGTGCTGAAGGACAGAAATGTAACCTGTGTTCAAAAACAGGCCATTTTGCAAATTGCTGCCCAGATAAGCAGGCGAAGACTGCGGAAGTCAAAGCTGTTTCTGAACTTGATGAAGAAATTGGTTTTCTCCTGGAGGTCTCAGCTGCGGAGGATTCATCTAATCTCGATGATGATGAAGGCGAGTGCAGGAGGCGATGGACAGCAGAAATCCAAGTGAACGGGAAACAGCTGAAGTTCAAGCTCGACTCCCAGGCGGATGTTACATGTGTTCCTCTGTGTCTCTTCAGGAAGATAATGGGACAACAACGACTAGTGGAAAGTGATATCAACATTAGAGCTGCTGAATTCTCCGAACTTCAGACTGTGGGTATGTTTGTATCAACGCTGCGAAATGGCAATTATGAAATCAAGGAGAAGATTTACGTCATTCGTCGTTTGAGTGAACCTCTTCTGAGTCGCCGGGCATGTGAGCTCTTGAACCTGGCGAGGCGGATTGAAGTGGTTGCGACGAGAATTAACCCAATCAAGGAATTCCCTGAAGTATTTGAAGGACTGGGACAGATCGGAAACCCTTACGAAATCAAATTGAAACCTGGAGCAAAACCATATGCTGTGCATACTCCTCGACGGGTACCAATACCTTTGATGGAAAAGCTCAAAACAAGGTTGGAAGAGCTCGAGAAGGCGGGAATCATAGCACAAGTTAACGTTGCGACTGAATGGTGTGCACCGACTGTGATTGCTGGTAAACCGAATGGCGACATACGACTCTGTGTGGATCTCTCAAGGCTGAACGAACATGTACAGCGCGAAGTGCATCCCATGCCAGTGGTGGAGCACATGCTGGGGCAACTGGGGGAAGCAAGATTCTTTTCGAAACTGGACGCGAACAGTGGCTTTCACCAGATTCCGTTGAGCCTGGACTGCCAGCATTTAACGACCTTCATCACTCCTTTTGGGAGATATAAATACTGCAGGATGCCATTTGGAATCTCACTCGCCCCAGAGTATTTTCAGAGAGTTATGTCAATAATCTTGCAAGGCATGGACGGTGTAATGTGTTACCTGGACGATATCCTGATATTTGCCTCCGACTCCAAGACTCACGATCGAATTCTTCGTTTAGTGCTCCGAAAACTGAAAGAGGCGAAAGTTACACTAAACAAGGCCAAGTGTGTCTTCGGCGTGCCAAGAATTAATTTTCTTGGGCACATATGGATGAAGACGGTATTCGACCAGATCCAGCGAAAATCGAAGCAGTGGCGAAGATGCCTGCTCCGACCGATGTTCATGGCGTAAGAAGATTTCTTGGCATGGTGAACCATCTGGGACGCTTTGTGGAAAATTTATCTGAAATCGTGGCTCCACTGAACCAGTTGTTGGTGAAAGGTCAAGACTTCGTTTGGGATTGCAGCCAGGAGCGAGCATTCCGAAAGTTGAAAGAATTGCTCACGACTCAACCCATCTTGGCAGCATACGACGTCAGGAAACCAACTATGGTGTCATCCGACGCATCTTCATACGGCTTGGGAGCGGTACTGAAGCAAGAAGGTAAGAATGGAATCTGGCGACCTGTTGCTTATTCTTCTAGAACTATGACACCTACCGAAAAACGATATGCTCAGATCGAGAAAGAGGCTCTCGCAATTACATGGGCCTGCGAACGTTTTCAAGATTTCCTGCTTGGAAAGCGTTTCCGAATTGAGACCGACCATAAGCCTCTCATTCCTCTATTTTCGACGAAAGAATTGAGTTCGCTGACCCCAAGACTGCAACGTTTCCGAATGCGTATGATGAGGTTTGGATTCGAAATAGTGCATATCCCTGGAAAGGAGCTGCTCGACGCCGATGCATTATCCAGACAACCACTTCTTACAACCGAGGGAGGTGAAAACGAACGGCAAACCTCAGCGCATATAAATGCAGTTCTCTCGAGTATAACCGACAAAGACGAGATGTTGACGAAGATTTTTGAAGCTCAACAGGAAGATACGACCCTGAAAGCAGTAGTCAACTACCTTGAGCAAGACTGGCCAGATAAGAAGAAGATGTCACAGGCTCTGCTCTCTTATTGGCATGTCAAGGATGAACTCGGCGTTCAAAATGGACTACTGATGCGTAGCTGTCGTCTTGTTATTCCAGCAAGTATGAAACTGGAGATCCTAGATAAGTTGCACGCTGGGCACTTCGGGATTACAAAAACAAGACTTCGCGCACGTGAGACGGTATGGTGGCCTGGAATTTCGGAAGAGATCGCGGAAACGGTCAGAAAGTGCAGTGTTTGTATCCAGGAAGCCGTCTCAAACATGAACCTTTGATACCAACCAACTTTCCTACACGACCGTGGCAAAAGATTGGAATGGATTTGTTCAAGTTCGAGAATAAGTGGTATCTAGTCGTCATTGACTATTATTCTCGCTTTCCTGAAATGGTTCAGCTGGATCGGCTCACAGCCAGTGTGGTGGTGCGTAGTTGCAAATCCATATTTGCCCGACATGGAATACCAGAAACTGTTGTAAGCGATAATGGGACGCAATTTGGAGCTGCTCGTGAATTTGCAAATTTCGCAAGGCAGTACGGATTCCAACATGTCACTTCAAGTCCTCGATTCCCGCAGAGCAATGGGATGGCAGAAGCAGGTGTGAAAATTGCTAAGTTGATCCTCAAGAAAAATCAAGACCCATCGCTTGGACTCCTGGAGTATCGATCGACCCCTTTGGAGAACGGTTACAGCCCCGCTGAGCTTCTCATGGGACGTAAACTCCGAACGACCTTGCCAATTGCACCAGAGAATCTTAATCCAAAGTTGGTGGACTCTCAGACCCTGAAAAGAAAGGAGGGGAGAAGGAGAAAGGATATGAAATCCAGATATGATCGACGCTGCGGAGCTACGGACATGGAGGAGCTATCCGAAGGTGACACTGTTTGGATTACAGATATGCGAACCTGGGGGATTGTAAAGAAGAAAGCATCGACACCAAGGTCGTATATGGTTGATACTCCAGTTGGGACTTTACGTCGAAACAGGTTCCATCTACGAAAAGGAGTTACAGTGCAATATCCAGCCGACCCATCGACGCCGACCTTTTCGGGGGAGGAACTGGTTGAAAATGAAAACACCCCAGTTGTGGATTATCCCTCTAACGACTCAGAAGACGGCCAGATAAGAACCCGGAGTGGACGAATTGTTAAACCTGTGGATCGCCTTCATTATTAATTATATTATGCATTTAAAGTTTGTAATGTATATATATATATTTCAAGTCTTAAAAAGGGGGATGTGCTGAGAAGATGTAAGAAAACATCTACCTATGTTTCCCCACGTGACGCAGCGGAGCGTGACCTCGGCTGCACGGGTGAGTCAGTTGTTGTTTGGCTCTCTGTATAGACGGACATTAAAACAAATTTTCCTGTAAGATGTTCTTTCGGAGAGTTATTTTTTTTTTTATGTGAATTTTGAGAAGCGGATTTTTCTCCTTAGGTGCAGGGGAAGAAGGTTAGATTCAAGTTCAGCAATGTGATATGGGCAGGATCCTCGAAGCCTGCTGATTATTTTATTTTCACTTGCTTGGATCTGTCTATTCTAGATAGATTGGTTTTACTTGCATTGATCCAGGTTGGAGCAGCATATTCCGAAATAGGTCTTACGAGTGCAAGGTATGTTTTGCATAAGATATTGGTATTTTCACCCCAGTTTAAGCCTGATATTTTTTTCAGGATTCTGAGTCAATTTTTAGCTTTGTTTATCATGATGTCAATATGTTTTTTAAAGTGAGATCAGGATCAAGTGTGACACCAAGATATCTGGGGAATATGAATATTGGATCACCCAGACATACTTCCTTTCTACGGCCACCATATCCATCTAAGGTTTCACAACGGTCTCCAGGACATTGAAGTAGGTGTCAGCATTTATACTAAAGCACTTCTAAAAAAAACATGATAATGCCAAGGACCATTACAGAGGCAGGAAATTTTGTATGCATCACGACAGGTATTGAAGGGTCTTTGGAAATGCAGAAATCATTTTTAAAATTTCAAAGTATTTCCTCTCAATGAGTTTCTTATTATTTTAAATTGCTAGCTTTCAAGCGAAAATCGCTCTTCAACGGACTTTAAAAAATATCGACTATTTCTATCAAGAAATATTTACAAATACAAACGCGCGCAGCGTGGATATTTACAACTGAAATTTTAAAATTGATACAGTTAAACCTGTCTTTAGCGCCCCCTCTAAATAGTGCCTTCCTCTCTATAGCACCCGATTTTAAACATTAAAATGTAAACATTTTACATTAAAAGTGGCCTGTCTATAGCACCCTATTTTGGTGAGTCCCAAGAGGGTGCGCTATAGACAATTTTAACTGTATGTAATTTAACAATGTTAGAAACTCGTTGTAAGGAAATATTTTGTAATTTTAAAAGTTTTTTCACAATACATGAATACAGAAATCATTCCTGGGATTTACCTATTGGTCCATGCCAAAGTTCTTTTCTTCAGAGAAAAACCTCAGCCTGCCACAAGAGTCATGTCTCAGGTTCTTGAGAAGGGCAGCACCTTTCTCTTTTCTGTTACTCTTTATATTTTCTTACAGCCAATGTCCATTTTCTTGGCAATAGCCCTTGTGCTTTTCCCAGGGTTTCTGTCAATCTTCTCCTTGACATTTTTGAAAAATTCTTTGCCTCTTACTCTGTCCAATTGATGCAAATGCTTTTTCCTTGCAGCCATTCCCTTTTTGATACTTTTGGCCTCATCAAACTGCTTCTTGACATGATAAACAGTGGTTTGAAGCAACTTAAGATAGTCCACTATCCATTTGGGGCTCCTTCAGGCACACAGAGCAATGATGATGACTGCTTAATTTTTGAATTCCCAATTATTGTTCATCACTACACTGCACACATTATACTATTACATTTTATATATGAATATGGCTACAGAATGAAAAAAAAAAGGTCACTATAACAGACCAACAGACAGAATGATGTGCTGTGACATTCCTCCAAGTGTTGTCCTGTATCAGCAGGATAATGCACTGTTACATTAGCCAACATGCTCAAAGGTTCTTCCCTGGCTATCATACTACCTGGTTGTCTCACCAAGCCAACCCATCTGAGATGTGATTGGACGCTGTTTTGGCACCCTGTCACAACTGCCTTCAGAAGACAAACTGTAGTAAATGATTGACCCACTGGAAATGAAGAGCCATCCTTCAAGAAGCCACCTGTGCTCTCCATACCTCTGTGTGTATCACCACTGGTGGTCCTGTACTGCCTACATTTGTTTGTTGCATTATCTTTCTTATGCTGAATTTCATATCTATCAGACCACAGCTTCTTGGTATCAAACAAAGGTTCTCTTTATGAAGATAACTTTATTTTTACTTATATACAACAAATACTTGTTTCAAGGCTTTTTTAGAATATATTTTTCTTTTTACATAAAAAAAAAAAAAGTTTATACTGCCCTACACCCTAATGCTAATTTTAAATTAAAAAATGACCAATACCATTTTAATATAAGGGAATAAATGCAATGGAAAGAAAGTGATTAAATTTAGAAAATTAAGAAAGGCTAAACATTATATATTTAAAAATATATACAGTTAAACATGTCTATAGCACCCCCTCTTGGGACTCACCAAAATAGGGTGCTATAGAGAGGGGGTGCTATAGACAGGTCACTTTTAATGTAAAATGTTTACATTTTAATGTTTAAAATCAGGCCCTATAGGGAGGAAGGTGCTATTTAGAGGGGGCACTATAGACAGGTTTAACAGTATTTTAAAGAAATCCACCATTGTTGTTTGTTTATGGGCTAAAACCCTATTTCATTGTAGATTCAATCTGATAAATCTTCAAAAGATATGTCTTTCCTTATTAGTAAAGTTCCTTCAGATTGAACAACATTACTCTACAAGACCGCTGATTGTTAACTTGCAGCTGCTTAGGTAAAGCTATTTACCCAATGACAACTCAATCTTCCACAAGAAATGAAAAAGGCCCTGGCCATTGCACGCTATGAGGCTGCACTCTCAGCTGACTACAGCTGCCGTCCTGCTGAAGGGTTCTATAATGAATTTTTAGTAATAATTTTGTATTTAAACAACAATTAACTGACATTGTTGAAATTTGAATTAAGAAATGGTCTAATTATTGATGTCAAATTATCGTTGATCAAATTAACATTGGTTATTTGCTAGGCAGGAGGTCAGGACATGAAAAGATGGTTGAATTATCACAAGTGTTGAATTAACAAGGTTATGCTGACATATGGCATGTTATTTCATTCAATATACATATTATGTAAGTTGTTTCTTTTGTTGTTCTTTTTTATTTGTGTTTTAAAATAAACTTATATTCTCATGTTATTGCCTTACATTGTGATTATATTATCCATATTGTCTTTTAAAATAAAATACTTTATGTACATACATATACATAATTGTTGTTCCTTAAAATTATAAAATATTTTCATTAATATTGTTTTCAAATAAATTTATTCGTTATTCCTCAGAAATGTAGTTTTCTTACTCATCAGTAGTACATAAGTACAACCCCCGGATACCACGAATTCAATTTGTCTAATACGAATTCGGTATATATTCTTTTAAGACGAAAAGGGTATTTCGTTCTGCCGTTGAGTTCGTCTTAACGAGGGATTTCTGTATTAGTTTTTATTACTACAGTAAAACCTCCCTTCAGCGGGCACCTCTCTACAAAGGACAGTTTTCATTTACAAAATTACCATTTTTACTATTTAGCAACTCTCTGGTAAGAGGACACCTCTCCCTAAAGAACACTTTGGCTCTGCAATTAGGTGTCCTTTACAGGGAGGTTCTACTGTATTAAAAATCCCCTTGTTAATAATTAAAATAATAGTATTGAAAAAATGTATCAATCTACTTTGAAATATCATTTTAATACATGGAAATTTGATAAACTTGCTGCAAGTTTAAGCTTGCATCACAAAAACTTCTGGATATTTTCCAATACAACAATTTGTAAAACAGCACATGAATTTTCAATCTTGACAAAATTGAAATAAACTCACTCAAAGAAAATTCATTTTTTATTCTGACACAATGTATCAAGGCTTAACACAAATCAATAAATTATGTATGACTTTTTAATAACAGCTTTGTTACTGAAATGTCACACAATTTATTGATTTGGACATGGTCTTGTTACCCTATGTTTCTAATCTATAAACTTAATTGTACCTCTACTGGATATGTTGAGCATCAAATAAATGCAATTATCTGCTGAACAAGAAATGACTTGTTGCAGGAATTTTTAAAAATTGCTCCAGTGCTGGAACCACCTACCATGAGCCATGAAGCAGCAGAGAAGTGGGCATGTCAAAGCTGCACCTATGAAAACTGGCCCAAGGCTCTCAAATGTACCCTGTGCTGCACCCCAAAGCCCCCCCACCTTATCTCGGACTCCTCCCTCGAGGCCAATAAGTACATTTACAAGGTGAGAGACGGGTTCCTATAACCTTCCTAATCTTTGCCCAAGTGGTTTTTTTTTTTGGAATTTTTCTCCAAAGCAACAATTTGAAAAAAAGCTTAAATTAAACCAAGTTTTTTCAACTTTTAGTGTGCATTACCATTTAAAACTTATTTTTGTTAAATCAATGCAATTTCGTTTTCTTATAAACGCTTTCACAAAGTAATAAGACCAAGCTCCAATAAATAATCTATACATGATATTTGTAACAATATTGTTACCCCTCTCTAAAAAAAAAGTTCTAAATGAACATTCTATAACCCAAATTGTTCCTTATACATTAAAAAGCTTTGTTTTTAGCCTTTCTATTACCATAAAATGGAACAGGATATTACTACATTTCATAATCATTAGCACTCTCTTGTTTTTAAAATAAAATAAATTAGAAAACATTACAAAATAAACATTAAAATAAAATATCTTCATCTGCTCAAAACAAACTCTTTTAGTGATTTTCGATAGTCTTGTAAAGATTAATAAAATTTATTTTTATGTGTATAAAACAAATATGAACAATGTATTGTTCATTTTAAAAAATATATATATTTTTTTAATAATAAAGAATGTTTGCTGTGGGGGGGAATGATTTACTTCAACAAATACTTTATTCCAACATTTCAGCGACCTGCTTGTTATCTATATTCAAGAAATTCTATTTTGATAAAGCCTATTTGATACCAAGTTTTGAATAGTCCAATATGTGGTGGGTTAAACAGATGAATTCCTAGGAGCCAAGTCCTCCCATTATTTTTTCATTGCAAATAGGGGCATCAGAATTATTTGTAAAATATCAAAAAGTTGAATAAGTGATTATTAGAATAGTTAGTAAGAGCCTATGATTAAACATTAGGATCTCCTGAACCGAGTGCTGTGAGTGTATTGAGATATATCTCACTGCTGACATCTCTCTGAAGAAACATTGATTTTTGGCTAGTTCTTGGAAAAAATGTTTCACCTAAAAACCTCTAAATATATCAACCTTAACTCTATTACATATGCCGTAATAAATAGCTATTGATAAATGTGTGTCAGATGAGTCCCCTAATAACAAATCCCTCCCCACCTCAACTGGCAACCAACAGTGGTGGCAAGTGGTCATGTGGAGCCTGTACCTACCTGAACTGGCCGTGTGCGGACCGCTGTGCGCAATGCCACAGTCCCAGAATTGCAGCTGCTACTGGTGGCGTAGGCAGCAATGAAGATTTGGCCCTGGTAGATAACAATGACCGCAATTCCCGAACTAAGTGGAACTGCCCTTCCTGTACATATGAGAACTGGCCCAAATCAACCAAGGTATGTACAGTTCTCTCCAGCTTCTCACTGGGAAATTCTCACCTTCTTCTTTACAGTGTGTTCTATGTTACACTGCCCGTCCCAATATTGGCAGCTCCCGACCAGTTGACTTGGACACTAGCTCTCCTCCTGGGGCAAACAGCCGCCTCCCCCCAACAACTACTGAAATTCAGGTGATTTGTTTAAGTACACACTTTCCACTTAATGTCATTCCTCCTTTTAATTTTCAAACGTGATATATCAACCAGGATAATAGGCTGATGCCTGATGATAAGCTCTAATGCTTGAAAGAGAGAGGTTGCGATTTTATCTTAAAAAAGAAACTTTTTGCCATTATCCTGGTTGATAAATTCTGTTTAAACCTTTGCAATTATTTTAAAAATCTAAATTTCTAAATAGTATGCCCAAGTTTTCACAGAATTTACAAGAATTTTATAAAACCATGCATGAATAAAAAAATTAAACCTGTAGCTGCCTGCAGACTGATAAATTATTCTTTTTGGGCTATACAATTTCTGATAATTTTGCAAATTTATTTTCACACTTTGTATAAAAGCTTGTATATGGAACAATATACTGCTGATTTGTTCTAATTAGAGCCATAGTTTTATATTTTACAGGAATGAATGAATGTCAAGATAGATTTCTAACGACTTAATTTAATTATTGATATTCTATTAAACTTATGCGTTTCAAAAATAGAAATTAGAGAATGGTCTGTTAGTTAAGCTCGCATGAGAGATCCTTTTCATAAAATGTGGAAACTTGTGATCACTCTTGGAGTTGTTCACTTATTGTCTCAGTCCAACCCTACAAATATGTCTTTAGCATTCAACTTTGAAGTGGAATTATTATTATTATTTTTTTTATAAATAAACTTTGTACAATTCATCTGTTTTTATCTTAAATTTTTGTTTTAAAGATTCCTTGATCTATAATTATTAGCCCACTTATTTGTAGTATTGGGTGGCAAATATATAGAGAGAGAAATACCCAGGGGATAAGAATTTGAGGTTGAGTCTGGGTTGAATTATAGAGGGTTATAAAATGATTATCTCTTCTTCTCAGCCTTCACTGCTAGTGGGGACATTTTTCTAGGAATGTTGTTGTCAGTCCTCAAGAGGGTTTTGGCTTATGTTGAATTATAGCAGGTTAAAGTAAATAGGCAGAAATGGATTTGGAAAATAGTGATTTGTAGTCTGTTGAATTAAAGATGGTAATTTGTAAAGGAATTTTGAAAATTATACAGAAAACTGCCACATCAATTTTAGTAGAAATGGGACTTAAGATTTTAAAGCTATTTCAGGTTGGTTAGACATCTTTAAAAAATTGAAACAGCTTAATTTTAAAGAAGATTCATAGTTAGAGGGAGGCTGCTGATCCCAATCTGGTGGGTGAATCTAAAGAAGAAGTGACCCAAATAGACATTTTTAATTTTGATGAAACTGGTTTGTTCTATAAATCAACTCCAGATAGACATTAAGTGTGAAAGGTCCAACATGTTTTGGCTCTCGGCAAGCCAATCTTCTTTGTTCAAACATGGCAGGAACTCTTGGTGATGGGAAGATATTCCAAGATGCTTTTGAAATGGCCCTTCATTGCTTGTAGATTGCACAGCAAATGCATGTATGACCCCTATAATTTTTTTTTTAAATAACTCAGAAATCTTTGTCGTAAATATAGAGGCTGCCTGGCCGGCATTCATATTTCTTGAAAATGAAGATAATTCGGCCAGTAAATCTTTTTATTAAAGATTTACTGGCCGAAGTATCTTCATTTTCAAGAAATCAGAAATCTTCATATAAAGTTTAGTTTAAAAAAAAAAAAAGTTCTGATAGCTTATTGTTCAGCTTACCATGATACCTGATGACCTCAAGGCCATACAAGTTTTCTCTACCACATCTTTCGACCTAAGTGTAATTAGAGATTTAGTCAATCATTTACTAAATACAAAGACCTGTCAATAAACAATTCAACATTAGCCTTCTAGATTCAGAATTGGATGGCTTGAATTTGCATGGAAGAGTTGGTGCCCACAAATAGTAATCCAAAAATTGTGTCAAACATGCTGGATTTCCACTTTAGGATCAATTAGAAAGTGAACCAGATATTTATGACAAAAGTGCTGATGACACTCCAACCTTGGTAAATATTTGTAAGTGACATCTGAGATAATGAAGTCATGTGAAACATCAATTTATCAGAACATTGGATAGCCCTAAAACAGAAACAAAAGTTTTAGATTCCTAAATTGTTGTTGGAAAAAAAATTAATAAACAAAATAATAGATTTTATAAATGTACACATATTTATTTGATTTTTTAATATAAATTTATGCTTTTTAAATAAAATATATATAAATATTTCAAATATTAAATGTATTTTAGAAAATTTTTATCTTAGCAATTCTAACCATTGTTGTTAACAACATGGTTATATCAAAATAAACCCTTGGTCCAGAGAGAGATGTTGTAATAGTGAGGTTTAATATAGGTAATTGTTGTTGTTAGTTTTAGCAAATCTAGTCGACCTTCGAAAAATATTCTCAAACATAGTTAATTACAAAATGTCTGATCAAATTGATAAAATAAACTCATCTCAGATATAGAGAGAGAAATAGGATTAACCCAGGTTCTCTGCTTATGTACTTATATATCATTTACATGGTAGGATCAAAAAGTTCCCGAACTTTTTTTAAAATTAATTATTTATTCAGAGTATAGTAATTTGAATATCAAATTTTTCAAAATAGGAGCCTTGGTTATCTACACATTTTTTCAGTGTGAAAAAGCTGTTGAATTGCTAGTTCAAAGTCAATTTTTCTAAGCTTGTTAGCTCCACCGTCGCATTTTCAATTACTTCTGATGACAATGAAAAGCGCCTCTCTTTTAACGTCATTTTAAGTTTTGGAAAGAAGAAGAAATCACATGGGGCGATATCAGCAGAGTAAGGAGGATGCGGCAAGACAGATACAGAGTGTTTGGCTAAATAGCCTTGAACAATAATGCCTCTATGAGCAGGGGCATTATCATGTAACAATTTCCACTATTTTGATTTAGAGTTGGTTTATTTTTCTTCTTATCGCATCACGAAGGCGCACAAGTATTTCTTTGTATGCCTGTTTATCAATTGTAACTCCCTCTTTAATAAATTCATAATAGACAAGTCCTTGATAATCGAAAAACACTACAAGCCTTACTTTTCCTTTGGACATGTCAAGACGAACTTTCTTCTTCCTAGGAGAACTTGGTGTGTGCCATTCGAGTGATTGTTTTTTGGTTTGTGGATCAAAAAGAAAGCACCATGTTTCATCGCCAGTTATTATTGTTTTAAAAAAAATCATAATCACTATTTGCAGTTTCAATTAAATCTTTGCAAATTGATAATCTGGTTTCTATTTGATAAGGCACAATTTGGACCTTTTTTGGTTTCTCTTTGTTGATCTGTTAAATTTCGTGGGACAAAATAACCCCAAAGTTTTTTCATGTTTAAATATTCACCAATAATTTTTTGGCAACTACAATACAAAATTCCAAGTATTTATGATATATTATCAATAGTAATTTTTCTATCAGCAACAATTAAATCACGTACTTGTCCAATATTGCGATCCGTTGTTGACGTCAATGGCTGACCTGACCTTGAATCATCTGTGATGCTCTTACAGACATCTTTAAAACGTTTATACCAGAAATAAACTTGTGTTCGACACATTTTTCGTCTTCATAAGCTTCATTCATTAATGCTAATGTCTCTGTAAAGACTTTTTAATTTTACACAAAATTTAATATTTGCCCTTTGCTCAAATGATGACATTGCTGAAACCGACGTGAGCTAAATACTTACAACAAAAATATGCCTAAAATGAAAACTACGCATGCGCATTTACTGGCGTTGCTAAATTAAATTATAGTTTAGGCTTTGTTCTTTACAGTAAAATTGATTTTACATTTCAAAAGTTGTTTCATATTTTATTTTCTAAAAGTTCGGGAACTTTTTGATCCTACCGTATTTATACACCTAAAATTTGAAAAATTATTTTCTAATCATAAAATTTTGTTGGTTGTTATTTTAAATATTGGATTAGAGTAAATGAAATATAAAAATAATTGTCAAACTGGTAACTTTACAACATATTGTATCATACCCTTTCGTTACTAAAGGTTCTCTGTACCGCCGGCATATAGTGTGACGAGGTTGGTGTTTCAGGTAGCGGACAACAACTACCTGGAGGAACAGAGGCTGCGCCACTTCAGGAGGAGAGACCGGGCCTGGCTTGAAGCCTGCACTGCTGTAGTGCGCGGAGAGAGTGAGCCAGTAATCCGGTACCTTTCATTGGGCGGAGATCCCAGTCGGCAGCTTAGCGCAGCTGAAGTCACATTACTAGGTCGACCCTCAGCATTCGACATTGGTCACACTCTGGTGCACTTGGCCATTCGCTTCCAGAGGCATGACCTTCTTCAACTTCTACTCTCTGCCCACCCTGCTACAGTAGCCAAGCGTGTGCCCTCAGATGTTTCTGCAGACCTGGCCGCTGAGATCCGTCGCCATATTGCTGCTGTTCTCAAGCAGCGCAAGGGAGACTTTCCTTGCTTTATTGTCTCCGAGTTTGTCACCTTTGCTCTACCAGCAGGTTGGTTCCTTATGAAAGATGTGACAATCCATTGTGAGAGCTATCATTCTACCTAGCACAGTCAATGGAAACACTTGAAATCTTGAAGGCCTTTGTATAC
>CP092875.1:39477295-39542094 GCA_030710605.1 Cordylochernes scorpioides
TGGTATCTCTGTCTTAGCCTCAACTTTTCAAAGTTTCAATTCAATACACACTTTTGGTGTTCTTGCAGCCCTTTCATTAATCCACGGACTCATTTCAAAATGTTTCTGCATACTATACAGTTTTAATTTAATTTTCAATATTGAATTGAGATTCTTTTCAACTCTTGAATTACAGCCTGCACCATGCTAACAAAGGCCCAGCCTGAAATGCAATAATAGTTGGTCTTTGTTTTCCATCTCCTGAACCTGGGCCAACTAGGTGACCAAGATCCCCTCAGCCTCCAGGGCACCTCCATTGCTATCATCCTCCCTGGTCCTAGAGCTCTGCTTACTTCATTCTGCCTGTAGTCCTGCCCTACAGCATGCAGGCTTCCTATCCATTTATCTTCTTCCTCTACTGCATGAAAGTTTCCAGGGTGAGATCCTGGTCTGTTTAAGGTAAAGAGCTGCTCCCTGGGTTTCTACCAAGTTTTCATCTTATCCTCCTTGATTCAGTAAGGAAATGAGAACTAAATGGCTAGTTCATATTTTGTGTCAGTAGCTGCTTGTACATTCTATGTACCAGATATGACGTGGCCACGCAATAATATTTGAAACAAAGGCGATAAAAACGTGATTTTCTTTTTTTTTTGCCCTGAGGAAGGGCATTCTTGCCTGAAAGCTTGTATTTTATCAATAAAAGAAAATCACCACGTTTTTATCGCCTTCGTTTCAAACATTCTATGTACATAATTTTTATAATTACAACAACATTTATAATGGTTCGATTAGCCAATAAAGTCTTTGCCATTTTGGTATTTGGTATTTTGCCAATTTGGACCTATGGTCAACTTCTTTACAATTATTATCTTTGAAATCTTTAATTCAATTTTTGATGTCTATTAAATAGCAAAGGCCTTGACTGGTCCAAAAAGAGGCCGAGTTACATGTTAAATTTTGATTGTTTCCTGGTAGAATCAACAAGTTGGGTGAGATATGTTGCAGAGATTGAAGACTTCACCCCATCCGTCCAACAGAGACTCTTCGACGAGCTCCTAGATAAAGATGTCCAGAAAGGTACTTTAGTCCATTACCATGGACCCAACCAGATAGAGCATTGATGAATGCCCAGAGCTGGAAGAAGAGTCCCCAATCATCAATTGGAGCTTGGAGCTGACAGATAGGCTGGGCTCACGCCTCTATGCCCTGTGGAACCGCTCTGCTGGAGACTGCCTATTGGACTCAGCCCTGCAGGCCACATGGGGCGTGTTTGACAGAGAAAATACATTGAGGCGAGCCCTCGGTGATAGCCTCTGTGAAGGAGCTCCAGTGTGAGTAGACTTTTATATAACAGCTATTTTGAGTCAAAAGGCGATCCATTAATTAAGATTATATAAAAGGGCGTACCTGGATCTGTAAAGAAAAAAAAAATTGATAAAGAGGGAGCAATCTCTCGAAATATTTTAAGAAAAAAATTGTTTTTTTTTTTCTTTACACATCCAGGTACGCCCTTTTATATAATCATAACAGTTATTGTTTGTAAATATTTACTTCAACCTTATATTTTAGCATATTGTGCATTTGAAAAAAGGTCCAATAAACAAATCATAACTAAGCTAAAATTTGTTTGTTTATGCCTTTTTTAACATATTTAAGGGCCAAAGTATTGAAAAGGGTATTTTAAAAATATTTGGTTAATCAAATATTTTCTACAGGGTCCATTATGAAAGTAATGAGCATAATGTTATTGTGACGCAATGATAGATGGCAGCACGGTAAAACCGTGGGAAATGTGGTAGAGGGATATGCCCTTTCAATCCTTCCAGTCGTCAGTTGAGTTCGAGCAGTGTGAGGGGAGATACATGCCTCCGCTTGAAGTGTGTTTTCAACTTTTGTAACATAGCGTGATGGAGCGTTCGCTTGAACAATGATACGCCATAAAGTTTTGCGTGAGGCTTGGAAAAAATGCAACCGAAACATTCCAGATGCTGCAAAAAGCCTTCAAGGACGATTGCATTTCAAGATCACAGTCTGGGAAGTGACACAAGGCGTTCAAGGAGGGCCGGGAGGAGGTCGCCGACGAATCCCGTTCAGGACGGCCAACAACGGCCAGAACTGACGAGAACGTGGATCGTGTGCTCGAAGTTTTGCGTACCGACCGTCGATTAAGCATCCAGAAAATTGCTGACACATTACACATGTCCACATTTGTGGTACATGGGATAGTGACCGAGGATATGCAAATGCGTAAGGTCTGTGCGAAGCTTGTGCCGAAAGTGTTGACGCAAGACCAGAAAGAACTTAGAGTTTTGCGCTGTCAAGAATTGTTGGATTTGATTCAAAATGAACCGGACTTTCTGAACTCTGTAGTAACCGGAGACGAATCCTGGATGTTTGAATACGACCCAGAGTCGAAAAGGCAGAGCTGTGCATGGCACACAAAATTATCCCCACGCCCCAACAAAGCGCGAATGAGCAAGTCGCGCATCAAAACGATGATCATTGTCTTCTTTGACATCCGAGGAATAGTCCATTGTGAGTTTGTTCCGCAGGGACAAACTGTAAACTCAGCCTTTTACCTGGAGGTGCTCAGGAGATTGAAACGCCGGATCGCACGCGTGAGGACTGACATTAAAGACACGGTCAAGCTCCATCATGACGCCACCTGCCTTCATCATTACCAACTTCCTGGCCCGGAGCAACACCTCGGTGATCCCTCACCCCCCTTACAGTCCCGACTTAGCTCCATGTGACTTCTTTTTGTTTCCGCGACTCAAGAGAGAGATGAAAGGAAAACATTGGGAAACTGTAGAAAACATCCAACAACATGTTACAACGTTCCTGAGAAGCATTCCTGTCGAGGATTATCAGGGTGCCTTTCAGGCGTGGCAAACGCGTCTCCGCAAGTGTATTGATGCAGGAGGAATGTATTTTGAAGAATATTGAACATTTGCACAAATTACGATCAATAAATGTATTTTGCCAGTAAATGCTCATTACTTTCATAATGGACCCTGTATATAAAACTATCCAATTACACTCTAGTCTACAAAAGAGAAATAGATTTTCTTTTCCCTAAAAGTGACTTTTTGTGCGCTGATTCCAAATATACTTTAGTTTTTTTCTATCGCACAAGGTTTCTGAGTGACAACCTTTTTTCGTATTGGGATAAACACGCACTAATAAAAACACACAATGTTATGTAAGCTTTTAGCTTAAACCTCATTACATAGCTAGTGGGGATAGACTCGCTGCGGGTTTATTCTTGCTTGGACAAGTTGACATGTAAACCAACGATTTGTTTAGTAGCATTGTAGTGGAGATGGCAGATTTAATCTATGAAAAAAACATTATTTATATTTTGCAACACTGAATAGTTTATTTTCCTTTTCATTTTCTATAAAATTGTTTTTATAGATCCATATACACAAGGCGGTGCCAATATGCCAAGGTGTTGTGTGAAGGTGGATTAAAGGTAAAGGACATATGCCTTTTGCAGTTCCAATTGTATAGAAGTAACCAAAAGACCATTATTCAAACTGTTATTTTTGTTGACAAAAACTACAGGTATTACATCTAAAACATACCATTAAATATCCAGATTTGCCATCTGCAATGAGACCAGTTCCTCATAGTGATGATTTACATGTGCCCTATTCAGTCTATAATCTTAAACTTTCTAAATGTATATATAATATGAGAGAGATTTGAATACACAAGTTCTATTATACTATATAAATAGGTCTTGTATAAATATAAAATGAACATATATAATATACATATAATAAATGAACATATATAATATAATATAGTTTGGTACCTGCAGCTCCAGAACACATTTTGGCTTGCATTAGATGCACTAAACAGGACCTTTGGGAGAGGCCGCTGCTCATCATAAAACAGCTCGAGGAGCATGAACTCATGGAATTCGTGTAATCTTTGCACAAGGGGATAAGAAACAACAACAACAACAACATATAATGGCAAAATGTTGTAGGTCCTTCTGACAGAATAAATGTCAAAAACTTAGATCCACAAAGGGTTAAAAGATAACATTATTATTTGTTATTTTCTAAAATGAATTCAATTTTTACAGATATCAAAATTGCTAAATGTGATTATACAATGTGTTGGTAGGTTGTACCCAAGGTGGAAGGATGCAGAGACCCTCCAGGCAGACTTGCTCCACTTCTCCCTGGATGAGGCCCAGTGGCAGGATGACTGGGCCACTCTGCTCTCCCTGGCCACCCAGCCTGGTTCTGCCTTAGAGCAGATGCACATCTTCACCCTAGCTCATATCCTCCGCAGGCCCATCATTGTGTATGGGGTGAAGTATGTCAAGTCTTTTCGCGGAGAAGCCCTTGGATATGCTCGATTTGAGGGTATGCCCTTTAATTGGAGAGTTATCACTTGTAGTCATTTGTTGCAGCAATATATGAGGTAACCAATAAAGTTCTAGCCTTTTTGTTTTTAAGTTGCAATTTAAGACAGAAAATTGGACTGAAAAAACTGCATCACTTGAATTGCCAACCTTAATAGATTTAAAGTAGGCTTCACCAAAAATTAATTAATTCATTTAGTGTTCTCACGGTAGACATAACTCAAGCAGTGGCATGTATAGCTGAATCAAATTGCTGTCAAGCTTTGGGGATGGAGCTCTGATTGAACGCACTGCAGGGTATTGGTTGAAAAGTTATTTGCGAAGCAACTCACAATTATGAATGGATTATGAAGAAAGAAAGGACTCCATAGAAGCATAATAACATAAGGTGAGCTTGACCAATGCCTCCAGATTTCTGATGAAGATCAGAATTCACCTGAACCAATGGGAAATACTTTAAAGTTTTTTTTTGCTTATCCCTAGTACACGTGGTACAGGCTATGATAATCATGGTGGGTAGTTAGCGACTGCTTTTTACTGTAAGCACACCACATGTCTACACATGTGAAAGCAGTTCGACTTTGCACTTACAAATGTGCCAGAGCCCGTTTGGTTACTTGCACTCGCTGGTGGGGTTGGACTTTTGCAAGAATAGGGGGACATTGGAGCATTTTTTTTTTTTTTTAACAGAAAAAAGGTCCAATGCAGGGTTCGAACCCGGGTCGTAGTGGTCGTAACCAAACGGTTTAACCAGCCTTCCACCGACCCCCGACTTTAAAGTGGAGCGAGTAAGTGCTCCTACAAACTCTCATCAAACTGCCATCAAGCAGCAGAATCCTGTTTTCAATTGTTTTCTCAACATCTCCTCATATTCAATTGAGCACTCGCTCGTAATGAAGATATGGTCCTGAATGGCAAGGGTCCTTGCTCTTGGTTATCATCACAGAACATTGTGCCTCACACTGCGACACTATGCCCACTGTTGCTAAGTGGTGTTCACTACAAACTGCCACCAGATTGGTCTACCATCAATTCTAATTTTAGCAAGAAGCAGAATGTGTGCACCAGGGCATTGGTTGATCACAAGGATGTACTGATCCATTGCCCCATATGGCAACGGTCCTCAGGGCTACCATACTTGGAGGATCTGTTCCGTACTCCCCACACCTTGCAACATTCCTTCCGTTGACTTTGTTTGAGAGACTTCTTTCTTAAACTGAGGCATGCACTGGCACAGCCTCCAAATCCTACATCAGGATATTCATTGCCCAGCTATAAAAAGTTGGCAAAAGGTACTAGATGACAGATTGAAATTACTCTGATCAATAAAGGTTTTAGCACACTTAATGCTTACCTTAGTATTCCAAAAATGGCAGACTCTTTATTGGTTACCTTATAGTTTAATATGTTCATGGTATTTTAACTGCATTATCTCAATAAATTGATATTTTCATTGTTTATATAATATTTAAAAAATATAAATATAAATTCATTAAAGAAAATATGTTGTTAAGAAATTTTAAACACTTTATAAAAGAAAAAAAAAAAAAATGACGCACTTTCGCTCAGTTTGGGTTGCTTGGCTTATTTTTGCTTTCTTTGTTTACAAATTGCTTTTGTTGCCTGTGACATGGGCTGCCTACCAGCTACCCAATTATATAAAATATGTATTAAAATTATTTTTAGATACTTAATTATTTTGAAATAGAGCAATTCATATTTAATTCATTAGATAATAAAATGGCATATATTGGATTTAATAAAAGATTTATTTTGCCAATATTTCGGCTGGCTGAACGCCAACCTTTATCGAGGCATTACATCTTTGTATACACAAACTCAGCGCCGCATAGTGTTATAAGATATTTAACTAATTCTGATTGTAATTTTTGAAAAGATATTTAACTAATTCTGATTGTAATTTTTGAAAAGATATTTAACTAATTCTGATTGTAATTTTTGAAAAGATATTTAACTAATTCTGATTGTAATTTTTGAAAAGATATTTAACTTATTCTGATTGTAATTTTTGAAAAGATATTTAACTAATTCTGATTGTAATTTTTGAAAAGATATTTAACTAATTCTGATTGTAATTTTTGAAAAGATATTTAACTAATTCTGATTGTAATTTTTGAAAAGATATTTAACTAATTCTGATTGTAATTTTTGAAAAGATATTCAACTTATTCTGATTGTAATTTTTGAAAAGATATTCAACTTATTCTGATTGTAATTTTTGAATATTTTTTTCATGCACAAATTTCCCCCACCTACTTTGTATTTTAAACAATTTCAACTGTGATATTATAACATTATGCGGCGCTGAGTTTGTGTATACAAAGATGTAATGCCTCAATAAAGGTTGGCGTTCAGCCAGCCGAAATATTGGCAAAATAAATCTTTTATTAAATCCAATATATGCCTTTTTATTATCTAATACTTAATTATATGATTAATATATATATATATATAATTAAAAAATGAAAATATTTCTATATCATGTGGCAAAATTGAACATAGATATAGCAAACAATGTCAACAAATTTATTGTTTCGAATCATGCTCTGTGAACTAAAATATGATCAAAATTTTGCTGTTTTAAATTGATTTAAATTAAAATTGTTTCAAGCCAAGTATTTTAATTAGAATTTATTATTCTGGGACCCTAATATTAAGTTTGTTATAGTTCATTTTGTTTTAAAAATGTCACAAAGTTGGTTATAACAATGGAATGGAATTGGGGATTACCTTAGGTTAATTATAAGGGAATATTTGCTATATCTCTGGTTCATTTTAGGTGGGTTTTACAAAATATATATATATATATTTCTACTGTCCTCTAAAGCTATGTCCATTGAACACCTTGCCAGGAATTCACTTCAAGTATAAGCAGATTGGGGTCCAATATACTGCATGCGTGCAGTAAAACTGTTGAACCAGGCTCTCTCAATTTTCCCAATGTAGTAAGGGCAGACAGTAATTGTATTGGTAAAAGAAAAAATTGTGCTAAATGGTTCCATTTTATGTATTTAGAGGGTGTTCCAGGTCTGTTGTTGTTTCTTATCCCCTTGTGTAAAGATTACACGAATTCCATGAGTTCAGGCTCCTTGAGTTGTTTTATGATAAGCAGCAGCCTCTAACAAAGGTCCTGTTTAGTTCATCTAATGCAAGCCAAAATGGGTTCTGTAGCTTCAAGTGCTAAGCTACATTTTGGGCAAATGGTGTTATTTTCTATCTTCAATGGCTTAAGATGGCCTGTTCTAAATCTTGTTAGTATTGTTTGGTGCTGTCTGAGGTTCAGAGTTCCTCCTGGATCTGCACCATTGTACCAGCTGTGCTTAGGTGGGATCTGTTCAAGCACATTTTCTGGATTTTTGCTTAAATGTATAAAAAGAAATGTTAAGTGCAATAGAATTTTCAGAATTTATTTATTTATTTTTAGTTAGGGCTCATAATCTGAAAATTAAAGTATGCTCAGCCTAGGTGACTGCTGATTTTGAAAAATTAGTTATATATGAGCTTCCTCAATTCTTTACAACATTCAATGAAGCACCCGTCTTCCGGCATTAAAATATGCTTCATTAAATTTTCATCCCTGTAGTTCAACTTTCACATTGGGGAAAAGGAAAAAGTTACAAGGAGCCAAATCAAGTGAATAAGCAAGATGGAGTTTTGTCTTTGCGAAATAAAAATATTATTGCTTTTTCTGAGGTGTGGGAAGTGACATTTTCATGATACCATCACCTCTTACTCTCTTTGAATACTTCTTTTTAAAAACTATTTTCTAAAACTTTGGGAACAGATTTAGATGGTTTTTCAAAATTGATTCTATTACTCTAAATAAATGGTTAGCAACATGGCCAACTTTGCAGAAAATTTAAAGTTGCATTGGAAACAACGACGGAAGAAAAATATCATCAGCCTGTACAGACCTTCACAAAAGTATCATGCAGAGTATTTCCAGAGAGTATGCAGCTTCTTCTCTGTCCAAGACATAGGACAAAGGTGGCTGAAACTTTTTTTTTTATCTACACCTGGCTTCCATCCATGGGTCAACATATTGGATGTATTGAAAGTGGCTAATTTGTTGTATATGTCTTTAAGTTTTATGGGTTATATAAAACTTCTCTCAAATTGGGTGCCCTAAAGCAATATAGATCCACCACAAAGTAGTTGGACCTTAGGTGACACTGAAGTATATAGCTGTCAAAGGAGTTAGAGCAATGGCAGGGTGTAACTAAGGGCACATTAGCCATAAAATAAGTTGCTAGGTGGTGGTGATATTCAGCTATGAGCATGTTAAAAATAAAATAGTTTGTTATACGGTAGTGATGTGTAGAGCTAAAGGTACACTAGCCATAAATATAAGTTGCTAGGTGGTGGTGATATCAGCTATGAGCATGTTAAAAATAAAATAGTTTGTTATACGGTAGTGATGTGTAGAGCTAAAGGTACACTAGCCATAAAATAAGTTGCTAGGTGGTGGTGATATTCAGCTATGAGCATGTTAAAAATAAAATAGTTTGTTATACGGTAGTGATGTGTAGAGCTAAAGGTACACTAGCCATAAAATAAGTTGCTAGGTGGTGGTGATATTCAGCTATGAGCATGTTAAAAATAAAATAGTTTGTTATACGGTAGTGATGTGTAGAGCTAAAGGTACACTAGCCATAAAATAAGTTGCTAGGTGGTGGTGATATTCAGCTATGAGCATGTTAAAAATAAAATAGTTTGTTATACGGTAGTGATGTGTAGCTAAAGGTACACTAGCCATAAATATAAGTTGCTAGGTGGTGGTGATATTCAGCTAAGAGCACATTTGTCATAAAATCAGTTTCCATCATCAAAATGATCATTTTTACTATTTAGCTACACAAGGTAATAAGACTGAATCTGAATAAATATTGTATGACATTCCTGTAAAAGTGTTGTTACCGAAACGTCACACACTATTTATTCAATTGGATTTGGTCTAATTGCCTTGTGTTTATAATCTCTAATCCAAATTGTGCCTTATCATATTAAGCTACTCCTTGGTTACTTAATCACTCAAAGCACTTTGGCTCTGCAACTCAACGTCCTTCACAAAGAAATTCTACTGTTTATGAGTATGATTTTTTTTTAGGTTTATTTCACTTCTTTTTCTGGGTCTTATTAAAAATTATTGACATCTCTGAAACTCCAATGTAAACTTTCTTATTAGATCAAGTTTTCAATGACGATGTCTGAAGGAAGGCTTCTGCCATCATACATTTGGATGTCACTTGGATGATACTGCAAGATTCCCACATGATTTCCAGGAAACGCGACATCAGTGCCAGCCTCCCTCACCCCTTGTACACACAGAAGCCACTTATAGTGTCTTGCAGACCGGAAAGGGTTAATGTGACAGTTTTACATTGTTTCCAAAATTTAAATGCTTCCTCAAGTTCTGCATTTTGGCACACCAGTACCCTTTATTACCTGTTGAATTATATAGAACATTTGTTTTTTGCCTTGTTACAGATCACTTAAATGGTATTTTTGGTGAAATAAATTGTTTGACCACTTTATTTTGCTTCTAACATTTTCATATAAAAAGTGAGATTTATTTCTTGCTTCACCTTTAAACTCATGAATTTCAATTAGATTTTAATTTTATATTTGATATATTTTATTTTTTTAATAGATTTAAAAACCTTCAAGAACCAGTTTAATTACAAGGAAGATACACTTGCCAAACAGGTATTAGCAAAAAGTTATGAAACTGAATTTATTTTGTTGTATATGATGAATTATTTTTTTCTCTAAAATGAAAGATTGGATTTTAATGAAGAGATTTATAAACGTAAAAACTTGGTACTTTAAAATAATGATGTTAATACCATTATATAGTAGGCTGTTAATACAAGGTTACATTATATAGATATATGCATTTCTCTCTGTTGTACAGGAATATACCTTCCCTTGTTATGGGAGAGTAGCTTCTGTTGGAAAAGCCCAATATCCCTGGGCTATACCAGAGGCCACTTCTCAGCCCTTGTACCCATGGAGCCAGACCCTGGTGGTGGAGGGGCAGGTTTGGGGGAGGTGGCTGGGGCTCCTACAGGGCGAGCAGCTGCTTTGGATGTGGTGTTCTTACCCCTCATGACAGCAGACCATCATCTCCTGCCCATTCACTTCCTCACCCAAGCTGAGGTAACAAAAACCTGCATCTTATATAATACCTACATCTTCTTTCTTATAACTAGCTCAATACTTTTTTGTAACTAGAAGAACATTCATTACTTGTTTTAATACAGTAAATTGCCTATCTTCATGCCACTCTACCATATACGGTAAAACCCTTCTATAGTTAACACCAATGGGACTGTACTTTTGGTTCACTATAGTCACGGTTTGGCTATTTTTTACATTCAAAATTTTTAGACCCTATAATTAAAGGACAGTCATACACACAGAAACAGGCTACCTCTTAATAATGGTAACTTTGTTTCAATTCCCTAAATTAACCAATTTCATTAGATTAATGCTGAATAAAGAAAGAAGTGATAGGTTCTTCTCATCATTGGCACATGTAGGCCTTGCTCTTGATACTCTCTGCGCAGCATTCACCTTGTTGCTCAGGACATCTTCCAATCCACCTATGACAACCTATGGTTGCTGGGTCTTAGATTCTTGAGCCAGTCAAGTACCCGGGTTGCCAATTATTACTTTGGAAACCCTTGTCACTTATTCCATTGTTTTCTCTATCTCTTCTTTTTTTTATATTTATATAATTTTTTAAACAATGATATTTGATATTTAAATACAATGAACCTCCACATACCTCTATTCATATTAAAAGAGAATCTCTCTATAAAGGACAGTTTTCATAAGCAAAATTAACATTTTTAATTAATTATCAACTCTCCTTAAAGGACACTTTTGCTCTGCATATATGCTTTCTTTTCAAAGAGGTTCTTTTATAGAAAATTAATATAGTTTAAAAATATATTTTAAAAATTTGTTTGAAATATTTCTATAAATAAATAAATATATTTTCTAAATACGAAAAATTTAAACGGATGAAATTTTGTCCATTAAATGAGGCTGCATTAAATTTGAATCCATGATTTTTTTTCAATCTAATTTTGAAGGGTATCTCAATTTTGTCGGCTCTATCATAAGGTCTTAATTATGGTTGTCAACATCTCCATTGTATGTTACCATCTCTTGAATAATTGAATGTTGCTTTGGGGAATAAGTCTCATGATTGTAAGTGTGATGGATTATCAATCAGCTGTTGAAACCCCCAGGTATAGGTAAAAAAGCTAAAAGTTGGATGGTTGCAGCTGGGCAGAGAAGAGGAGATCATGAGGCAGTGGCTGGACTGCTGTGTGACTGAGAGTGGCATCCTGGTGGCCCAGCAGAGGATCCCCAAGAGGCCGTTGCTGGTCGCCCAAATGGTTGAGGAGTGGCTGGAACTCTACCGAGGAGGTCCACACACCATGCCTCCACCACCTGCTGAGAGCTGCTCTTCTGGGC
The DNA here is from genome assembly GCA_030710605.1 of Cordylochernes scorpioides. Classification (NCBI taxonomy): domain Eukaryota; kingdom Metazoa; phylum Arthropoda; class Arachnida; order Pseudoscorpiones; family Chernetidae; genus Cordylochernes; species Cordylochernes scorpioides. The sequence continues at coordinate 39,489,165 of CP092875.1, forward strand.
CTGACTCTGACCAGGAGTAACTACATATATTAGGTAGCTGGCCTCTCTTTGATAAGTCATTATACATTCCTGCAGGTATTTCCCTAAGATAATAAATTACTATAGAGTCCTTCCTAAAAGTTCCATTTCCTTTAGAATTTTTAGTCGATAGTATAGCATTTCTATAACCTTCTCTCTTCAGTTTAGTGATGATATATTTGTAAGATCCATTGAGGAGTCTCAAGAGAGAGAGCTCACCAGTTTATACCATTGAAACATCAGTCTCCAGACTCTTTAATTTTCCCTGAGGATGAAAAACTCAGTCATATAAACTTGACAGTCACTTCAGAGAAAATGGCATTCAACAACAAAGTATTTTGATATCAAAAACCATATGACTCAAGATCAAAAAGCACTTTATCACAAGCTTCATTTTGGAGCCTGTGTACATATGCCTCTGGGACCTGGACTCTAAGAAAAGCAGATACGACACAGGTTTTTGAGATATGGTGCTGGGGCCAAGTGATGGGAATGCCACAAACTAGTAACAAAGATGTCAAAAAATGGTCAAGGAATGATATACAGTTTAATCTCTCTCTCTTTTAATTCAACAGTTTTTCAATTCCCACAATCAGCATCGAACCCGGGTCATAGCGGTCGAAAACCAACAGTTTAGACCATCCTTCCACCGACTCCCTATCCAACTAAATCTATTCTTGTCAAGATAAATTGATGTTTGTTTCTCTTTTCCATCAAAACTACTGAATAAACCATTAGAAAATTCCCCATATATATAGCTGAATATACAGATAAATATGAGAACCATTCAAACCTAAAATTAAGCAAATAAAAGACTATTTTGGAGTTATAATCATAATTATTATATATTAACACTGAATGACCCAGGTTCGCCTGGTGGGTTCTCCCCGAGAGTTTATTTAAGTGAATATTCCCAAAAGAATTTAGATTATTGTTGTGATGTTTTGGCCACTTGTTGGAACCATCTTCAATTAAATAAAAAATTCCATTTATAAACTCCACTAATGTTACCATAAATCTATCACCTAAAGTTCACCACTCTCAATAAGTAAAGCTATTAGATGAATTGTGTGTTACAGTCACTGCCACCACCACTGGGACACCAAGCAGTCTCACCTTTTGTTTCCCCTAGACCTAGCTCCTTCAAATTTGGCCTCCCTTAGAGAGATTTTATTTTCTAACTTCCAACAATCTATATGATGGCGAGAAGCAGTATGTACAGAAGAAAGAAAGAATGTGTATAGTGTATATATATATAAATATATTTAAAAAAAAGAAGAGTATATATATATATACATATTATAAACTATAGTTGGGTGTGTTTTAATACAAGAAAACTGTAAAAGCAACAAGCTTGGACACAGTTCTGTATACTATGTTACAATAAATTACTATTATATTGGCTGTTTCCTACTTCACTCTCTTACTTAACTATGTACATAATCCCTCTGGTGGCAGATAGGGGAATGATGACCTTCAGATATGAAGGCCAGAATAAGTATGAGGAATAAGCAGTTGCAGACCAACAGCAGCATTGTTAAAAAGAGAAGAAAAACCTCTTTAAAAATCCTGAGTTCAACTGACCCCCATTAATAGACCTCAGCAAAGGCTTCTGCTTCCATGTAAGGAACGGCCTCAAACTACAGGCAAAGTCAGACTTTCACCAAAGTGTGCCTGGATCTTGATGCCATGATTAAAAAAAGCTGCACCCCTATACCCCATTCCTTGAGATCGTGAACTCATGGAATTCATTTAATCTTTACACAAGGGATTAAGAAACAGAGAATAAATATTAACACTAAAATTTGAGCATTAAAGAGATGGTACAAGTCCAAATCCACAAAATTAGTTATAGGTGACTAACATCATTGTTACCCTAACATCTCTCACCTATGATTTAGCCACAGTAAAATCTCACTATTGAAGGAAATGGAGATTAAGACAACCTTCCCAAATAACAAACCTTTGATAATCCTTAATTTCATTCCATTGAAAATACCATGGGTTTAACAGTTTTTTTAAATAATCAAATACTTCTATAAAGATTGCAGTAACACATGAAAACTCCGAGGATAAGTTTCTTTATTTCACAAATGATATCTCGAGCTTTTGAGTATCGTAGACCCTTCGACAGGAGTGTATAAGACGAGTGTATAAAAAAAAGTCTTATACACTCCTGTCGAAGGGTTTACGATACCCGAAAGCTCGAGATATCATTTGTGAAATTAAGAAACTTATCCTCGGAGTTTTCATGTGTTACTGCAACTTATACATCAGAGGATTCTATCTTACGACTTCTATAAAGAACAAATTTTAAGTCTAAATATAATAAAATTTATTTGAAATGCTGGTCTTATAACAAACTTAATAATTAATTTAACCAATTTTAAAACATAAAAATATTCTAAGTGTGTTTCAGATCACAGTTTATGGTTCAAAACAATAAATTTGTTATAATTATTTGCTTATATCTCACATTCTATATTATAGAGTAGAACTACCTCCCTGACACCTAGTTGCAGAGCCAAAGTGTCTTTTAAAGAGATGTCTCCTGGAGAGTTTCTATTTTTCATATATGTTAAACCTAAAAAAACACATTTCATAAGCATTTTTTATTTATTATTATAACATTACTAGCCGAATGACCCGGGCAACGCCCGGGTTTTACCCGATTAAATGCTTTTATTCAAATACTATTTGTTACAATTATAAATTGGTGCCGTGGATGTCATTCTTGTATAATATATAAATGAGTTTCAAAAATTGTAAAAAAAAATGCATCGGCCGGGAATCGAACCCGGGCCGCCCGCGTGGCAGGCGAGTATTCTCGCCATTGAACTACCGATGCTTATAAGAAATGGCCATATTTGGGTATTTATTCCATTCACAAAAGCAAATGGTGACAGAATTAAGAATTGATTGATGACTCTGATACTTGTATATTTTAATATATCCTCTTGTTTAACACTTAGTAAAGTGGATAAGGCACAATTTGGATTATAGATTATAAACACAAGGTAATAAGACCAAATCCAAATAAATAAATAGTGTGACATTTCGGTAACAGCGTTGTTACCATCTTCAGACAAAAGTATTGAATGAGAAAAACATGCTGTGGTAAAATTTCTCATTCAGTACTTTTGTCTGAAGATGGTAACAACGCTGTTACCGAAACGTCACACTATTTATTTATTTGGTCTTATTACCTTGTACTTAGTAAAATGGTTATAGTAAACTAGTTAAAATACCATTAAACTTTGAAAATAAATTTTATTTTAAAATAATACTATTAATATAAGAATTATTAATAGCAATGGATGACCAAGAAGATCACAAGGATAAAGCAGAAGATATTTATGACTTCAGCCCGACTAGGAGACTATAATTAAAACTAACAAATAATTTACAGCTTGAGAATATTTAACAATAAAGTTATGAAGCATATATGAAGATTTCATAAATACAGAGGTATGCTGTGTATTTTGATTGATTAAATAAATAATAAAATAAAGTTATAAAATTATTTCTTCTTCACATAGCTTACTCCTATAAAGAGCATCGAACTGATGCTCAGCAGAAGCCTTACATCCTCAGTCTCGAGACTGAGTTTAAGGGCCAGAGATCACTTTGGGTTTAGGTGGTGGTTGTCTACTTCCTGTTGGGATGTCCTGGGATCTCGGTGAGTTCTAGGTGGTCCTCTGGGTCTAAATAAGTCTTCATCCTACAAACGTTGACTCTGTCTGTAGTTTTGCATTAACCTTGCTGGTTCCCAAATGTCTCCACCTCGTAAGTCACATCGGAGATTTTTCGGGTGACTTTATATGGGCCAAAGTAATTTCGCATTAATTTTTTTAAATATCCCACTTTGCACATAGGGATAAAGATCCAGACTAGGTCTCCAGGCTGGTACATTATGTTTCTGTGGTGAGCGTCATAAACAGAGTTTATTACCTTCCTGAGACCTCATTGCATGGATACATGCCAGTTGTTATTCTTCTTCGGCTCTTTACCATAGAGTTTGGATGAAATCATCATCTTCTGGGAATAAAATGTCCAGTGGAATCTAAGTTTCATGCCCGTTTACAAAGAAAATGGGGTGAACTCAGTGTACTCTTGTTTTGCTATGTTTTATGCAAATATCGGCCTTACCAAGTTGCACCAAGAGAACGCCAAATTATTCAGGATGAGGTAAACAAGATGGAAAAACTTGACATCATTCAGTCCTCTGAAAGTCCGTGGGCCTCACCTGTAGTATTGATCAGGAAAAAGGATGGAAGCTGGAGATTCTGCGTCTATTACCTCCGCCTGAACAAAATAACAAAAAAGGATGTCTACCCTTTCCCAAGGATCGACGACACTTTACACTGTTTACGGAGAGCTAGATTTATTCTTCCACGGACCTCCAATCAGAGTACTGGTAGATCGACGTAGACGAATCGGACCGTGAGAAGAGAGCGTTTATAACTCCAGATGGACTGTATGAGTTCAATGCTCCAGCTACCTATAAACAAATGATAGATAATCTTCTGAAGGGTCTTAAGTGGACCATCTGCTTATGTTATCTCTACATCATCATCGTTTTTCAGATGTATTGAAGAACATCTAAGGCGCCTTCAACTTGTATTAAATTGTCTAAAGAAAACTGGATTATGTCTCAATTCCAAGGAATGCAAGATTCGTGCAAAAACCCAGTCCTTGGTCATGAAGTGAGTGAAATGGAATTCTCCCCGATCCAGAAAAGATCCGAGCGGTCCGTGACTTCGCTGCGCCAAGGTCATTGAAGGAAGTGAGAAGTTTTGTGGGTCTTTCATCCTACTACCGCCGCTTCATACCCAATTATGCCCACCTAGCTCAACCCTTGTGTGCGTGTGAATGACCTTTTGAAAAAAAGACTCGGCTTTTTATTGGAGCCAAGAAGAGCAGCGTGTATTTGAAGCTCTTAAGTTAGCATTAATTTCCGAACCTACACTTGGACATTCTGATTATTCATGCCCAACAGAGTTGCAAACCGATGCAAGCAACTATGGAATAGGAGCAGTCTTAGTCCAGATACAAAATGGAAAGGAAAGAGCCCTTTCTTATGCATCTAGAACACTAAACAAGGCAGAAAAAAATTATTTCTTCGCAACAATATATTCTTTGTTCAACTTCGATTACCTGAAATGTCCACTAGCAGGAATGCCTATCATATGTAAAAATCAATAAATAATGCATTGGGAAAGTGTTTGTTGTTTGGAAGTTTCCACTAATGCGAACATATTTCAATGGGAGGGCAATTTTGGTGATACAAACTGTCTTGTTATTTAGAGGTATCCACTAAGGGAGGTCTACTGTATTTATATTCATATTATTTAACAATTTAAAAAAAATGTAATGGCTTCCAAAATAAAGGAAAATGACTGTTCTTTTCATAACAAGTTATCAATAGTAAAAAAAGGATATTATCAAAACTTTTGAAGCAGAACTTGAGAACAAGTGAATTTTTGACTATATATGAGGCAAAGAGAGAGGGCTCTAAAAAACCTCTTCAAATAGGCAGAAAATATTTGTGTTAGCATTCTCTTTTAGCTTATGTAATGTAAAAAATGTCCCAATAAATAGCTGCAACAAAAGTGTTATGTATTCATAAAGTTATTATAAATATTCTTAATTTAATTGTGTAAATAAGCAGAGTATCATTATCACTGATTATAGTATTCATTCTATCATCATAGCTATGTAAATAGTAGAGCTTAAAAAAGACTATGCAGAATAAAATTAAATCTTTAAATGAGAATCAATGCGCAAAGAATTCCTTCTCTTAACATAAAAACTTAACAAAAAGGCAATTTTCAATGCCATGAACTATGATGACTTTGATATAGGTTCAAAACAAGATTAGCCCTTTGAACACCAGTGCCCCGTTTCATGGGCCACAAACAAATAGGCATATAAATTCTAAGAAATGACTGCTACAGTTCTCGGAAGCCTTGTTAGACGATTGATTCATTCAGGGTTTGCGGATTTTCCCGTTAGCCGCCTGTTTTACTACCGATTTTGTGTTTGCCATTTCGCGCTTTTTTTGAAGGCGATTTTACCGATCGGGCTAGCATATTAACATGTTTCACGTCCCAATTTTTGGAATCAGGTACTTTTGATTCAATTGAATCTGAATAATATAGAAAGGTATTCCTTTGATGGAAATAACGATATTTTAGACAATTCTGGCTATGAATGGAAGGATGTAACAGAAGATGATAGATACCCACAAAACATATCATTTCCCCACTCACCAATGGAAAAAAATCAAGTGAAACATTTTATAATTTCTCTCTATTTTTACAAATCCTTTTTTAAACAAATGATTGAAGAAACAAATAAATATGCTCTACAAGAAATCTCTAAAAAAATCAGAGTTCTCCCTCATTTTGGCACAAGTGGAATCAAGTTTTATATTAAAAAAAAGTTCTATTCATTTCTTGGTGTCATTTAGAACAGGGGAATGATTTTTATGCCCAGAATTTCTTATTATTGATCTCAGGATTGACAACACGCCAATCTTTGCAAAAATGTTTCACAAAATCGTTTTCGAATTTTTTATATTGCACCTCTATTTCCAATATCCTCAAGGAATCAGGAGAAGTATCTGTCAGTGATATCAATTGGTGTCTTGAGGAATAATTCACACCAGAGATAACAATTAGCGCAACAAGGAAGTATTTGACCTAGAGATATCAATTTAAGCTATAAGCAGTATTGTAGCAAGAATTATCAATTGATGTCAGAAAAACGGCATTTTCATCCAGATATATCAATTTGTTTCATGAGCAATATTTTCAACCTGATATATTGATTGGTGTTATGAGAGTATTTTACTTACCAAAGATATAATTTTGTGCCATTATCAGTTTTTGCTAGGAGATATATCAGAAGGTGTCATTACAGAATTTCACTCCAAAGATACCAATTGGTGACATGAGCAGTGTTGGAAAAGAAGACGTCCGAAGCAGCCAATGGGAGGCCGGCGGAGGCAGCTACGGGGATGCAGCGGCAAAAATGAGGAAACAATACAGGTAGAACTTGTAAACAACTTTTTCGAACGCTAGAATTTGCCCTGCTCTCCGATTCTTGTAGTGTAAATGTTTAAATAATACTTTACTTATTTTCTTAAATTGTAATAAATATAATTTTCCCTCCTGTTTTCGTCGTATATTTTAAAAGTGTTATAAACAACGACGCCTTAACTTTGAACCTTCAACCCCGCCGACCAAGAATAGAGGTGAGTGACTACCTCTATAGAATTTAGATCGTCGTCACAACACAGAGTGGCGGTGAAATCGCAATATTTTTGGCATCCCAGCCGGGACTGTTGAAGGTAAATTCCTGAAAAAAGAATCATTTTAAGCTGACCATTTTGGAACTCGCTTGCTAACCCTACTTGCCGCTTTGTTTACAAGATGCGGAAGAAATAATTCTACGTTTAAAAAAGAAGCGTGCTGTTAACAGATCATATTTAACGAAAACATGCAATAAGATTGAAAGTGGACTTGACACGCTAATGAGAATTGAACTTGAAGAATTATTAGAACAATTGAATGAATCATTTAACGAACTTAAATTAGTGGATCACGAAATAGAAACGCTTCTTGAAACTGACGATTTAGAGAAGGAATTACAGGGCGTAGAGGAATATCGAGAGAAATATATTACTTGGAGATTTAGGGCAAATGAAAAGATTCGCCAATCAGATTTTCATGGCGAAAATATACCGAATTCGAACTCACGAATAGATGAAAAATGAAATGAGACATTAAGTACCTTCCTGCACGACTGTGAAACTTCCGAAATTGATGATATCGAAATTTTATGGAAATTTTAGTGAATGGCTGACGTTCTGGAATTCTTTTGATGCAGCTATACATCAGAACAACTCACTGAACCCGATCGATAAATTTAACTATCTGAAGTCACATCTCGGCGGAACTGCACTAAACACAGTCGAAGGTTTCGCTTTATCTGCGGACAATTATGAGAAAGCTATAAAATTGCTTAAAGACAGATTTGGACGAGAAGACATTTTGATTAGCCGACATATGAACAATTTGTTGTCAATGAGACCACTCAAAACATCAAGCGATGTAAGAACCTTCCGCGAACTTTTTGACAACCTTTCTGTTCATATAAGAAGTCTCGAGTCACTAAACGTGTCCATTGATGTTTACGGACAACTGTTGTGCCCGATAATAATAAAGCTTCTACCTGCAGACCTTAATTTGGAATTGAACAAAGAACTCCCGACAGGTTATGTAATTAATGACTTGATTACCTTTCTGGAAAGACAATTAACTGCACGGGAGAAGAGTTTTAGAAACGAAATCGGTACCGGGAATGAATCAACTTCTAAACCTAATTTGGTAAACAAACATCCAAAGACAAGATTCTACAATGAAAAACCAATTGCGACAGCTTCAGAACTTTTGAATTCAGTTCACAAATCGAATGAATGTGTATTTTGTGGTAAAGACAACCATGGAAGCCCTAAGTGTGACTTTGCAGCTAATATTAGTTTAAACGAAAAGAGATCACTCATGAAGAAAAAAGGCGTTTGTTATAAATGTCTTCGGCCTTCTCATTTAAGTAAATTTTGCAGAAATGTAGTCCGTTGTTCGATCTGCAACATGTCTTCCCACCTGGATGTCATGTGCACAAAACTGATTTTAGATAGAGGTGGATCTTCCAAGTCTCCAACGGTGCAAGATGAAACTCTCGCCAACTTATCAACCTCCCCAGACGTCTTGTTACCTACTTTGAGAGTGACCCTCAAAGGGAACAGAACGGAGAAGACGGCACGGGCTATAATAGACACCGGATCCCAAAGATCGTATATTTTACATAGCACAGCAATGGAAATGGAATACGAACAATCTAGGAGAGAGTTCTTCCGGCATTCCTTGTTTGGAGGATCGAGTACCGACGTAGTTGAACATGAGGTCTATACCATTCATTTATCTGACATCAATAATTCCTATCGCTGTGAGTTTGAAGCACTAGGTCAACCCCTTATCTGTGGAAGCATACCTCCGGTGTGTCCAAGATCATTGTTAGAAGGGAGTGAAGAACTCGACGTGTCTGATTTGATGAGAGGCCGTATAGAAGTCCTTATAGGCGCGGACATCGCCGGGAGATTGCTAACTGATGATCAGAGAAGGATCTCATCTGGACTGGTGGCAATCCGTACCAAACTAGGATGGACTGTGATGGGAAAGATTCCTCCAACGGAGGTGAGAGATGACATCAGCTCCCTTTGCGTGACCACACTTCTATCTTTGGATCTAGAAAACTTGTGGAAATTAGATGCAATTGGAGTCTCTGACGCGGAGGTTGAGAAGAAGACTCAGTCATTACAAGCTGAAATGGAGGAACATTTCGCCCACACCACGACGCGAGATATCGAGGGGCGCTATGAGGTAGCTCTACCCTGGGTGCAAGACAAGGAAAGGATTCCTTCGAATAAAGATCTAGCCGAAAACCAACTAAGGTCTGTAAGAAGAAAACTTGAAGAAGTTGGAGACATGAAAGAGTATGGACAAATCTTTGAAGAATGTATGAAACAGGGGATAATCGAGTATGCCAGAGAGGATAAACTAGATGGTGTACACTACCTGCCACATCGACCAGTGTATAAAAGGAACAGTCAAACTTCTAGAATACGGCCAGTATTCAATGCGTCGGCCCGGAAGAGAGGTAAACTTTCCCTGAATGACTGTCTGGATAAGGGACCCAATTTGATAGAAATTATACCAAGACTTTTAAATAAATTCCGGAAATATGAAGTTGGTGTCTCTTCCGATATGGAGAAAGCATTTTTACAAATTGGAATAAAAGAAGAAGACCGAGATTATTTACGATTCCTGTGGCACACAGAAGACGGAAGATTAATCACGTATCGACATAAAAGGGTTGTTTTTGGAATTACCACTAGTCCGTATCTTTTAAAGGCTACCTTATCTCTCCACTTAGATAAGGCTCCTGAACATTTAAAAATTACAGCTGAACAGTTGAATTCATCCTTTTATGTTGACAATTGTTTATCCAGTTTTCAGAATGTTGAAGAAACGGAGAAATTCGTGAAAGAATCTACTGAACTGCTCTCTACAGCTTGTTTCAATATCCGAGATTGGGTGAGTAACGTTACATACTTTTCTCTTATGAACCAACTGAATAAGGAAGTGAACATTTTAGGAATAACATGGAATACTGATAGAGACACACTGACAATTGGTTTGGAAGATTTTGAATTAATTGGACCAACCACCAAGAGAAAAGTACTTTCAACAGCGAGCAAGATATTTGATCCATTAGGAGTTGCTTGTCCTGTGACTTTAATTCCCAAGCTGATATTACAGGAAACTTGGATACAGAAGTTGACATGGGACGAAGTCCTACCTGGACGTTTAGTACAAAGATTTTGGAAGTGGTTTAGCAAACTGAAACACTTGCCTAACATAGAAATTCCTAGATGGCTTTGTTTTAAGGACTCCTATGTAGAGAAAACCGCTCTCCACATCTTTTGCGACGCCAGTCAGTTTGCCTATGCAACCTGTATTTTCCTCCGCATTGAAAAGGAAGATAGAGTGGACATCCAATTGATACAGGCTCGAACACGAGTAGCTCCACTGAAGAAACTCACCATCCCAAGATTGGAGCTTTTGGCTTGTCTGATTGGAGCTCGTTTGGCAGCTAACGTCATACAAGATCTGGAATTTGAGGAAATTCCAAGATTTTATTGGACCGATTCGACCAATGCTCTCTGTTGGATCCAAAGGGAAGACAACTGGGCAGCCTTTGTGATGAACCGTGTTAAGGAAATTCATAATCTTAGCTCCCCCGAATCTTGGCGCCACATACCAGGCCGATTAAACCCGGCAGACCTCCCATCTCGGGGATGTTCAGCAGAATCACTTAAGGAGACAAGATGGTGGGAGGGACCTGCATGGTTAAAGGTATCCCAAGAAGAGTGGCCCAAATCAACCATTATCCCTGATTTGGAGATTGTTTATTCTGAAAGGCGCAAGACCATCCTGAACACCTTGTGTACGACAAGAGAAAATGAAAATTTATTTGGACGTTATTCCCATTTTTTGAGAATAGTACGAATCACCGCCTGGATATACAGATTCTTCAACAACGCCAAGATTGATAGAAGAAAGATAACTTCAGAAGATCTCAGTACAGAGGAAATCACTAAGTCAGAAATAATACTGATAAGACTTATCCAGAGAGAATCGTTTTCAGGGCATGAAGATAAGAAACTACAAGGCTTTAAGTTGCTAGTAGACTCTTCAGGGATTTTGAGAATAAAAACTAAAATTTGCAGAAGAGAAGATTTTGCTAATTTTAGAAAGCCCATTTTATTGCCCTCAGATCACTTTTTGGTTTCTTTGCTCATCAGGTGGAACCATGAAACCCACGGGCACGCCGGTCTACAAACTCTCCTCGGTATTCTGAGAGAAAACTATTGGATACTAAGATCCAGGAAAACCGTCAAGAAGATCATCAATCAATGCATTCGCTGTAAACGATTCACCGCGACACCAGCTACCGTCGAGTCAACATCATTACCAGAAGACAGAGTACGAGATGCTGCAGTTTTCGAAATAGTAGGAGTTGATCTAACTGGACATCTTATCTTAAAGAATAAGAAGAAAGCATGGATTGTCATCTTCACATGTGCAGTGTATAGAGGAGTTCATCTGGAACTTGTGACATCTTTGTCTATGGAAGCCTTCCTCCAAGCTTTCCGCCGATTTATTGCTCGAAGAGGCCGACCATTGATTGTGTATTCGGATAATGGGACTAATTTCAAAGGTATGGCTAATGCTTTAAAGAAGATTGATTTTTCGAGATTAAAATGTGATCCCACATTGAAAAACATCACCTGGAAATTCATACCGCCTGGTGCTCCTTGGTGGGGTGGATGGTGGGAGCGTTTGATTGGAATGATGAAACAATTGCTCTTTAGGATTCTCGGTCAAACCTCCTTGGGATATGAAGAACTTTCCACGGTAATGCGTGACGTCGAAAGCTTGATGAACACACGCCCACTGACCTACCTAACTGAAGAAAGTGAGGATCTCGCTCCATTGACACCTTCGTTGTTCTTACATGAGGTCAGAGAGGTTGGCGTTCCAGACCTGGACTTGATTGATAACCAGACCCTCTCCCGCAAATATCAATATATCAAACGTGTACGAGAAGATCTTAGAGAACGATTTCGTATCGAATATTTTGGATTCCTGAGACAAGAAACGAGACGCCTGAAGACTACCATACCACTCAAGGTGGGAGACATGGTACTCATTGGACAAGAGAGTTTAAAGAGACTACACTGGCCGTTAGCCAGAATAATCCAACTCTATCCAGGAAAAGACGGACTTGTGAGGGTTGCGAAAGTGAAAACTTCATCAGGTGATAAAATACGACCTATTCAAAAACTCTACAATTTAGAGATAACGCCCGAGATAAGATGTCGAGACCCTCTAACGGAGCGATCTCCCACACAAGAAGTTCGATTGACAACTGAAGAGGACCCTTTGACTTCACAACAAGAGCAACATCACATTGATACCCCGAATGTTGTGTCAAGTTACGGACGGCCCATCAAGAGACCCAACCGATTGGATCTACTGAACTTTTCCTTCCCATGTTTGAGTCGTCGAGACGCCAACTCAAAGGTGGGAGAAATGTTGGAAAAGAAGACGTCCGAAGCAGCCAATGGGAGGCCGGCGGAGGCAGCTACGGGGATGCAGCGGCAAAAATGAGGAAACAATACAGGTAGAACTTGTAAACAACTTTTTCGAACGCTAGAATTTGCCCTGCTCTCCGATTCTTGTAGTGTAAATGTTTAAATAATACTTTACTTATTTTCTTAAATTGTAATAAATATAATTTTCCCTCCTGTTTTCGTCGTATATTTTAAAAGTGTTATAAACAACGACGCCTTAACTTTGAACCTTCAACCCCGCCGACCAAGAATAGAGGTGAGTGACTACCTCTATAGAATTTAGATCGTCGTCACAACACAGAGTGGCGGTGAAATCGCAATAAGCAGTATTTCTTGCCAAAGCTTCAATTGGTGGCTTTGGTAGATATTCACACAAGAGATATCACCGGTGCCATATATAATATTTTGCAATAGATATCAACAGTATTTTACGGTAGATATATCAATTGGTGCCTTAAGAAGTATTTATCCCCATAGATATGAATTGATACCATAATTTGGCAAAAATACCTATTCTCACAGATCAAATAGAATCGTTGATAATAAAATACGATTTGGCCAATTTATCAAAAGAAGAAATTAATGTATTCAGACCGCATGCCCCGACTATAATTCATAACTACATAGAATCAAGAATGGCTGAAACAATAGCTAACACTAATGAAACATTCAGAAAATTTTTCCCATTTGGAATTCCTTTTTATTTTCGTCCGAATTTTATAACTCGCAGTTCGTCACGGGTCATGGTAATTTTGGAGAATTTCTGTCGAAAATCGGGGCAACGGATGATCCTAGCTGTTTCTGTGGAAAAGAAAACCAAGACTCAATGCATTTATTGATGGAATGTCCGATATTCCACAGCTACAGAAGTAATCATTTTTATCCCATCGAAGAGGTTTGCGAATTTGTATATAACAAAGACACTTATGTAAAATTCAATAATTTTTGTAAGTTCATTTTGGATTTTCTCTTCTGTTTAAGAAAACCATAGTTTCAGTTTTAATTGTGTTTTTAACCGGTTATTGTGTTGTATATACTGAATTGTATATAGGTTGCTAAAATAATTTATTTTGGATTTTCTCTTCTGTTTGAGAAAACCATCGTTTCAGTTTTAATTGTGTTTTTAGTCGGTTATTGAGTTGTATATAGGTTGATAAAATAATCCATTTTGGATTTTCTCTTCTGTTTTAGAGTGCCATCGTTTAAGTTTTAATTATGTTTTTTAGTCCGGTTATTAAATTGTATAAAATGAATTGTATATAATCTACTAAAATGTATTTAGGCGCAAGTATACCGAGCTGGGATATCGCGTCCGATATGTCAAATAAAATAAAAATAAAACTTCCCTCCTGATTTATTAATTGCTGACATGAACAGAATTTCGTATTATAGATTTCCTTTTGTGCTATTAGCAATATTTCTTGCTCGAGATTCGATTTATATGGCTTAATCAGTAATTCAATCAAGATATATTACCATTGCTAAATTCTGTATCTTTCGCCAGAGATAACAAATTGTGTAATAGCAGTATTTTTCCTCCAGAGATATAAAATATTGTCATGAGCAGTATTTTGATCAGTTTTCAATTGGGGCTATGAACAGTATATCCCGCAATAGCTATCAATTGAGGCTTTGAGCAGTAATTCCAGACAGAGATATATCAAAATATGAAATGAGCAATATATCAGGTGATACATATCAATTGGCACCATGAGCAATTTTTTCCTCGAAAGTTATCAATTGATATTATGATAAATATTTTCAAAAGAGATATCAATTGGTGTCATGAATATTATTTTGATCCAGAGATAACAATGAGTAGCTTGGCAGTGTTTCACCATAGAGAAAAAATTTGGGCTATGAGAGTATATTATTTCTCCCCAGAAAAAAATGTCTGAAGGAGTATTTTCTGCAAGCTATATTGATTGGTATTATGAGAGTATTCCTGACGAGAGATATAAATTGTTGCTATTAGCTTCAATTCCATCCCCGATATATCAATCGATGACAATAAATGTGTAAGATATCAATTGTAGTATTTGGCCCCAGATATATGAATTGTTGAAATGAGAAGTATGCCACTTCAGAGATATCACTTGTGGACATATTAAATCCTTTTCATCAAATATATCAATTTGTTACATGAACATTATTTCTCTCCCGTGATTGGTGACATCTGCAACATTTCACAACCAGTGCAAAGTGAAGGATTTCTCGCCACAAATATCAATTAGTTTAATTACCAGTTTTGCCCACCAGAGATTATATTATAGATGCTAAAAGTATTTTATCGCGCAATAGAAATCAATTTTCAATATGTACACTATTTTACGCCAAGGATAAAATTTTGTGTTATTAGTATTATTTTTGATAAGGCACAATTTGGGTTATGGATTATAAACACAAGGTAATAAGACCAAATCTAAATAAAGAAATAGTAGACTGAAGATGGTAACAACGCTAATTACCGAAACGTCACACACTATTTTTTTATTTGGATTTGGTCTTATTACCTTGTGTTTAGTATTAGTTTTGTTTAAGATATCATTTGGTGTCATGTGAATCTTATTTCTTGACAGGTAAATCATTTATGCCTTGATGAGTATTTTCAGCAAATGATATTCCTCCGTTCTGTAAATAGAGAAATCCATATTCCAATCTTTAGATAATAAAAAGACATATTGGATTGAATAAAAAGATTTTATTCAATTCAATATATGTCTTTTCATTATTTAAATTTTCATTCTTGGAATGAGAGTATTTCTTGCTGAAGATATCAATTTCGCGCCAAAGCGATCTATTATTAGGATGAGCAATATTTCCCGCCAAAGTATCAAGTGGTAACATCAGTGCCGCCAGACATACTAATATTTTACGCAAGATATACCAATCGAGGTAAGGAACAATATGATTAGCATTTCTCGCAAGAAAAATAGTGAACAGTATTTTCTGGTAAAATATCAATTTGCGTCTTTTAAAGTAATTTCAGCCAAAAATATATATTTGGCATATACATGGTGCCATGTGTATATATAATATTCACCGCTCTAGATATGAATAATATAATAAGCAACATTTCCCACTTGAAATATTAATTATTATCAAAATAAGGCATATCCTGACCACGTTCACGTGAACTTTTAGATGGCAGTGCGCCATCTAGTGGAACAGAAATCAACTAAACGTTGATTTAGTCTGTTCCCTGATATTTGGCCAACTCATTTTCTTGATAAATCAAGGAAAGCCAACCACAAACGCGTTTCGGGCAGTTGGCCTGCACCACGCTGATTAGGGCCAACATCCCAAAACGTGTTGGCCAAATAGTAGTAATCAGGTTGAATCAAAATTTAGTTGATTTCTGTTCCACTAGATGGCGCTCTGCCTTCTAAAAATCTATTGTGAACCCGGTCAAGATATGCCTTTTTGATTTTAATACCAACCAGTGAACTTTTTTATTTTTTATTATTTTATTTTCGGTTCAAAATCACTAATTAGGTACCGCTCAACAAGAGCAACCTAGTTCATGATAATTGAAACAGTGAATAATATATGTGAGGTTATTCACTTATTAAACAAAATTTTAACACGGGATTCAATCCCGGTTCATGACTTTCGGGAATCGAGGGTGTTACCCACTCGTCCACCGACTTGTTTTATTTTATTTTCGAATTATTTTTTCCCATATTAATTAATATGCAAAGCAATTATTCTTTTCATTTGGTATAATGAGATTCATTTTCCGCCGAGGTATCAAATTTTGTCAATAGCTGTATTTCGCACCAGTGATATCCATTGATACAATGGGCAATTATTTCCCGCCAGACATATCAATTGGTAGCAAATTCAGTATTTCTCGAAATAAATATCAATTGATGTAATGAACAGTATATCCCATAAGCGCTAACATTTGGTGTCAGTATTTCTTGCCAGAGATATCAATTGGGGTCGAGTTATATTTTCTCTATAGATATCAATTAGTGTTAAGGGCAGTATTCCACCCCCAAGGTATCAATTAATACCTTGAGTAATACTTCTTTCAATATATATTAATTGGGTTCTTAAGCAGTATTTTTCGAAATATTTATCGATTTTTGTAATGAAAAGTATGTATCACTAGCGATAATATTTGGTGTAATATATATATTTTTCGCTAAAATTATTAAATAAGTCTTGAATAGTATTCCCTCCAAATATATCATTCATTGTTAGGGGTAATATTACTAGTCAGAAATATTATATTGCATCATGAGCAGTATTTTCTGCCAGAGATATCAATTGGTGCTTTGAGAAATATTTCACGCCATAGTTAACAATTGGCACAATGAAAAGTATGTTTCACAAAAGATATCAATATAAGCAGTATTTACCTCTGTTGTTTTGAAAGTGACATGAGCACATAGTATTCCCCATCAGAGATATAAATTAATACCATAGGCATTATATCCTGCCAATTGTGAGATATTAATGCCATTTCAGAAATTCACTCCTGAAATATCAGTTTATGACGAGCAGTAATTTTCTCCAGAAATATAATTTGGTGATATATTCAGTAGTTCGCTTCAAAGATTTCAATTTGTGGCATTGGCCGAGATATCTCCGTTGCCATAGGCAGTATTTCTGGCCAGAGTTAACAATTGGTCTAATGAATAGTATCTTCGGCCAAAGATAACAATTAGTCTCACAAGCAACATTTCCTGTTAGAGATATAAATTGGTGCCATGAGCCGAATTTTGCGCAAGAGATATCGATTGGAATGATGAGCAGTATTTTCTCCCGGAGATATCGCCAGAGTCGGAGAATTTTGCGCCAGAAATACCAATATGTATATGCCATATGCATTATTTTTAGCGATATATATCAAATCGCGTAAAATGCAGTATTGACCACCATAGATAACAATTGATGCCATAAGTAGTATTTCGCTTATATGAGATATCATTCATTGACACGTGATGTATTTTGCTCTAGATGTATCAAGTTACTCCATGAGAAGAAGTCCCAGTTCCAAAAAAAAAAAAATAGATGGCATAGCAAATTTTCAAGCAAGAAATATCAATGGTGCTCTATATCGTTCCTCAGGTCAGAGATATACATTGGTGCAATGAAAAGTATTTTCCGACAGAGATATCAATTTGTGCCATGACCAGTATATTTCCTCAGATATATCAATAGATTCCAAAAGCAGCATTTCCTCCAGATTCAATTGGTGGCTTGAGCAGCATTTCATTCAAGATATATAACCTGTGTTATGATGATTTAGCACGCCATCTGTTATGAAATTTCTAGACTATTATAGACGCGTATGATTCTTTTAAAAATTAAACAATTTCTACTGCCCTTACTGCAATGGAAAAATTAATGAGAGGGCCTGGCACATCAGTGGTGAACCCTCCTATCGCTTTCGCCAGTTTAATCTATAAGGTAGATGAGCCAGGCCCTCCTATTAATTTTTCCATTGCAGTAAGGGCAGTAGAAATTGTTTAATTTTTAAAAGAAACATACGCGTCTATAATAGTTTTGAATTTTCATATGCAACCTATGCTCGCCACCAATGTCAAATCAGTGCTATCAGCCCTATTTGCTGTGATAGATATCGATTGATTCCATTGCATGATTTACTGAGATATAACAAGGTTAGATACTTTATACATACAACATGAGCAGTGTTTCGCGTCAAAGATACCAATATGAGGCAGGAGCAGAATTCCCACCTAAGTTATCAATTGTTGACATGAGCAGTATTTGGCATCAGAGATATCAATTTGTGCTATTGGCAGTATTTTGCCGCCCCAGATTTGATTTTTGGCTTGAATAGTTGGTTAATATAGATTTAGAACAATTTTTATATGCCATATCTTTCGCTAGAGATATCAGTTGATATAATGAGTAGTTTTGGCATAATCAATAAGGAATCTAGGTTTTAGTTTCTTTTCAAAGAACAAAAACCAAACCCTAGGTTCCTTATTGATTATGCAAAATGTAAAAGTAGGGAAGAATCTTTATTATAATGAGTAGTAATTTCCGCCAAAGATATAAAATTTCATAATGGATAAGAGATATTTCGGTCAGAGATATCATTTAGGGCAATGAGCAGTATAACACGCAATATTGAGTGTGTTCAAAAGGTATCGCGACTTTTGTGTTTTTTTCAAAAATTATTTATTTATTCATCAATACCTATTTTGTCCACTTCAAAGTAATTCCCATGAGATATTATACACTTGTGTGTCAACGGTTTTTTCCAATCTTCGAAGCACTTCAAAAATCATTTAAAAAAAAAATCTTTTTCAGCTCCTCCTTCGATGCCGTCTTTATCTCGTCAAGCGTAGCGTAACGTCGTCCTTTCATGGGCCTCTTCAGTTTAGGGAACAAGAAAAAGTCACAAGGGGCCAGATCTGGGGAATACGGTGGCTGCGCGGCATCATTAGTGTGTTGTTTTTGGCCAAAAAGTCGCGCACAAGCAACGATATGTGAGCAGGGGCGTTATCGTGGTGCAAAAGCCAATTTTTGTTCTTCCACAAATCCGGGCGTTTCTGGCGGATTGCTTCGCGCAAATTGCGCATAACTTGCAGGTAATATTCCTTATTGACCGTTCTACCCTGTGGCAAGAACTCATGATGCACCACGCCCCTGCAATCGAAGAAAAACTGTCAGCAAAACTTTCACATCCGACCGAACTTGGCGCGCTTTTTTCGGTCTTGGTTCGTGCGGCAGCTTCCATTGAGATGATTGAGCTTTGGTTTCCACGTCATAACCATAAACCACGCTTCGTCACCAGTTATGACCCTCTGGAGCAAATTTGGGTCGTCGCGGACAGAGTCCAACATCTCATTAGCAATGTTCATGCGATGCTGTTTTTGGTCGCAATTGAGCAATTTTGGTACGAATTTCGCGGCGACCCGTCTCATGCCCAAATCATTGATAAAAATCGAATGGCACGAGCCAATCGATATGTTTAGGTCCTCAGCAACTTCTCTAACGGTGATTCGACGATTGGCCAATATCATTTTCTCCACTTCATTAATTTTTCGTCTGTTGTTGAAGTGCTCGGGCGTCCGGCACGCCCTTCGTCGTTCACATCTTCTCGGCCTTCTGAGAACATTTTGTACCACCTATAAACGTTGCTTCGGTTCAAGGTAGCTTCTCCGTATGCGACAGTCAACATTCGGAATGCATCAGCGCACTTAATTTCGTTTTTCACACAAAATTTGATACAGGTTCTTTGATCCATTTTTTTTAATAGGTAAAAATCGAAGACGATCCAAAACACCTGCAAGCAAAGCAGCTGTCAACAATTAAGTGAACATTCAAAATGGCAGAGCTTGTCGGCATAGGTGAGAGACATGAGTACCAACATAAAGCCACAAAAAGATCGAAATTCGAATATACGTAACCCGCGAAAATTCAGAATTCGCGATACTTTTTGAACACATATCAATTGTAACT
Organism: Cordylochernes scorpioides; assembly: GCA_030710605.1. Lineage (NCBI taxonomy): Eukaryota > Metazoa > Arthropoda > Arachnida > Pseudoscorpiones > Chernetidae > Cordylochernes > Cordylochernes scorpioides. The sequence goes on from CP092875.1 coordinate 39,509,392, forward strand.
TCAAGCAGTAATTCCAACAGATATATCAAAATATGACATAGGGATAGACATCAATTTTAATCATTAACATTATTTTCGTTCGAGATATCATTAGGTGTCATGATTAGTATTTCGCTCCAAATAAACTGATTCGTGTTATGGGCAGTATTTCAAGTCAGAGATATCAAATGGGTCCATAAGCAGTATTTCTCGCAAGTAATATATATATATATTGTTGACGGGGGTAGTATTTTTATTCAAATATATCAATTGGTTTTATAAGCAACATATCATTCAAATATATTAATTGCTGGTATTAAGGTATTCCTTGCTGAAGATATAGATCTGGTCATAAGCAGTAACTGCTGCGATAGTTATCAATTGGTGCCGTTAGATTATCTTGCTCCAGAGATACCAATTGATAACATGAGGAGTATTTATCGTCTGTTTATCTTACATTTGGTAGCATGGAAGAGTTTCACCCATCTGTCATGACTAGGATTTTTTATTAGAGATATGTGTGTGTAGTTTTATTTTGAGCAGCATTTTCCATCAGAGGTATCTGTAAGCGACATGAGCAGTATTTGTGTCAGAGATATCAGTTGCTGTCATGAGAATATTTTCGCCATTTGGTGCCTTTAGAAGCATTATAAGCCATAGATATGAATTAGTGTTATTAGGAATATATATCGCTAAAGATTGAACAGGAGCCTTGAGCAGTATCTCATAGTTATCAATTGGTGACGTTAGCAGTTTTCGCAACAGAATCAACATTTTGTACCATTAGCATTATTTACAATCATTGATATTAATTAGTCTTGAGTAATATATATAGCAAGATATATCAATTGGGGCATCGAGAATTATTCTAATATAATTATATTAAAATTGAGATGACAATATTTTCAGGATAACTTTGTCAACGATAACAATTGGTGTCCTAAGTAGCATTTCGCCCCACAGTTATCAATTGGTCAAATATGCGGTATTTAAAAGATATCAATTTAGACAATAATAGATATCGATTGGAGACACGAGTGAAATTTCTTTCCAGAGATTTCAATTTGCGTCATGGCAGTATTTGATGTTTTAATTAAGACCTTTAGCATTATTTTCTCGAAAGAATTATAATTAAATGTCAGAATCAGTATTTTCAGCATAAAGATATGAAATGGTATCATGAGTAATATTTTCTTAAAGATATATTAATTGTAAAAATATTCGAAAGCCTTACGCATTATGTGTCTTTCTTACGAAAACACCACGGGCTCTTCAACAGGCAATAATTATGACACATATTGCGTAAGGTTTTCGAATATTTTATAAAGTAAATCGCAAATTTTCTTTATCTGAAAATATATTAATTGTTTTTTTTTCTCTTGTTCCAGGTCTGGACTTAAAGTCTAGACCAGATCCTGAAGGTCATGCCTCTTTATCGCCTCGATGACCACAGCTGGGTCGGTGTAGATGTCTGTTCGGCAATGCCCGATGCATTGCATGATGTGTTCTGGCTCGCTGGGGAATCCTGACATTTGGTGCAATTCGGAAAAGTTTGGATTCACTTGTGAAAATCATTGGACGTAGATGGCCTGTTCTAAGATGGGAAAGCATGGTGAAGTCTGATCTGTTAAGTTGTGAGTTGGTTTTCAGGAGGGGAGTTTTTCCATCGAACCAACGGTGCTTGATGTTATTTTGCCAATCTTGATTAAATTTGATTTTCAGTCTGTTAAAGTGATCATTTTCTGTTGGAAGGGTTGAGAATATTTTTGGGTTATTTTCTTTAGATGCGCCTGCTATTGCCAATGAGTTTGCCCTATATTAATTGTATTATGAGTGTATTTCTCGAGACAGAGATATAAATTGGTGCCATAGCAGTATTTCCCGGCCGAGATTCTTATTTTGGCGTGAGAATCATTTCACTAAAGAGTTATCACTGGTTCTACATGCCATATATTTCGCCTTGATATATTATTTAGTGCAACAAGTGATATTTTGACCAGAGATATCAATAGGAGCCATAATCAGTATATCCCCCAGTGATAACTGGGGCTTTGAGCACCTATTCCAGACAAGTATATAGATTGATGACATTAGTAATATTGTCCCTGAAAGATATCAATTTGGAATCATGAGCAATATTTTTCGTTAGCAATATCAATTTTCATTAGTATTATTTCGCACCACATTTATCAATTGGTTAAATTGGTAGAATTTCTCATATCAAAGATATTATCACGAATATTCTTGCGGAAGAATAAGAATTTTTTATCAGTGACCAAAAGAGATTACAAAGAGAAAGAAAAACAGATTGACTCAAAATCAAGTAAGCAAAAAAAAAGTCTATAAATAAAAAGAACACGTCAAGGCCTGAGGCCAAAAGTCGCGATTTGCCCTTAGGATTGTAGTTTTTGTGATAAAATGATACCATAAATTATCTCCAATCCCCTTTTATCTTGAGATTTCGTTCCTCGAATAATTTCTGTGATTTTGACATCTCTTATTGTTCTTTCCTCAAGTTGGTAAGCGATGTTAAATATGGAATGTTGTCTTCGTTTGTATCCCGAAGCAGACTTCTTGAGAAACAATCTGCACGTCCTGGCGTCTTTTACCATTCTTATAAACAACAGAAACGTTAAATACCTAACGTCTGAGGTGTATATCTAGCTAGACTAAACGAAGGAGCTTTTATATTATCAAGCCAACAAAAAATGATAGTTTGAAACTACTGTAATATGTCCTCCAAACAAGTAAGCTGTGAACTGGCCTTCACTACTGCCAGACATTCGCTATCATTGTGGAATAATTCCTTTCTGAAGGATTAAAGTTCTTAAAGCTTGGGCTACTGTTTTTTTTTTTTCTCCTTCTTTCAGTTGGAGCAGTACTGCTTCTATGTCATATCCGCCTGCGTCTATGTGACGATGTGTTTCGGTATTTACTTTAACATGGACGAGCAGAGGATCTGTGGTAACGCATGTCTCAAATATTTCATCCTGTTATTCACACCAAAAGACCATGACATTTTCTTTTTCAGAAGATCGTGTGAAAGATTTACATTATTTGTGAAATTTTCTACGAAGCTTCTGAAATATCTAAATATCCCAACGGAACTTATGTAGTATATATATTAATTAATTGTTCCACAGAGTTTGTGTAAGCTCACAGGTAAATAGGCGCTAACCGAAAGAAAAAAAGTTCCTTTGTTCAATATTAGTTTACCTTTTATATTTTGTTCTCTCTCTTGTAAATCAATTATATAATGTTTAATTAATAATTATTGGAATCAGTTTCATTAAAAATTCTAAGCAAAGTCAACAATTGTTAGCAGAGCGTGGTTGTTCAATATAAAGCTCAAAAGCGAATATATTTAATCTGAAGATTAAGCAAGAAGTTTATTCTGATCGGTAAGCTGAAGCACTTCTGAGAAGATAAAAGGTATTTATATAGATTAAGTTAAATTATATTTATATATTGCATGTTTAAAAGCTACCCAATATTTAAATAAATTTAAAATATATATTTGTATTTTAAATTACATTGGTTTGTTTATATTAGTATAAAAGGCGAAAATGGCTGAATATAATTCTTTATCCCACACAAAAATTGAACCATTAACAGGAACCAATTTACAAATTTGGACATTGAAAATCGCCTCAGTTCTGAGAGGAAGAAAATTATTTAAATGTGTAATTTCTGATCCAGAACCTGATAAGGAAGACAAAAGTTCTTGGGGGATTTGGAGTGAAAAAAATGATGAAGCTTTTGGGATAAAAAAAATCATCACTACGTTGACAAATTAACAACCTGGAATGTTCATAGGAGAAACAAATGCTAAGAAAGTATGGGACTCACTGGGAAAAACATACACAGGCAATTTGGAAGGTAAAATTATTGATATAGGCTTAAAATTAAAGAACATTAGAATGAGAGATAAAAAAAATGAAACTGTAGATGAAGATAAAACGAGGGCAAAAAATATTGCTGCTAGAAATTCATCATTAGGGCATCAATTTACCTAAAGAGAACTTTCATTTCATACTGTCAGAGGCATACATCCAAAGTATAAAAATATTGCTATTGTCTTACGATCAAAGAGAGAGGAAACAATTGAATAGATTCAACAAACTCTAAGAGGAGTCGAGAAGAAATATGAGATTAAATCAATCAGTTGAGAATGGGCATGAACAAGCATACAGAATTAAAGATAGATAGGTTAAACAATTTCAGCCAAAAAGATGTTTTGTTTGTAATAAAAAGGGACGTCTAGCTAATGTTTGCTGGTTTCGAGATAAACAGAAACAAGGATTCCAAAAGAAATGGACTCCTCCTGATTATAGAAATCAGAAATACAGTAGAGACCATTCAAATAACCTAGTGGAAACTATGAAGAGTGGAATTACTGAGCAAGCATTTGAAACATATGTAGAAGAATTTGAAGATTCATCAGATGGGAGAAATGCTAGGCAAATATGGTGTATAGATTCAGGATGCACCGCACATTTAACCCCAAACCTAACTTTGATGGAAAATGTGACAGAGTACAAAAGTGAAATCAACCTAGCTGAGAAGGGCAAAACTACTCAAGCCATAGCCAAAGGAGATATGAGACTTACTACATGCACAAGTGAAGGCCAAGAAAATATTTGCATCAAAGATATCTTACATGTACCAAGTTTAAGGAATAATTTCTTGTCAGTATACGAATTAGTCAACAAAGGAAATTCAGTTTGTTTTCAATAAGGATGGAGCAAAAATTTATAATGAAGGGAATGATTTAGTTGCTGAAGCATATATTAAAGATAGAATGTTTATGATGGAAACAAATCTAAGAAATGTACCAATAGCAAAAAAATGAAAATGTCTTGGTTGTAAATACACATTTATCAAATAAAAAATAACAATATAAGTTTATGGCATAAGAGATTAAACCAAATAAATGAAGAATACATGAAAAAATGATTCAAGGACATATTGTAAGAGGATTGGATCTAAAATTTGAAAGGTTACCAGAGTGCGAAGCATGCATAATGGGAAAACTGGTTCAGAAGCCATATAATATTACGGAAAATTATACAGTTAAACCCCTGCAGTTGATTCGTATGGATTTATGTGGACCCATGCTATGTCAATCTTTAGGAGGATCCAAGTATTTTCTTGTTATAGTAGATGATTACAGTAGAAGAATCTTTGCATATTTCCTGAGATCAAAAGATGAGACCTTTGAAAGATTTGAAGAATTTAAAGCAAGAGCCGAAAACGAATTAAGTCTTAGAATAAAAGGTGTAAGAACCGACAATGGAACTTAATTTTGTAACTCTAGATTTGAAGGACTTTTCAAGAGAAGTGGGATCCATCATCAACTTACCACCACATACTCTACACAAAGTAATGGAGTCGCAGAGAGAGTGAATAGGACTCTTTTAGATACAGCGAGAACCTTACTAATTGACTCAAAATTACCCAAGAAGTTTTGGGCAGAGGCAATTGCTACAGCTGCATACATTAAGAAATGTACCCCCCCCCCACACAGGTCTATCAAGCACCATACACCTATGCAGTGATGGAATGGCAGGAAACTATCAGTCAAACACATTCGAATATTTGGATGTTTGACACATTGGCTTGAGAGCAAACCAAGAAGAAACAAGTTTTCACCAAAGGGTAGAAAGGGAATTTTATTGGTTATTCCATTAAAGGAAGAGCCTACAGAATATATGATATAATGACGAAGACAATTCATGAAGTCAGATCAGTAAAATTTAGTGAAGATAAGAGAGGAATTGATTATGCAAATGATATTCAGGAAGATATTAATTGTGATAATTTGACCTATAAAAGAAATTGTGAAAGTTGCTGAAGACTTTCTTATCTTGAGAGAAGACAATCCTGTCACAGAGAGTAAATGAAGTCTCAGGAGGATACTTCAGTAAAACCAGGTAGTGACTGTGAAAATGACTCATCACAAACTGAACCGATAGAAGAAAGATATGTAAAAGTAGGAAGAAAGAAAGGAGAAACAAAGAGCATCTTAGATGAACGGCACAAAGCAAGACTTGAAGAACAAGAAAGAAAATTGATCAAAGAAGGAGTTCGACGCTCACAAAGAATAAAAGATAGGAATGATGCAAACTTAATTATGGAAATAGATCATTATATCCCGGAGAACTTTAAAGAAGCAATGGATAGTGGAGAAAGAAATGAATGGCACAAAGCAATGGAAGAAGAGCTCAGTGAGATAGAGAAGCATAAAGTATGGACACTAGTACCAAGGGAAAATGGTATGAAAGTCATCAATAGTAAATGGGTCTACAGTAGGAAGAAAACATCAAATGACGGCATATATAAAAGAAAGGCCAGACTGGTTGCTGTTGGATGCAATCAAAGATATGGTGTGGACTATAAGGACAAACTACGGAAATGTGCAGATAGCCTTGGACTTGCTGATTAGGGCTTACACACAGGGGAGCGTGTGTTGTATATATATTAATTATTTGTTACCACAGAGTGTGTGTAAGCTCACAGGTAAATAAGCGCTAACCGAAAGAAAAAAAAAGTTCCTTTGTTTAATATTAGTTTCCCTTTTATATTTGTTCTTTCTCTTGTAAATCAATAAATATAATGTTTAATTAATAATTATTGGAATCAGTTTCATTAAAAATTCTAAGCAAAGTCAACAACTTCTCACCTCAGTCGTATTCTTTGGAGTCGGTAAATTGATTATTACTTCTATTTTTCGGGATCTTCCTGTATGAATTTTTCTGCAACCAAATCTCTTAACACCTTTATTACCTTCGATCCAAAACTGCATTTTTCATTAATGATACTCAAGCCCGCCCGCTGGATGCACTTAGGAACATTTTCGAGGCGTTCGAGATGCACTTAAAAGAAGGAGGAATTGACTATTGTTAAGTTTAAAACATCAGGCCTCCAGGAATATGTTTCTTAAAATATTTTTTTATTTACAAATATCTAACTCTCGGGACCGAGAGCCCTTCTACAGGAGAAAGCGTGATACACTAAATCGCCAAAAGGACACGAGTTGAATATAATCAAATACTTTTTTACATAATTTCATAAAAATTCTGTATATATAAACTTTGCATTTTTTAAAGTTAACAAATAAATACAAAATTTAAAAAATATATGTCGAATAAAATATGACGAATAAATATATATAACGTTTGGTATATAACTATGTAAGCTTATTTAAACTGTAGTTATTGTTCAGAGATAGGCCTCTGGTTTCACTATTGCCATTAAGGGGGATTTTTCAATTTGAAGGCTTTGGAGTGGGCTCATTGAATAATACATTGTAAATTATTTCTGGAATTTCTATTCTTCTGCTAAGGCTATTGTTCTATCTCGATATGATGGATTCTATGATAAGTCTATGTTGTTTATTGGGGATGTTGGAATAATGGTCTTTGGTTCTGAGGTTTCACCAACTCACCCAATATAAGTTCATTACTGAGAAACCCCATAACAAATAATACACACAATAGTACTAATCATCTATAATAACTAATATTAAGAACGCAATATAATCCATAGAATGCAAAGAACGCATGGCCAAAAATGTAGATGAAACTGGCAGACGCTTAAATATAAGAATAACAGAACATAAACGAAATATAGACAGCAAAGGCAGAAAATCATCAATATATCATCATATAAGAGGAACAGGTCATGTCTTCTCTCTATCAGAACCAAAAACCCATTACTCCAACCTCCCCAATAAACAACAGAGACTTATCTTAGAATCCATCATACCGAGACAGAATAATAGCATTTACAGAAGAATAGAAATTACAGAAATGTACAATATATAAGGTTCCCTGAACCCACTCCAAAAACTTTAAATTGAAAATTACCCCTTAATAGCAATAGTGAAACCAGATGCATATCTCTAAACAATGACACGGCTTAATATGCTTGCATTGTTATATCCCAAACCTCATATTTATTCGTTATATTTTATTTAATATATATTTTGTCTTTATTTGTATTTTTTTAAAGTTACAGAATTTATATCTACCGAATTTTTATGAAATTGTGTAAGATAGTATATTTGAACATATTTTGACTGGTGTCCTTTTGCCGATTTATCGTATCACGCTTTCGCTTACTTAGACCAAACTGCATCACACTAAATCTTATAGACTATCTGACGTGATGAAACCGGTCTTCCACGTCAATTTTTATCTGCCAGTATCCTGTACGTAGGTCCATGCTGGAAAAGAACTTGTCTGCCGTAAAGTTCTTGGTAGTGGGTACACATTCTTTTTATGACCCTGTTGAGCTTCCTGTAGCCTGAAAACATATCCAGGATCCGTCATTTTTTCGCAACAAAACCACAGGAGACGGACGACCAGGGACTTTCAGATTATTGGAAACTTTTCTATTTTTTTTAAATATAATGTTGTTGACCTCATTTTGTATAGATTTTTTCCAAAAGGCGACACTATTACTGTCGTTATTTGAAAGGACGGCTTGTCTGGAGTGTTTATTTGTGCTTTATATTAAAAAATGTTCAATTTGGTCTTCCCCAAAATAAAAATCTTATATTTTTCCCGACAACTTAAAATCTCATAGCACCTTTCTTCGCTTAAGCTCTTATTAATCATAAATATAATATTATGGCATATATCTTCGGTTTTAATGCTTGTTAAATTTTCCTTATCAATCGGCTAAGTCATTTTCAATTTTACCAAGGCGACCTACGCGCATATCTGCTTAAATTATTTAGTTTTGCATTGTTCCATTCGTCACCCATATATTTCCTCTGCAGTAATAAAATTTAATCACAGAGATGGGAAACAACCAATTCATTCTTTAGAAAAATATCCTTATTCCCCTCTACGGTAAGATCCTTCGCACCTCGAATACCTTCATTAATAACAGTGATATTTTCGATTACTTTTTCTTGTACAATATGTTTATAACTGTTTCTGTTTTAAAAAAAGGTAAATCGACGCAATTATCCCTAGCCGGGATATCGCGTTTTGTGTGTTGAAATAAATTTTAAAAAAGTGATTTTTCCTAATCGAGCGACACCTGGTATTATGCATTCCTCAAAAGAATGTATGGCGAGATCTTCGTCTATCCGATCGTCCACGTACTCTTCCAAATGTACTTCACCCCTCCAGAAGTAAATTATTGCCCTTGTGGCTCGAAAAAAAAAAGAATATATGGTGGTTACATGCGGAGAAGAGACGAGAGACATAATTAAAATTAACGTCAAGTTCTTGAATTGAAGCTTTCATTCAGTATTCGCAAATAATAACGAAAATTATCGAAAATGACAGAACCTCCAAATTCCATAATCTGATCCAGAATCGACTAAGGCGTCAACATCCTGCCCATTTATAGAGAGCATGGCATAATTGTGCTTCTAATCTCGGTGGTTATGATAAAAGGAATTTTACTTACCTCACCTCCGCAGGTCGCACCCCTTTGTTTTCCTGGATTTGGCGGTGAGTGAATTGACTTAATCGGCGTGAGGGCGACGACGAGTCGTTTCTTCTCATGGGAGAGCTACCACATCAGGATAAGAAAAACGGGTTTCCGTCAATTTATCTCTTTCTTCGATCTTTGTTGAGAATTCGTTGTTATGGTGATATTTCTGCGTCCCTCTTCTGAATTCACTAGTCTCCTGCTCCGACAATACCGCGCCAAGTGTCCTGGTCGACCACAGTGGAAGCAGCATGGCAGGTTGTCAAAAGTTCTCCAGGCATCAGTCCTTCTGCTTTTGCGGGGAATCTCGTAGCAAGAGGTGACTGGTATAATTCAACTTGGTTATTTGTAGGTAAGAAATTGAGTTTATATTTCTGGTTATGAAGTTAAATACCTTTTTGACTTATTTTTTCATAAAATTCTCTAATGGGGCATTTTCAACTTTCAGCTCAACTCCAAAAGACAAGAAAGATGAGGGAATGGCGGCGCTAGCAGGCGTGCGTGTGACCGCACCTCCCGAGTGAGAGAGATTTGGCCTATTTAACAGCCATGATAAAAGAGTCGAGATATCATTTGGGAACATCTACAGTATTTTATCTCAGATATATCATTTCGGGCCATAAGCAGTATTCTCGAAAGAATTTTTAATTGGGGTAAAATGCGATATATGCATTTTTTTTTTCCGCCAGAGATAGCAATTGATTTTATGAGTAATATTTTCATTCAGATATATTGATTGGTGTTATGAGAGTATTTCTGCCGAAGTTATAAATTTGTAACATTATCAGTATTTTTTGCGAGATATATTTCAATTATTGACAATGTAGTATTATTCTCCAGAGATATCGATTGGTGTGTGACATGCACATTATTTCTCGCCCGAGATCCAATTGGTGGCATGGGCGGGTATTCACGCCAAAGATATCACCGGTGTCATGTGATTTTTTCGCCATAGATAACAATTTGCAATGAATCGTATTTTACATAAGAAACATATTTTGGGAAAGGAGAATTAGTTTTACCAGTGATATAAAATGGGGTCTTGAGAAGTATTTTTATCGTATCAATAGGAACCATGAGGAGTGATTCCCGCCAGAGTTATTAATTGTTGACATGAGTATTATTTTGCATTCGTGATTTCAATTTGTTGTATTTTCAGTATTTCCCGCCCGAAATACATTTGCTGGCTTGATCAGTATATTTTAAAAAAGAGTTATCACTAGTGACTTATACCGTATCATTCGCCAGAGATAAGAATCGGTGTGTTGATCAGTGTATCGTTCAAAAGATATCAATTGGAGATTTGAGAGCAGCAGTTACAGATAGGTTTATCAAAAATGACATGGGCAATATTTTCTGATATCATTTGGTGTCATTAGCATTACTTTTCTCCACAGATATCAATTGTCGAATAGGCAGTATTTCACATCAAAGACATCAATTCAGGCAATGAGAAGTATTTCTTCTAAAGATTCAGAATACAGCAAGACCAATATTTTACTCAAAAGATATCAAACGGAATCATGAGCAATACTTTCTATCTGATATATCAATTGTTGTCATGAAAATGATTTCGCTCAAGAACTATCAACAAGATTCAATTGGTAGAATGGATAAATATTCACAAAAGATGTAACACTTGTACCATAAACAGTTTTTCTCGCAATAGATATCAATAAGTGTATTGAGAGAGAGAGAGACAATATTTTTCGACCTGGAATATCAATTGGTGTCACATGAGAATTTCTCCCTGGTAATATTAAATTTTTCCTTGAGATTTTTTTCTTGCCATAGATATATTTATGCCATTATCTATATTTCCAACCAGATATATCGATTGGGGTAATCATCAATATATTCAGCAAAAAATTTCTTTTAGAGATTTGAGCATTATTTCAAGACAGATATAACAATTTAAACCGAGCAATATATTCATATTTCATAGAGCACAATTGGAATCATAATCAGAATTTTTGTAAGCAATATCAATTTGTGTGTCATGAGTAGTATATCTCGTTCCACAAATATATTGTTTGATTATATTATATTGATAAATTCAGGCAAGAAGCCATATTTTGTCAAGAGATATCGTTGAAGTCATGAACTAAATTTCGCCCCAGAGACATCAATTGACGACTTGGAAATATTTAATATTAGATATTACAATTGTTGCCATGAATAACATTTCGCACAAGAGATATCAATTGATCCAATGGACAATATTTCACATCAGATATATCAATTCAGGCCATAAGCAGAAATTCTCTTGGTGATTCAAATTATGTGACATGAGCAATATTTTACGCGATGATATCTATTGAAATCATGAACAATATTTTATGTACGAAATATTAATTATTTTCATGAATAGTTTTCGCCCTAGAGATTTCTATTGTTCAAATTACCAATATTTCACCTGAGAGATACCAAATTAGGCCATGATTAGTATTTTCTTGAATAATAACATTGGTGTAAGGAGTAGTATTACATTCCAAAGATATTGATTAGGGACATTGGCAGTATTTTACATCAGAGATATCATTTTGGGACATAAGCATTATTTTTCTCAAAATATATATCAATTGGTGTCAGAACCAATATTTTCTTCTAGAGATATCGAACGGTTTTTAATTAATATTTTCATTTGAGTATATTGATTGGTGTTATGAAAATATTTCTCATTAAAGATAAGTGCCCGATATATCAATTGTCTTTTTCCAGTATCTCTCTTCATAAAATATAAATTATTAACATGAGAGAGAGATCTTTTTTGCACGATTATCAATTGGTGGAATGGGCAAGATTTCATGCAATATATATCACTGGTCAATTGTGTGATGTAATTAACATTACTTTAAACCAGAGATATAATTTGCGGTCATAAGCATTGTTTTTGATAGAGATAACAATTATTTTCTTCAGAATTGTTTCGCATCAGAGATATTAATTAGGGCCAATAGCAGTATTTTTAGATGGAAATTCAATTGGTGGCTTGAATAGTATTTCACTCTCAAGAGTACAACCAGTGCTATATGCCACGTATCTCGACAAAGATATCTTTCAGCGCTATTATCTGAATTTTTCTTTAGGGGTATAAAATGATGGCAGGAGGAGTGCTTCACGTCAAAGATATCAATTTGGGAAACGAAGAAAATTCTTCGCCCGAGATATTCTTTGGTGCCTCAAGAATTATTTTGCACCAGAGCTATTTAACGCTATAAATAAGAAATAATGTCATGAACAGTATTTTCCTGCCGAAATTCAATAATTGGCTTGAACAGTATTTCACTCTAAAGATATAATTGGTGCTATGTGTTGTGCTTTTCGGAAGAGATTTTAAATTAAGGCATGAGCAGTGTTTTCTTCAAGAGATATCAATAAGCGCCATGAGCAGTATTTCAAACAGTGATATCAATTGAGGCCATGAACAGTATATCCCTCAAGGAATATCAATTGCGGCTTCGAGCAGTATTTCCGGACAGATATATCATTCGATGAAATGGGCAATATTTTCAGCCAGAGAGATGTAAATTGAAATTAGGAGCAGCATTTTCATCAGAGATATCAATTGGTGTCATGAGTAGTATTTCGCTCCACATATACACAGTCTAGCCATAAATTCTGTTACAAACAATTTTATAAATTAAATGATTAAAAACAAAAACTAATGGAATATAAATACATATTTTATTAGCCGATAGGACATAGATTTTAAATATATACAATCATTCAAAATGTCCTCCCTTATTTTTGACACAGGATCTCAAACGTTCGGGCCACTGATCTATGGCGGCACGTACCTTTTCTAAGGGCATTTCTTTCATTGCTCTCACCAATGCTGATTTCAATTGATCCAAATTATGATATCTTTCATAGCACACCTTCTCCTCTAAATATGCCCACAAACTGTAATCAAGGGGGTTTAAATCACACACACACACACACAAGCCTTTTTATTGGGGCATCCAGCCCTATACATGATTCCCCTCTACAGGATTTAGCACAGGAAGATATTTCAAAAATAAAAACTAGAATACAAGAAGTAATAAGGAAAGAGAGAAGAAAGAAAAAACAAACAAAAAGAAATATAACCATATATACAAAAAATAAACATACAGAGCAAAAGGAACCATACATGATTAAATATTTAAATTAAAGTACCAATGTTTAGAATATGTCAAGGTTAGGATATCATTGAGAGGGCTAGTGTGGAATCAGCCGCATTCAATCTTCGTTTTCTTCCTCCAAGCAAACCACGACATTCGGCGAATTCATTATTCTCCAACGGACATTGACAGCGGCCTTGTAGAATTTATATAAACCGAGGGAGAGACCCTGATCAACCATCAGTGTGTTCATCCAGCTGCAAATTTGTTGGCAGTCAGGTTGAGACCAGGGTAAGTCACCCAAAATTTCTTTCCTCTGTTTCTCTAAGCAAGAGCATCCAAATATTATATGCATAATTTCGTCTTGGATTCTGTTTTTTACACAGATCGCAAGTTAGAGTCAAATCAATCTTCCAGCGCTTTGAACGATTTTCTGGGAAGATCGTCCATAGAAGTCTCAGTTGTGCAAAAAATCTTTTAATTGCTAGAGGAATAGTTGTGAATAAATATCGTTCTGCTGTTATTGAATTTTTTAGGTATTTGAAGTGACTGTAATGTGAAGTATTTAGGATTTTCGCCATATCGCTTTGGATGCTTTGTTCGGTTGCTATTCGAATAATAGCAGGGATTTCAGTCAGTATTGCAGTGTAATCCAGACAACCCTTCAGGAACGAAAAACCGTTTGAGTCTAAAATGGTTGACAGGTTTTCGACAAAGGTTAAACCAGCCCTTTGATTGCTGTGTAATGTCCAGAGGTGTGACAAACATGCCCGGGGCAACCTACTCTCTTCCATTTTCATAATCCTCACCCAAAATCTCAGGACCTGTTTAGTTATGATAACTTCCTGTGATACTCGTCCACACTCCATTCTTAGCATAAATCGGAGTATACTTTGGTAAATTTAGGTAGCGTCTTAGGAAAATATTCTGAGAAGGGGGTTTAAATCAGGGCTTCCAGAGGGCCATTCATTGGCCTTTATGAACTCCGGAACATTCGTCTCCAACCATTGTTGAGTTTACTTAGCTTTGTGAGTAGGAGTTGAATCTTGTTGAAATATCCAATGTTCGCCATTAAACATTTTCGTATTCAGAGGCTTTACTATTTGTTCCAAAATATCTTCTTGATAGTTTTTATCCGTAGTTTTTACCCCTTTGGCACAGAAGTGGAGATCTGTTACACGTTGGTAGCTAACTCCCCACCAAACCATGACAGAAGAAGGATGGTGACTTTTTCAAGTCTTCTAACTTTCAAAGAAGCTTCTAGAGAGCTACAAGCATATATCTTATCATTCTGATGATTAATATTTTCCTCGACAATGAAAATTTTCTCGTCTGTGAAAAGGATTATCTCATGCCACCGACCATCATGCCGCGCCAACAACATTTTTGATCTAACCCTTCTAATATCTCTAAGAGCAGGGGTTATCAAATGACCTATGCGTCGTTTGAAAGCTCTCAGTCCAAGGTCTTCCTTGATTATCCTTGAAACGGTTCTTGGAGCTAAATTCATCTGCTTTGCTAAGATCTTTTGTTTGCGGCGTGGAATTCGACGAATTCTTTCGCGAATGGCTTTTTTAGCTGTTGTGTTCGTTGCACGCGCGGTCGACCAGATCTTTCAATGTCATTAATAGTGCCAGCCTTGTTGAACCTTTCAATGGTTCGATAAACAAATTGACGCGTAATATTCAAATTTTGTAAAAGTTTAAAAATGGATGAAAGACTTTGACCTACCTTGTGTAAGGCTATTACAGCTATACGGTTTTCTTTAACACCCCAATCCATTATCAAAAAACAAATATATTCCGATTTTTCTTTTAAACACGTGTGCACGAGATATTCAAATAATGATTACTGTATTTTGAATACTTCATGCTGTCAAATTAAAATGTTTATCACCGATTTGTTTTTGTAACAGTATTTATGGCTAGACTAAGTATAACCACGTTATCAAATTTTCTTGCAATAGTAATTGATTGGTGTCAGGTAAAGTATTTTTCTCCAGAGATATCAATTGGTCACATGACAAATATTTCCATTCAGATATATTGATTGGTGCTATGAGAGTATTTTCTTAACCAAAGATATAATTCGGTGCCATCTATCTGCAGTGAGAGATTTGGTGGTTTTGCAATATCTCGCTTCATTAGATATCCATTGATGACATGAAGAGTATTATCTCGTACGAGAATTAATTTATTACAAAGTGATAACAATCAACCCCATATGCAGTATTTCTTGCAATATATCTCAATTTGTGTAAATAAGTGTTTTACGCCAGAGATATAATTTGTTGCCATGAACCTTATTTCTGCCAGAGATATAAATCAATGATTAAGAACTATTTCACATCAGAGATATCATTTGGTGTCATCAGAAGTATTTATATCACCTGAAACTCAAATGGTGCTTGAACTGTACTTCCCTCAAGAGATACAACCAGTGCTATATGCCAATATTTCTACATATATTTCGGTGCTCTAAGCAGTATTTCTCTTCTGTGAAATCAAATGATAACTGGAACAGAGTTACGTGTAAAAATATCAATTTTCTCGAAGAAATTTCCGCCCGAGATACTTTTGGTGCCTTGAGTATTTTACGCCAAAGATATCATTTGGTGTCATGAGAAATATTTCTCGCCTTAGATAAGATTCGATACCATGAACAGTATATATCCCAGTATATTTTTTGTATTCTGTGTTTTTGTTATTGGGTTTTCAATCCTCATCATTTGTTATCTTTAATCTTTTATGTGTACCGTTTGTTTGTTTATTCGCATAATTCCCTATTGTTATGCCTTGTCCTAAATGACGTTAATATAATATGTGGCATCACGCTAATAAAGTGAATGGAATCATATAAATGTTTTATTATATAATGTTATATAATCAACATATGAAAAAATGTTCTATGGATATTTGAGTATACTAGACGCTAAATTAAGGCTTCTCCTTTATATGCCTGGAAAGGTTTAATAGGAATTTTAATTTAATTTAATCTCTCAGGACAACTAATTAGCGACATAAATCTCATTAGAAAACCAAATCTCGCCAAAGGTAACTCAACCCAACTTGCATTAGTTTACACTTTAAGCTAATATTAAAGGCAGTTTCCCAAATATAAGCAATGCGGAGAGCCCAGTACTTGCGGCGTTTTTAAAGAGCTGCAGGTTCATCTTATCTGGAACTGTCAGGTAGATAAGTGGTGTGGGAGATAAGCTGTGTGTTCAACATGCTGTGGAAATTGGTGGTCACCGCCTACCTTCTG
Source organism: Cordylochernes scorpioides (assembly GCA_030710605.1). Taxonomy (NCBI): domain Eukaryota; kingdom Metazoa; phylum Arthropoda; class Arachnida; order Pseudoscorpiones; family Chernetidae; genus Cordylochernes; species Cordylochernes scorpioides. The sequence continues at coordinate 39,526,191 of CP092875.1, forward strand.
GCGGCAACTACATATGGTAGTGAGATTAGAGGTGGGTGATCTTTCTTCTATCTTCCATACCCAGTAACCTTCACTCTTACTTACTTCTGTACTCTGTTCTGTACTCGGATCTATACTTGGCCTTGTTCCATTAACTGTATCTTAGTTAGCTCTGCACGTGCTACGTTTGCCTTATTACATATCTATCTATTTTCCATCGTATCAATTTATAGCGTGATTTTCTATGTATACAGCCAGAAATATCCATAGCTAATTAAATTATATATATAACAAGCTCAAAGCCCTAACTTAATCACTTCTGGAAACAGTTCAAGTGCATATTTTCTGATAAATAAGAAAATTAATAAAATCTATATGTTTATAAATGAAAGGTTGATATTTTTTATTCGGACAAAAAAAAATCGATTCACTTGGCCAATTTAGTTTTGCATCTTGTGTGAGTGAAATACATGTATTGCTTTTCAACGTGTAAAAAGGCCATCCATTGGCAATATATATTTTTAAAAATTACAACTATGTTTGTCAAAATACAGATATTACGTAAAAAGACACACGGCATCAATTTTATTTTTTACTCGACCTTGATAAACTACTACTAGTGTAAACATTTAGTTAGAACTAGTATCTTTCTACATGTACAATATAAAAATAACTAATATTCACAAGATATAAGAAGTAAAACAATATTTATGAAATGCTAACTAAAGCCTTAACAAAGAAAATTTGATTAACTACTTATAATTCTTTAGTTTCTAACTATATATCATTTATAATCCATTTATAAAAATGTGTATAACTACTTGAATTTTGAGCATATAGTTTATGTTTATATGGTCATATATAGGATAATTTGCATATTTATCGTCGGGCGGACGTGTTTTTGCAGCGCTCCGCGAATTCCGGTAAATATTACTTCAAATTTGTTTTTAGAGTTGTTTTTGAAATTTAAAATCTTTTATACCTTACTTATATTATTATAGATATAATAACCAACTCTTAAGTATACTTAAACATTTTATATACAGCTGATTTGCATATCAGCAGACGGCGCGGCGCGACCGCTTGCCGCTTGTTAGAACAATATGGTCGATAAAATTGAAAACGTACTGAGGAATGTAGGATTCAGCATAAGATCATCTCGGAACAAATTGCTGACACATTAAAATCAAAGTACTCATCTACAAATAAAAGCATAAATCAAAATGATCTTACAATTGTACAGGGTTTGCTAAAGCAATTGAATATATTGATGGATACAATGGGAGATATTGCTGTAATCAATGGCTCTATCTGTGATAGACTTGGAAATCTGGACGAATCAATAAAGAAAATATCTCCTTCAAGTCAATTTTATAATAGGTCATATGCTCAAGCTACGAGAGTTACTAGTGAAGACGATAAAATAGTTATGCAAAATCAAAACGTAACGGATAAAACAATAATATTTAAATCCAAGTTAAATGTTTCCCCGGCTGAAGTATTAGGCGAAGTAAATAATGGTATTAAAAAGATGAGAAATGATAGATCTAAAGTCAAAATAAATAAAATAATAAAATCAAAATCTGGCGTAATACTTAAAGTTGATTCAGGTGAAAATTTGAATACATTGATTGAAGAGTTTAAAAAGATTGATGAGGTAAATCAAAAAGCATTAATTTATGCACCAAAACCACTAGATCCTACAATTGTTCTTAAGTCAATTACTAAATCTACAGATATTAAGGAATTGCCTTCGATTTTATGCAATATGAACCCAGAGTTAGAAGGTCGAGAGAAGAAGATAAAGGTTCTGTTCGCTATGAGATCAAATACTGATGTACAGGATGTTGTTCTCCGCATTTCCCCGGCAACATACCAAATTATGAAGAAATTACAACGTATATATACAGACATACAGGTTACATATATGAAGGATAAGGTGCTTGTACGTCAATGTCAAAACTGTTTTAGTTATGGTCATAGTAAAAATTCATGTAACATCATAAAATGTAAAAATTGCGGAGACAATGACCAACATGTTAATTGTCAATCCTTGCCCAAGTGCATAAATTGCTCTACACATCCTAAATATAGGAATAGCAATAATCATCGTTCTAATGACAAATTATGTCCTGTGTTCCTTCAACAAATGAAATATGAGATACAAAGAACATGTTATGCAGATTTAGATCATGATATTGTTACTTTGGATTAGAATAGACTTATTCTTGTTTTTCTTTTTTGGTCAATGTTCAAATTAAAAATTCTACAACAAAACACGCGGAAAAGCAATTTGGTTAATAATGAAATAAGGGAATTTATTTCTAAAGAAAAATATGATATGATTATAGTTCAAGAACCATATAGTATAAATAATGAAGTAATCTTTAATATGCGTTCAAAAATATATTATGCAAATATACCGGGAGTTCCAATATATACCGCAACAATCGTTACAAACCCTTTCTTATCATGTAAATTAATTAAAGAGTTTTCAAATTCATTTGCAACCACTATATCAGTACAAACTACTAAACGACAAATTATTCTTTCAAATATTTATATACACCCTAATAAAATGGATACCTGTCATGTTCAATTCCTTGATAAATTAATTAAAAATTTTAACACAAATCCATTGATTTTAGCTGGAGATTTTAACGCTCGAAGTCAGATGTGGTTTGATAATATTATTAATCAAAACGGTAGAAGACTTCAACCTATAATTGATTTTCACAATATGCTCATACATAACAATCGAAACAAAACATGTCGAGGATTAAGTATAATAGATCTTACTATTACTAATAGTCATGCTCATGTACTTGTTAATGGATGGAAAACGTTAAATCTTTCGCAAATCACAGACCATCACGCAATCTCATTCGACATTAGTCTGGAAACAGAAAGTTTATTACATGAAAATAATTCTACATGGTATTTTCAAGAAAAAAGAGCCAATTGGCAAAAATATGAGCAGGCAATCAATGTGTCTAGGATAAATGAGGCAATGATGAAATTAGGTAAAATAGTAAATATAAACGATATAAACTGTGTAGTTTCTCTCATAACTGACATATTAATTGAAGCTGCATATGCATCTCTACGATTAAAACCAAAATATTTAAATAATAATCCATTTAATTGGTGGACGGATGAACTGGAACTTTTTAAAAATCATTTTAAATATGTTCGAAATCTATATTATCGGGGTAAACGGTCTAATAGACAGCTAGTTGATGAAAAAATGTATAAAGAAATACGAAATAAGTATATGAATATTATTGAAAAAACAAGAAATGTAAGCTGGAGGGTATTCCTGGAGGAAGTTGAAAATACATCTCCTTTTGGTAATACTTACAAAACTTTTAAACAAAAAATTTCTCCTAGGTCTTTTGATTTACCAATTCTAGATGTATCTCAAGATGTGCTCGAATCAGAAATGAAAAATCTTTTATCTTCTCTATTTCCGAATGACTGTCAATCTTCTGACACAAACTATCATAAATTAATCAGAGACAAGAGTTATACTTTTTCTAATGATAAAATCATTTATTTTGATAATATTCAAATCTGTTCAATAATTAAAAAACTTAAAAATGGCAAGGCTCCAGGAATAGATCATATAAGCAATCAGATGATCAAAACGGCAGTTCATCATATATCTCCTGTGTTAACAAAATTGTTCAATGCTTGTATTGGACTTAATTATTATCCGGAGGCCTGGAGAAAGTCAGCAGTAATGATTATAAAAAAACCTAATAAAGAAAATTATAAAGATCCGAAAGCCTACCGCCCTATAAGCTTGTCTTCTAATTTAGGTAAAATTTTTGAAAGTTTAATTCATATTGAACTTTTAAATCATATTAATAGTAATAATGTTATGCATCCTGCTCAACATGGATTTACACAAGAAAAATCAACAATCTCTGCTTTACAAGAAATAACTAAATTAAGTCTTCTGAAAAGAGAAACAGAAAATACGGCAATAGTAACAGTGGACATCAGCGGAGCTTTCGACAACGCATGGCATCCGGCAATTCTCCAACAATTGGACAAGGCAAATTTTCCAGCGGTACTTATAAAAATAATTAATTCTTACTTTGAAGACCGGAGTGTAGAGTTTAAATATACTAATGTAAAGTGTATAAAAAAGATAAATAAGGGATGTCCCCAGGGTGGTATTATTTCTCCTATTCTTTGGAATATATTACTTAATGATTTCAACTTATCTTTTAACGAAAGTTTTGCTAGAGTAATTGCTTTCGCGGACGATGTGACATTTGTGGTATGGAGTTCAAACATCTATGATCTTCAGTATAATATTACCAAATGTTTAATAAAAATCAAAGCCTGGTGTGAAAAGGTAAAACTTTCACTAAGTCCAAACAAAACAGGTATACTCTATCTACATAACTATGAAAAATTGTCCATTAATTTTGATGGAAAAATAATTCAACCATCAGAAACTGTTAAAATTTTGGGAGTTATTTTTAAAAATCATAGACAAATGAATAAGATTAATTTTGGAACACATGTTGACAATATAATTATGAAAGCTACGAAACTTAAGAATATATTATTCTCATTATGTGCACGTACTTGGGGCATTGATACTCGACGTAGATTGATCTTATATAAAGCTATGATACGCTCTACAATAAGCTATGCATCAAATATTTGGTTTCCTTTTATCACTGCAGCAAAAAGATCCAAGTTGAATTCTATACAATATCAAATTCTTATTAGATGCATTCATGCTTATAGGACTTCATCTTCTTACATCACACATATACTAGCGAAAACCCCTTTACTGTCCGATTATCTTGAATTATTACAAACAAAGTATAATATGACAAATTCTCTCACAGATCGAACACTCAAAAAACCCCTTCAAAAAGAATTAAACAAACTATATCTGGATCTAAAATTTAAGTTTTATCTTTCTCAATCTAATGAACTGTTCAAGAAATTCTTTCCAATTGCTGTCCCAAATTTCATTTCTTCTGATAAATTCACTACTTTATTCTTAACTGGCAAAGGACCCTTCTTAAGTTTCCTATTCAAACTGAATGCTATCAATGATCCAACATGTGAATGCCGCTTAGATGTTGAATCACCAGAGCATCTTCTTTTATCTTGCCCTCTGACTAATCAAATTGTATGTAGATACTTTGAAACATTACCAAATTCTCTTTGTGTATATACTCTATCTTATGAGAACTTTGTTAAGTTTAGAACTATTTGTACAATAATTTACAAAACAATACTAATCCATCGTGTAAATAATTAATCATATATATGTAAATAATACTAGCACAGCACAATAGTCCTTTGGACTTCGTGCTTTTGTAACAATAAATAAATAAAAAAAATAAAAAAATAAATATTGTATTTTCACAGTCACTGTTTGACCTATATTCTATGCTAACCATAAATGTAAACAAACAAGGCGCGCCAAGACGCCATTAGATTTGAGCGCCACCTTTCTTCGAGCTGATTCACTTTGATGTCAGTTGTATGACGTAATACTGCCTCTCTGCTCCTGTCTGTGGACTATTGTAAAATAATTGGTATGAAATTTTAAGTGAGCATTGTTAGAATATTTAAATTCATAGCAAATATATTCTGTGGTAATCATTACATATAGTATGTATAGTAAAACTGTTGTATATATATTTTAATTAATTAATTGTTACCACAGAGTATGTGTGTAAGATCACAGGCAAATAGGCGCTAACCGAGAGAAAAAAAGTTCCTTTGTTCAATATTATTTCTCTTTTATATTTTGTTCTCTCTCTCTTGTAAATCAATAAATATAATGTTTAATTAATATTTTCTTGGAATCAGTTTCATTTCAAATTCTAAGCAAAGTCAACAATTGGTAGCAGAGCGTGGTTGTTTGATATAAAGCTCAAAAGCGAAAATATTTAATCAGATGATTAAGCAAGAAGTTTATTCTGATCGGGAAACTGAATTAAAGGTTTTTATATAGATTAATTTAAACTATATCTATATATTGCATGTTTAAAAGTTACCTAATATTTAAATAAACTTATATAAAATATATATTTCTATTTAAATTATATTGGTTTGTTTACATTAGTTCAAAAGGCTAAAATGTCTGATTATAATTTTTTATCCCAAACGAAAATTAAACCATTAACAGGAACTATCAAATTTGGGCGTTGAAAACGGCGCAGTTCTGAGAGTGAGAAAATTATTTAAATGTGTAATTTCCGTTCCAAAACCTGATATGGAAGATAAAAGTTCTTGGGAGATTTGGAGTGATAAAAATGATGAAGCATTTGGGATAATCATCGCTACGTTGACAAATGAACAAGCTAGAATGTTCATAGGAGAAACAAATGCGAAGAAAGTATGGGACTCACTGAGAAAAACATACACAGGCAATTTGGAAGATAAAATTATTGATATAGGCTTAGAATTAAAGAACATTAGAATGAAAGATAAAATGAAACTGTAGATGAATATATAACGAGGGCAAAAATTATTGCTGCTAGAAGATCATCATTAGGGCATCAATTTACCTCAATAGAACTTTCATTTCATATTGTCAGAGACATACATCAAAGGTATGAGATAATTGCTATTGTCTTACGATCTAAGAGAGAGGCAACACTTGAAGAGATTCAACAAACTCTAAGAGAAGAGGAGTCAAGACGAAATATGAGATTAAATCAATCGGTTGAGAATGGGCATGAACAAACATACAGAATTAAAGATAGAAAAGTTAAACAATTTCAGCCAAAAAGAGGTTTTGTTTGTAATAAAAAAGGACATCTAGCTAATGATTGCTGGTTTCGAGAGAAGCAGAAACAAGGATATCAAAAGAAATGGACTTCTGATTATATAAATCACAAATACAGTAAAGAACATTCAAATAACCTAGTGGATACTATGAAAAGTGGAATTAATGAGCAAGCATTTGAAACATATGTAAAAGAATTTGAAGATTCACCAGATAGGAGAAATGATAGGCAATTATAGTGTATAAATTCAGGATGCATCGCACACTTAACGCCAAACTTTGATGGAAAATGTGACAGATTATGAAAGTGAAATCAATCTATCTGAGAAGGGAAAAACTACCCAAGCCATAGCCAAAGGAGATATGAGACTTGCTACATGCACAAGTGAAGGCCAATAAATATTCACATCAAAGATATCTTACATGTACCAAATTTAAGGAATAATATCTTGTTAGTATACGAATTAGTCAACAAAGGAAATTCGGCTATTTTCAATAAGGACGGAGCAAAAATTTATAATGAAGGGAATGATTTTTTTGCTGAGGCATACATTAAAGATAGAATGTTTATGGTGGAAACAAAACTAAGAAACGTACCAATATCAAAAAGTGAAAACATCATAGTTATAAATACACATATCTCAAATAAAAATATCAATTAAGTTTATGGCATAAAATATAAACCATTTAAATGAAGAATACATGAAAAATCATCCAAGGACATATTGTAAAAGGATTGGATCTAAAATTCGAAATTTTACCATAGTGTGAAGCATAATGAGAAAACTTGTTCAGAAGCCATATAATATTACGGAAAATTATACATTTAAGCCCCTTCAGGTTTTCACATGGATTTATGCGGACCAATGCCATGTCAGTCTTTAGGAGGATCTAAGTATTTTCTTGTTATAGTAGATGATTACAGTAGAAATATCTTTGTATATTTCCTGAGATCATAAGATGAGACCTTTGAAAGATTTGAAGAATTTAAAGCAAGAGCCGAAAACGAATTAAGTCTTAGAATAAAATATGTAAGAACCGACAATAGAACTGAATTTTGTAACTAGATTTGAAGGAATTTTCAAGAGAAATGGGATTCATCACCAACTTACCACCACATACTCACCACAAAGTAATGGGACTCTTATAGATACAGCGAGAACCTTATACTAATTGACTTGAAATTACCCATGAAGTTTTGGGCAGAGGCAATTGCTACAGCTGGGTATATTAAGAATTGTATTCTCACAGGTCTATCAAGCACCATTCACCTATGCAGAGATGAAATGGAAGGAAATCATCGGTCAAACATATTCGAATATTTGGATGTTTGACACATTTGCTTGAGAGCAAACCAAGACGAAACAAGTTTTCACCAAAGTGTAAAAAGGGAATATTTATTGGTTATTCCATTAAAATAAAAGCCTACAGAATATATGATATAATGACAAAGAGAATTCATGAAGTCAGATCGGTAAAATTTACTGAAGAGAAGAATTGATTATGCAAATGATCTTCAGGAAAATAGTAATTGTGATCATTTGACCTATAAAGGAAATTGTGAAAGTTGCTGAAGACTTTCTTATCTTGAGAGAAGACAATCCTGTCACAGAGAGTAAAATGAAGTCTCAGGAGGATACTTCAGTAAAACCAGGTAGTGACTGTGAAAATGACTCATTACAAACTGAACCGATAGAAAAAAAGATATGTAAAAGGAGGAAGAAAGAAAGGAGAAACAAAGAGCATTTTAGAAGAACGGCACAAAGCAAGACTTGAAGAACAAGAAAGAAAATTGATCAAAGAAGGAGTTCGACGCTCACAAAGAATAAAAGATAGGAATGATGCAAACTTAATTATGGAAATAGATCATTATATCCCGGAGAACTTTAAAGAAGCAATGGATAGTGGAGAAAGAAATGAATGGCACAAAGCAATGGAAGAAGAGCTCAGTGAGATAGTGAAACATAAAGTATGGACACTAGTACCAAGGGAAAATGATATGAAAGTCATCAATAGTAAATGGTTCTACAGTACGAAGAAAACATCAAATGACGGCATATATAAAAGAAAGGCCAGACTGGTTGCTGTTGGATGCAATAAAAGATATGGTGTGGACTGTAAGGAATATTTCTCACCTTACTCAAAAAGGAAAGCTTGAGAACAATAGTAGATCTTGCAACGCAAGAGAATTTAATCATAAAGACTTATGATGTGAAGACAGCTTATCTCTATGGTGAGTTAGAAGAGACGGTATACATGAGACAACCAGATGGTCTTATACAAAAAGGGGGGAATACAATGCGTGAAAATTGGAAAAAAGCCTGTATGGTCTACCACAATCAAGAAAATGTTGGAACATAAAGATCAATGAAATTTTATACCAGTTGGGAATGATTAGAATCAAATGTGATCCATGTGTCTCTTATAAAATCCAGAGAGGAAAAGAGTATGCAATACTGTGTCTATATGTAGATGATCTCATCATCGCTGCAACTAGTAAGAGAATCAATGATAACCTAGTCTGAGAAATAGAAAAATATGTTACTCTAACAAAAAAGAAAGATAACGAACCATTTATTGGAATTGAAATAAAAAGGGCAGAAGATGGATTTTATCTATCTCAGACTCATTATATTGATACAATTCTTCACAGATTTGGACTGGAAGAATGCAACAGTGTGCAGACACCTGGAGATCACAATCAAAATATGGATGAGTATTTGGACTCTAAGCTAGTAGATAAAACTGTATGTCAGGAAATGATTGGATCACAGGTACTCGACCGGACATATCCTTCAACGTCAGCAATTTATCACAGTATAGTAATGATTCAATAGAAATACACTTAACTGGAGTTAAGAGGATCTATAGATATCTGAAGGGAACAAGAAATAAAAATGTTGGCATATAAGTCAAAAGACAACAATATCACAATAAATGCTAATGCGAGCTGGTGCACAACCCGAGACGCAAAACATATTCAGGGTATACAGCCAAACTTGGCGACAGCTTAATAAACTGGAAAAGTAGAAAGAAAAATTTAGCAGCCTTGTCTACGTGTGAAGCAGAACTTATTTCAATATGTGAAGGAATTTATGAGGTAAGTATGGTTAAAGGGATTACTAGAAGAACTTTGTGAAAATGTAACTTTCCCAATTATCTTGAAAAGTGACAGCCAGGCTGCAATAAGCTGGATACAATCTGACAGAATTACTTCACGAACAAAACACATAAACCGAAAGTATTATTTTGTGAAAGAAGATATACAAAATGGAATCAAACTAGCGTACACTAAAAGTAAAGACATGGAAGCGGATATACTAACGAAGAGTCTCCCTAAGGACAAACTACGAAAATGTGCAGATAGCCTTGGACTTGCTGATTAGGGCTTGCACCCAGAGGAGAGCGTGTTCTGTATATATATATTTTAATTAATTAATTGTCTCCACAGAGTATGTGTGTAAAATCACAGTTAAATAGGCGCCAACCGAAAGAAAAAAATGTTCCTTTGTTTAATATCAGTTTCTCTTTTATATATTGTTCTCTCTTTCTCTTGTAAATCAATAACTATAATGTTCAATTAATATATATATATATATATATATATATGGAAGCAATGGTCGCCTCTCCCGTCAAAATTAACGTCAGAATCTGACGCCATCTATTGACCTTCGCCGCAACTAGCGGCATCGGGTCGGTGACAAAGCCACAACACCAACTTTGGCAAACTGATAAGCGTCCACCTAGAGACTATGGTTTCGGGCTAATGGCCCTCGTCAGTCTAGGGCGGACTTTATTCCATGAGATCTACACGGGATCTAATGGAATCCTCACAATCTACCAAAGAGGCGTTTTGCTGGCAATGTGGCTGGGCCAAATCTATTGGCAAAACATAGATGGAAAATTTGCCGGGAGAAAACATAGATGGCGTCAGATTCTGACGTTAATTTTGACGGGAGAGGCGACCATTGCTTCCATGGATTAATTTCCTCCCGGCAAATTTTCCATCTATGTTTTGCCAATAGATTTGGCCCAGCCACATTGCCAGCAAAACGCCTCTTTGGTAGATTGTGAGGATTCCATTAGATCCCGTGTGGATCTCATGGAATAAAGTCCGCCCTAGACTGACGTGTTCTACATTCTGGGGGATTGCTTAAGACCATAGAGGCTTTTCTGAAGAGAGCAAACATGATTTTGAAAATCTGGGGTTTTCATAACCTTGGGGTTGTTCCATGTAAAGTTCTTCTTCCAAATCACCATTCAAGGAGGCAGATTTTACATCTAATTGAATCATTTCCATATCAAGTGATGCACAAAGTGATAAGATTGTTCTAATTGAATCGAATTTTACTACTGGAGAAAAGGTTTCACCATAATCAAGTCCTGATTTTTGTGAATAACCTTTCGCAACTAGTCTAGCCTTAAACATTTTATTTGATCCATCTGCATTTTGCCTTATTTTGTATACCCACTTGCATGCAATAGCTTTTCTTTCTGATGGTAGTGTCACATAAGTCCATGTTTGAATTTTCATCAAGGAATTGAATTCATCGTCCATATCTAGTTTCCACTTTTTGAGTTTTGTCCTACAATTGCATCTTCATAGTTCAATGGTTCTTGGTCATGGACATAACAAGCATATGAAATAGCGAAATAGCTGGTTGATGATTGTTCCTTTTCTCTGATTCTATTTCTGAGAGGGTATCGACATGATTCTTCTCGTTTGGAACTGGTATTTGTGCTATCAACACTTTCTTCACTATATATAGTTACCTGCTCTTGTTGGATATCCTGAATATTTTCTGATGTATTAGCTTCAGTAAATATTACATCTCTGCTTATGATAATTTTTCTTAGCAATAGGATCTCACATTCTATAATTTTTGTTAGTTTCAGTATATCCAACAAAAAAATGTACGAATACTCTTTTTGTCTAATTTCTTTTGTTATCTTTTGGTATATGCACATAAGCGTTACATCCAAAAGTTTTCAAATGTAAGATGGAGGGTTTTCTCTTGTACCATATTTCATAAGGCGTAGAATTTCCCAATACTTTAGTAGTACATCTATTTAAGAGATAGCCTGCTGTGTTTACGGCTTCAGCCCACAGTTCAAGCGGCATTTTTTCTTCCATGTAACAAGCATCTAGCTGATTCAACTATTGTTCTGTTATCTCTTTCAGAAATTCCATTCTGTTCTGGGGTATATGGAGCAGTGAGTTCATGAACAATTCCTAGAGATTTTAGATAATCTGAAAAATTCTTATTTAAGAATTCTGTGCCATTATCTGTTCTGAATCTTTTTATTTTATTTCCAGTTTCAGTCCTAACTATTTTTACAAATTCTTTAAATTTCTCAAGTACATCTGATTTATGCCTAATGAAGTAGGCCACTCTAAATCTTGAAAAATCATCCTTGAATGATACAAAATATAATGATCCACCTGGTGATCTTTTACTCATTGGTCCACAAACATCTGAAAAGATCAGCTCTCCTGGTTAGGTCGAATTTGGGCTTGTTGACGCGTGAAAAACCTTTCTATTTTGTTTTCCATAGATGCATGCTTCACATAGTAAAGAATCAGGCTTTTAACTAATTTTAATGTTTTCTTCAAAAACATTATTTTCAAACATTTGGGTTAATTTTATAGGATTTACATGACCCATTCTTTGATGCCATATATCTAGACTTAACTGAGCAACATGAGTTTTTGTGAAGATTGCTTTGCTTTAATAAAAATTCTATAAAGATTTGAATTGTCCTTTATTCCAGTAACTAGCACTTTCAATTTTTTTGTCAATTTTATCTGATTTCCTTTACAAATGAGCGTCAAACCATGTTTTGTTGCAGTAGATATTGAAAAAAGATTGGTCTCCAATTCAGGTATATAGAGAACATCCAAAAGAGTTGCATTAATTTCCTGACTATCAAAATAAGAGAGAATATCAATATTTCCCTTACCTTTTGCATAGATCTTCTTTCCATCTCCAAGGCACACAGGATGAACACCTTCTGGTATTTCTTCGAACGTAGAGAACCATTCTCTTCTGAAAGTCACGTGATCCGTTGCTCCAGAATCTGCAATCCAGGAATCCTTTGTTTCAGCGAGTAAGGCACTTGTCTCAGCTGAAAAAGCACAGCTATCATCTCTGGCTGAAGAACTTGGCTGTTGTCCTTTTTGTTCTTCCTTTCTTTTATAGCATTCTTTCCACCAATGTCGTTTCTTCTTGCAATATCCACAGTGTGTGTTCTTCTTTTTATCTTTAATGGATTGTTGATGCTGCTGTTGTTTGTTGGAAGCTGTTGAATTTCAGTTGAACTTTGAAAAAGTCATCAAGGCATTATCTGGTTTAAAATTTCCTGAAGAATCCCAATGATTCTGTAAGCTTTCTTCTTTCATTAATCTTGCCGTCAAGTTTTCTAGAGTCTTTTCTTCTGATGAAACTGAATCCCACGCTGTTATGAAATTCTTGTATTTATCAGGCAAGCTGCAAATTATCTTTGTAATTAGGGCAACATCAGAGATTGGCTCACCTGGATCTTTCATTTGTTGTGCCTGAGTTTCAACTTTGGAAATGTGAGAAGCAATGTTATCATTTGGATTCATTTTATATTCGAAAATTTTTTTGTTGCAGCAAATATTTGTTTGTTTCAGATTTCAGATCATATATTGTTGATAATTTCTTCCACATTTCTGCTGAAGTCTGGCAATTACCAATCTGTTGAATATATTTAAACTCTAGAGCAGTAGTGATCAGCATTTTGGATTTTGCATCTTTCTTTTTCCATTCAGAGAATTTTGCAATATCCTCTATTTCAGGTTTTACTTCAGAGCCATCAGTTATACTGAGAAGATCTTTTGCTTCTAGAATAATCTCCATTTGAAATTTCCATAGATGAAAATTATCGCCGTTGAATTTTAGAATTTGTGGAAGTTCAGTTGTCATCTTGAGCAAGCAAACGAATTTCAGCTTAGATAAACAAAAATATTTGATACCAACCAAGCTCTGCTGCCATGTAAGAGAATCAGAGGCTGGATCTCAAAGTATTGTTTAATTAACAATAATATTATATTAAGATGACAAAGAACAAAAGGAGTCACAAAAGGCAAGCGCAGTAGCAGAAAGAAAACCAAAACTTAAACTACTGGTATAGACAGTGTGGCGCCAGGTCACGTGATGTCTGGTAGGATGGTGTCGTTGCTAGGCAACAGCTGATGTGCGAAGTTACTCTCCAACAATAATAAGCAATGATAACATTTGACAAGCCCATAGGATATTTGGAATAAAGTACGACAAATATATTTTGTCACCTCCCTCTTTATTTCATTTGTTGGATTATGACAAATTTCCAGTTAAATAGTCAAGTTTCGCCAATTCGTCAAGAAACTTCACATTTCTTATAGCAAGAAATCCTATTAGTAGTGCCATCATAATTTTTGATACTATATTAACATTTCAAAAAATCGTGTATTGATTTCATCAGTGTTTTTAAAAAATTCAATCCATTTCACAAAACCGCATGTGAATTATAATTTTTTTTTCTACATGTTGCATTTAAAAAACGTCATCCAATTATTCTACTTTTGGCGAAATGGTGTTTTATTAATTTATCATTTGATATTATTAGGGTTCTTTCCAGGTATTCAAAAAGGAAAATTGCGCGTCGATCAGTTATATTTTTCAATTTATCAAATGATTTGGCCGCTGAATCTCTGATTCTGGTAGAACGCGATCTAGCGAATAAAATTGTAACTAAAATCAATTTCGAATTTTCATTATTTGCCCTAAAAATTCCCATTGCATCCTGAACACAATGGTGTTTATCGCATTGCTCTAGCGCAAATATTCGCGGAGTTATTAATTTTTAAAGTTGTGCAAGACTTTTGGATCACCCTGTACAGTAATCCCTCGTTATCACGAACTCGGATTATACGAACTCTCGGTTCTTTTCCCCCGTTAAATTTCAATGCTTTCCAAAGAGATTTTGCCGGTTAAGACGAAATATTCGGTTATGACGAAATACGAATTAAATTTAGCCCCCAGCAGAACTAATCAATCGGTTAAAACGAATTCTAATATGTTTTTAAAGGCGAGTTATAAGTAAAACAATAAACTATTAAAACAACAAAAACGCCGTTGATATCAAGTATTGGCTCTCTTTGTCTTTTGTGTAAACATTCGTCCTTTGTTTGTTATGATGACTCATTTTCTATGAAACCATCCCCTTGGGGTCGTTCCATGACCTGGATAAAATAAGAAGGGAGTGTCTGAAACAGTGCCCAATCAAATACCACCAAAAAACTATAACAGACTTTCTGAAGCCTGCAGAGAAAACCCAGATATAGGATACTCTATGCATACTGCATATGCTGCATACACATAAACATTGTATGTTCCAAGTATATTATGTAAGTTGTTTCTTTTGTTGTTCTTTTTTATTTGTGTTTTAAAATAAACTTATATTCTCATGTTATTGCCTTACATTGTGATTATATTATCCATATTGTCTTTTAAAATAAAATACTTTATGTACATACATATACATAATTGTTGTTCCTTAGAATTATAAAATATTTTCATTAATATTGTTTTCAAATAAATTTATTCGTTATTCCTCAGAAATGTAGTTTTCTTACTCATCAGTAGTACATAAGTACAACCCCCGGATACCACGAATTCAATTCGTCTAATACGAATTCGGTTTATACGAATTCGGTATATATTCTTTTAAGACGAAAAGGGTATTTCGTTCTCCCGTTGAGTTCGTCTTAACGAGGGATTACTGTATATAAATACGATGTTGTCGGTAATGCTCGGTTTCAACTCGGAAACGGTTGAAAGTTGAGGTTTGATTTTGAAGTGTAAATTCATTATCTCTCAATGAAAATATCCAATATTTCATATTCCTTTCTTCAATCGACTTGGAATTTCAAGTACAAACCAACAAAAATCCTTTATATAGATATATCAGAGGCCCAATGCCCGCACTTCCCGTGGCTTCTTCGCTTATTCGGCTTTCAAAGCCAACTCATTTTAATGAGATTGTGTTTATTTTATATTTCTGCCAGATCCTTCTAGACACAGAGTCAACGTTTGAACGGTTACGACTCCATAATTACTTGGGGTTAGTCGCAAAAATCGAAATTCAAAA
>CP092875.1:39542194-39678987 GCA_030710605.1 Cordylochernes scorpioides
TATGGAGTTTGTATTAGCGGGGTTTTACTGTATATTTAAATAAAATTTTTAGTTTTTCTTTATTTTCTATAAATTTATTCACTTTCTCATACCATTGCTTTTATTCAATTTGATTAAGATAGTTATTTGTAATTTTTTCTTTTGTTCAAAAGTGTATTAATGCAATTCTATCCACTACTAAAAGTTAATCTTGAAACATTCTGAAACTAAAAAGTCTCTCAATGGTATCGATTTACATTAATGATTAAAACAGATTACAGCCATGTTTTCTAAAAATATCATTACAATGTATATTTCTCTCTCCTAGAAATCTAAATAACCAAAAGCTCTGATTTCTTGGGGTGTTGAGTTAAAGAGTTGTTAAACTGTAATCTCAGGTAAATAACCCTAAATTTATAGTGTTTTCATAATTTTAAAGTAATAAATCAAAATAAATAGTGTGCAACGTTTCGGTAACAGCGTTGTTACCCTCTTCAGACAAAAGTACTTAATGGGAAAATATATTTATTTATTTCGTCTCAGTTAACAGGTGTTACATTTGAGTCACCTTGTCCTGGCTATTTACACATGGCGAGTTGGTGGAGTAGAGGTGACCACCCCCCCAGACCTAGCAGTAGGGCAACTGTTGGGTGATGAGATCCTAACTAAGTGTCAGGTCGCCGTAATCGGGGATGGATATCTCCTTTATTTTGATTAATGTCTTGTATAGTAGGATTTGATGAATTCAGTTGGAGTTATAATTTCTTAAAGGAAATTTGGTACATATCTTCTAGATCGGGTTGGATTAAGTCCTCCTGCAGTATCTTGTTTGATAGGTTAAATGGAGCTCCTATACTTGTCCGGAGGCAGATTCTCATGAATGTGTTTATTCTATTTTTGTCTGTGGTTGTAATATATTTACACCAAACACTGGGAGTGCGTATGTTATTATACAACTTCTGTATAAAGTAAACTTTTGTTTTGTAGATAATTTGCTCCTATAGTTAAACATCAGGCGGCGTTATATTCTTAATGTATTGTTCTCCTGTGGAAGGGCAGACAAGCCCGAAAGCTTGAGATGATCAAAATAAAGATTCTTATCTCCATAAACGTTTATATTCTGATTTCAGATAGTTAAACAGACTTGATATCTTTATTTTTGCACTCTTTGCTTTTTATTTATGGTATTTTGACATGCATTTTGAATTTTAACTTGGATTCCAAGGTAACTCCAAGATATTTAACATGGTCGGTCCAGGTAATAGAGCTCGAATATACTCATAGAATGGATTGTGGCTTGAATTTTTTATTGTCTAGGTGATGAAAAATTATAGCCTGCGTCATTTTTTGGGTTGCTATCTAATTTCCAGTCAATGCACGATAATGGAAAAATATATCACAGCATGTTTTAAATAGTTGCTGTTATAAAGTATGTAAACAAGATAGCAGATAAGAAGAGTTTTCTAAGAACCCTAAAATATTATACAATCCAAATTGTGCTATATCATTTTTATAAATTATTTTATTCTAATGTCACTCTCATCTTGAGTCACACAGGTGAACTTGGAGGCAAAGTAAGCAGGATCATAATTGATTTTCTCCAAAAACTCTCAAAAAAACCTCAAAAATTCATCTTCAAAGGATACCCTCACACATCGGCATTGAAGGTAATGAAGCTGCTGATGTGCTAGCAAAAAAAGGCACAAGAGAACCGTTGCCACAGAAAAATAAACTCACTTTTAAAGAAATAGAGACAGTAGCCAAAACAAAAATAAACAAGAACTGGAGGAACCCATTTAAGCACATCTTGTACAGTAGAATGGACCCAGGAGCTCTGAACCTCAGAAATAGACATCGTCAAACAACACTAACAAGATCTAGTACAGGCAATCTCAAGCCATTGAAGATAGAAAATAAAATCTACCCCACTTGCTCAAAATGTAGCTTGGCACCTGCAGCTCCAGAACACATTTTGGCTTGCATCAGATGCACTAAACAGGACCGTTGAGAAGCTGCTGCTTATCATAAAACAGCTTAAGGAGTATGAACTCATGGAATTTGTGTAATCTTTACACAAGGGGATAAGAAACAACAACTCTCATCTAGTCTTTCTTTTCTTTTTTTTTTTATTTGTAACACCGTAGAACCTCCCTGTAAAGGACACCTAATTGCAGAGCCAAAGTGTCCTTTAGGGAGAGTGTGTCCTCTTACTGGAGAGTTGCTAAATAGTAAAAATGGTCATTATACATACTGTATATTTGATCATTATAAATTTAGCAAAAGTTTTTTTTTAGACAAGATCAAGGTTTATATTTTAATATCTTGTTATTCCAATATGTTGGCATTTATTTTTGGGATATTATACTTAATAAAATATTTTTTAAAAATTATTATATAAACACACACACACAGAAATCTCTCATATTTAGGACAAAGGATATTCCCTCACTGCATGGGTTCCGTAATGGCTGCCAGAAAAATCATTGCATAAATGGATTCTGGCCTCAGGACATGTAGAAAAGCTTTTATTTAGGCTTCCAGTGGAAAGTTTATTTTTAAAATTTTTAAATTGGGCGAGTTGCTGAAGAAGGTTTTAATTCTGAATTTCTTTAGATAACAGGCTGTTGATATGGGAATACTGGTGAATAGGGAATGCTGCAAGTAGATTTGTAAATTGGGGGATTCAAATTTAGAGGGCTATGGAAATGTCTTAAATTATAAAGAATATTGACAAGTTTTTAGATTTCTTAGATATTTTGAGTCTCTTCTGTTTTATAGGTTTGGAGTGAGCAGTGGCTATGGACACGTTTAGTTAAGGTCTTTACGGTATTGATTTTATGGCTGAGTGGGCAGTAGGAGGAAAAATGGATATAGTTGGGGTTGAAGGATGGCAAACAGTTGTTTGGAATTGATGCTGAATGTGAATGATTCTTATATCTAGAAAAGGCAGGCTATTGTTTGTTTCTTTTTCGTAAGTGAAATTCAGGTCAGGATGGTAGCTGTTGAGTTTTCCAGAATGTTCTTGGTTTGATTTTCAGGACAGATACAAAATTTGTCGTCAATATATCGACGCCATAAAGATATATCTGACGGGAATAGGGAGGTCATCCAACTGTCCATGTGACTCATGACAATTTCTGGGACTGAGGTTGAAAGAGAGCTCCCCATGGGAGAACGTTTTATCTGTTTGTAAATGTTGTAATTGTATTTTGGGATATTTGTCCAGAGGCATAGGGTTATAAGTTTAGTTATTCTCTTGACAGTGATCTGATCAATCCGATTTTATTTCAAGAACTCTTTAGTGCTGCTTAGTATCAGCTGGTGTGGGGTAAAGGAATTCTACCCAAATTGAGATCATCATCTTGTTCGGTGGGAGCTTTGCTACCTTAATATGGGCTTAAGATATGATCTTAGAAAGATGCACTGTTGGGGAATGGTAGAAGGACACTATTAGGTCTTAAGGGGACACCTGGTTTATGAATTTTAGTGAGGCCATATACATGTGGGTATCAGTTTGCATATTAGACAAAAAGTTTTTTAAATCTTAGTTCAAAATTTTATTTTCCTTATGCAATTTTCTGAGTTATTTTTTGTATAAAGAGTATGCTCGGGTTTTATCTTCTTATTTGGAAATGTTAAGAGACTCAGAGTACCTTACCAAATTTTAAAAAATATTCGTCAATATTCTTTATGATTCATTTCAAGACATTTCCATAGCCCCTCTGAAATTCAAAATCCCCCAATTTACTTGCAAATTTACTTTCAGCATTCTCCTATTCACCAGTATCCCCATATCAACAGCCTGTTATCTAAAGAAATTCAGAATTAAAACCTTCTTCAGCAACTCACCCAATTTAAATTTGCTACTATGAAACCCTATAACAAAGAACAATGACCTTAATTATCCTACCAATATAAAAATATCATATACCCCATAGAATGCGACGATTGCAAAACCAAATATGTAGGCGAAACCAGCAGAAATTTAAATATAAGAATATCAGAACATCAACGAAAGATCGAAAACCAAGACAGCAGATCTCTAGTATATCATCATGTAAGGAGAAACAGGTTATTCCTTCACAATAACAGAACCAAAGACCCATTACTCCAACATCCCCAATAAACAGCAGAGACTCATCATAGAATCCATCATATCAAGAAATCACAATACTATTAACAGAAGAATAGGCATTCCCAAAATTTATAATATAATATTCCCTGAGCTCAGCCCAAATCCTTCAAATGGGGAAATCTCCTCTGAAAAGCATTATTGAAAACTAAATGCACATCTCTTAATAACTACGGCTTAATATGTAATCCTTGCTTCCATAGTTATATCCTAGAAATCTATATTTATTTATTTGTTAATTTTAATATATATTTTTGAAAATTTTGTCTCTATATAAGAGTTAAATATGGAAATTTTATATCTACAGCATTTTTATGAAATTGTGTAAAATAGTACTTGAATATATTTTAACTTGTGTTCTATTGACGATGTGTTTTATCTTGTTGAAGTTGTGCATGAAAGCTAGAGTTTAGATATTTTGAAAAGAAACTTTTCCCTGGAAGCCAGCAGATATTTTGACTTTATTATTGATACATGGGATTATTTCATTGAAATGTGAAAGAGTACCACCAATGGAGACATTTCCACTAGATGACAACTTAATGAGGATTGTTGGACTGAGAAGTCCTGGTTGGTCCATCTGTTAAATCACAGCTAACAGGCTCCATTAACATTGCTCCATGTGTGGCACAGTTGGTGATAATGTGGCATGTTTAAGAGGCGATGTTGTGGCCAGAGCATTGTTAGTACAAGGGAATCAACACATCTCTAACATGCAAAGGCAGCCCCATGAACTATTTCTGCTGCCAATTTACAGCATGGGCAGGGCATTCTTGATGTTTCCGACCAAAACCATCACCACCTTTGTTGATAGTCTATAGCCTCGATGCAGAAGACTCATTGAGCACAGTACAGTCATGCTCATTTTCCAGGATTATGGGGCCAAAGCTATGTTTGTGACCATTGTCTTTTCATATGAGCTACACTTATGTTTCTTCAATGACATGGCCAAAGGTCATGGACATGGTCAAAGCATCTGTATAATGAGTCCAATGCAAGCATTGTGACTTGGGACACCATTGCCTATGATAGCAGGCCATCTATGGTTTGTAAAGGGTCTATCAGTTAATTGGGAATAACCACAATAAAATTTTAACTGAAATTCATTGTAAAAAAAAAAAATTAATTTTTAAATCGAAATGAAATTTGGCACAGTAGTAGATAAAAAGATATAGTTTTAATTTATTCAATCTAATTCTCATTATTAGCTACAAGTCTCAAGGCAAGTGTGGAATGAAGCACAGTCCTTGGCAAAGATGACCTTGTCTATTTGGGTCGTCACCGTGTGAAACGCTTTCTTCACAGACTGGATGTTGTTGTGGGGATATTTATTGACGTCTTTCTCAACAAAGTCCCAGCCGAAGTGGTTGCAGTCTGGGTAGTTAGGGGGTAAAATATTTGGACTCCAGTGGCTGGGGACGTTAAGTGTCAGCCGAGATTATGTCTTTGTTGTCTTGAGGGCTGTTGGAAGACATACTTCCTTCTTCTTCTTTCTTATCTCCACTCAATCATATTATGGTATCAAGCTTGTAGAGCTTGAGACTTTTGATGGTGTCTCCTGGGGATGGGTAAAGCTCATCAAGTTGAAGATCGAGTCAATAATGTGTTTTGGGGTTGCAGCTTGAGAATTGCACTTAGTACAGTAAAACCCCGCTAATACGAACCCTGGATATAGCGAACCTTCCCTTATAACGAACCAAAGGCGATTCTCAATTCCATTCCGTTGAAAATACCATCGATATAACGAACTTTGCAATTTTTCAAATAACAAACTACCCCTATAACAAACCTCTTTTAGGTCCCAAAATAATAAAATCTATTGAAAATTCTACCCTTATAACAAACTTAAAATTATAATTTAAAAAAAAATTAAAACAACAAAATTTTGAGCATATTTCAGCTCACGGATTGCGATTTCAAAACAAAAAATTGGCGGCATTGTTTTTTTCATTTCCATTCTATTTTTGCTATATTTTGTACACATTTTTTACACATCATACTTTTTATTAAATAGAATATCTTTGCAACCATCAAATTTTAAATAGAAAAAAATGCAAATGGCTTCCAAAATAAAGAAATAAAGGCATTCTAAAAACAAAAAAATATATATATAAAAAAAAAAGGCCATTTTCAAAGTAAAACAACAGTCAAAATTTTCAGAACATGTTAAAATAAGAAAATATAACTTTTCTATTATAAGAGATAAAATAGAAAGCTATTAAAAATTGTTACAAAGAGGAATCGCTCAACTTTTGTCACGTCGTATGTGTTTGGGCTAAAAAAAAAACTGAAGCAACAAGGTATTAGAGCAATTTTTCCAAGTAAACATTGTATTATATAATGTGATAAAGATGTTTTAAAATCATTTTATATCTTTGAATATATATTTAATAAAACTTTGCCTAGGATTTGTCTTGATTTTAAAATTAGATATAGAGGTACATGTATGCTATTGATAAAAAAACCTATCATCAAATAATTTTTATTATTATTCAGTATTAATATAAGGAAATTGGTCAATTAAGGAAATTAAAACAAAGTGACCACTATTAAGAGGCAGCCTCTTCCTGTGTGTATGGCTGTCCTTTAATTGTATGGTCTAAAATTTTTGGAAAGTAAAAAAAAAAAAAAATAGCCAAACCGTGGCTATAGTGAACCAAAAGTTCTGTCCCATTGATGTTCACTCTAGAGGGTTTTTCTGTATATTGTGGGAAAACCTTGCAACCATTCTGGAAAGTCATTGTCTGTAGATGACCAGACTTGGGTCTGGAAATCAAAGACTGTTTGTTGTTCTCTTTGGAGGATAGAACCGGTGCTTTCCCTCCTGCTCTGTACCAGTCATGTGCAGCATTAAAACTCCATTCCTGCAGGCATTGGGTTTTGATGGTACGGAGGAGGTCTCTTTCGTATAGTTGGGTAGTAGATTTCCTGGCCTCAGGAAGGCTAAAAGCTCCAGACTTTGCCAGAGAGTCTGCTAGCTCATTACCAGGAATTCTGTGAGCTGGAAACCATTGCACTGTGACAGAGCTGTTGGCTGGGAGTCGGTTTACAGACTTGGTGAGAAGAGGTTCTTGGCTGGAGAAGCAGGTTTGAAGGGTATAAATGGCTGCTCTTGAGTCGGAGTAGATTATAATTTTGTTTGGAGAGTTGATGTTGATGTTTTTTAGAGCAGTATCTATTGCATAGAGTTCCAATTTATAAACTGAAAGGTGTCTAGGGTGGGATAGGGAGATTTTTTCCAGGGTCTTATCTTTGTAGATAGCAATTCCACTGCCAGACAGTCCAGTTTCAATTTGGCTACCGTTAGTGTAAATTGTGATGTCGAAGAGAAAGCTATTTTCCTCAATGATTTGGAGACGAAGAAAAGCTTTAAGTAATTCTGGTTGAGTTCCATGTTTGTGAGGATTGGCTGGTAGATGAGGAAAACAGATGAGTTTGTTGTGAGTTCTTTCTGTGTATGGGATAGAAAGTTCTGTGTTTGAGATTAATTGGGATGGCTAAAAGTTGTCAGCCATGTTGAGAGGAGTGGGAAGTCTTTGATTTGGGACCCAATTTCTGATAAATTTTCCTGTAAGATGTTCTTTCAGAGAGTTATTTTTTTTTTATGTGAATTTTGAGAAGCGGATTTTTCTCCTTAGGTGCAGGGGAAGAAGGTTAGATTCAAGTTCAGCAATGTGATATGGGCAGGATCCTCGGAGCCTGCTGATTATTTTATTTTCACTTGCTTGGATCTGTCTATTCTAGATAGATTGGTTTTACTTGCATTGATCCAGGTTGGAGCAGCATATTCCGAAATAGGTCTTACGAGTGCAAGGTATGTTGTGCATAAGATATTGGTATTTTCACCCCAGTTTAAGCCTGATATTTTTTTCAGGATTCTGAGTCAATTTTTAGCTTTGTTTATCATGATGTCAATATGTTTTTTAAAGTGAGATCAGGATCAAGTGTGACACCAAGATATCTGGGGAATATGAATATTGGATCACCCAGACATACTTCCTTTCTACGGCCACCATATCCATCTAAGGTTTCACAACGGTCTCCAGGACATTGAAGTAGGTGTCAGCATTTATACTAAAGCACTTCTAAAAAAAACATGATAATGCCAAGAACCATTACGGAGGCAGGAAATTTTGTATGCATCACGACAGGTATTGAAGGGTCTTTGGAAATGCAGAAATCATTTTTAAAATTTCAAAGTATTTCCTCTCAATGAGTTTCTTATTATTTTAAATTGCTAGCTTTCAAGCGAAAATCGCTCTTCAACGGACTTTAAAAAATATCGACTATTTCTATCAAGAAATATTTACAAATACAAACGCGCGCAGCGTGGATATTTACAACTGAAATTTTAAAATTGATACAGTTAAACCTGTCTTTAGCGCCCCCTCTAAATAGTGCCTTCCTCTCTATAGCACCCGATTTTAAACATTAAAATGTAAACATTTTACATTAAAAGTGGCCTGTCTATAGCACCCTATTTTGGTGAGTCCCAAGAGGGTGCGCTATAGACAATTTTAACTGTATGTAATTTAACAATGTTAGAAACTCGTTGTAAGGAAATATTTTGTAATTTTAAAAGTTTTTTCACAATACATGAATACAGAAATCATTCCTGGGATTTACCTATTGGTTCATGCCAAAGTTCTTTTCTTCAGAGAAAAACCTCAGCCTGCCACAAGAGTCATGTCTCAGGTTCTTGAGAAGGGCAGCACCTTTCTCTTTTCTGTTACTCTTTATATTTTCTTACAGCCAATGTCCATTTCCTTGGCAATAGCCCTTGTGCTTTTCCCAGGGTTTCTGTCAATCTTCTCCTTGACATTTTTGAAAAATTCTTTGCCTCTTACTCTGTCCAATTGATGCAAATGCTTTTTCCTTGCAGCCATTCCCTTTTTGATACTTTTGGCCTCATCAAACTGCTTCTTGACATAATAAACAGTGGTTTGAAGCAACTTAAGATAGTCAACTATCCATTTGGGGCTCCTTCAGGCACACAGAGCAATGATGATGACTGCTTAATTTTTGAATTCCCAATTACACAGGTCTACAAAACTCAAAGTAGTTGTACCTTATAGCATATATATATCGGGATTCAGAAAAAAAACTCTGAGAGATATTTGATGCACAGTGATAAATATCCCTGTGCATCAAATATCTCTCAGAGTTTTTTTTCTGAATCCCGATATATATATGCTATAAGGTACAACTACTTTGAGTTTTGTAGACCTGTGTTATTGTTCATCACTACACTGCACACATTATACTATTACATTTTATATATGAATATGGCTACAGAATGGGAAAAAAAAGGTCACTATAACAGACCAACAGACAGAATGATGTGCTGTGACATTCCTCCAAGTGTTGTCCTGTATCAGCAGGATAATGCACTGTTACATTAGCCAACATGCTCAAAGGTTCTTCCCTGGCTATCATACTCCCTGGTTGTCTCACCAATCCAACCCATCTGAGATGTGATTGGACACTGTTTTGGCACCCTGTCACAACTGCCTTCAGAAGACAAACTGTAGTAAATGATTGACCCACTGGAAATGAAGAGCCATCCTTCAAGAAGCCACCTGTGCTCTCCATACCTCTGTGTGTATCACCACTGGTGGTCCTGTACTGCCTACATATGTTTGTTGCATTATCTTTCTTATGCTGAATTTCATATCTATCAGACCACAGCTTCTTGATATCAAACAAAGGTTCTCTTTATGAAGATGACTTTATTTTTACTTATATACAACAAATACTTGTTTCAAGGCTTTTTTAGAATATATTTTTCTTTTTACATAAAAAAAAAAAAGTTTATACTGCCCTACACCCTAATGCTAATTTTAAATTAAAAAATGACCAATACCATTTTAATATAAGGGAATAAATGCAATGGAAAGAAAGTGATTAAATTTAGAAAATTAAGAAAGGCTAAACATTATATATTTAAAAATATATACAGTTAAACCTGTCTATAGCACCCCCTCTTGGGACTCACCAAAATAGGGTGCTATAGAGAGGGGGTGCTATAGACAGGTCACTTTTAATGTAAAATGTTTACATTTTAATGTTTAAAATCAGGCCCTATAGAGAGGAAGGTGCTATTTAGAGGGGGCACTATAGACAGGTTTAACAGTATTTTAAAGAAATCCACCATTGTTGTTTGTTTATGGGCTAAAACCCTATTTCATTGTAGATTCAATCTGATAAATCTTCAAAAGATATGTCTTTCCTTATCAGTAAAGTTCCTTCAAATTGAACATTACTCTACAAGACCGCTGATTGTTAACTTGCAGCTGCTTAGGTAAGGCTATTTACCCAATGACAACTCAATCTTCCACAAGAAATGAAAAAGGCCCTGGCCATTGCACGCTATGATGCGGCACTCTCAGCTGACTACAGCTGCCGTCCTGCTGAAGGGTTCTATAGTGAATTTTTAGTAATAATTTTGTATTTAAACAACAATTAACTGACATTGTTGAAATTTGAATTAAGAAATGGTCTAATTATTGATGTCAAATTATCGTTGATCAAATTAACATTGGTTATTTGCTAGGCAGGAGGTCAGGACATGAAAAGATGGTTGAATTATCACAAGTGTTGAATTAACAAGGTTATACTGACTTATGGCATGTTATTTCATTCAATATACATATTACATATTATGTAAGTTGTTTCTTTTGTTGTTCTTTTTTATTTGTGTTTTAAAATAAACTTATTCTCATGTTATTGCCTTACATTGTGATTATATTATCCATATTGTCTTTTAAAATAAAATACTTTATGTGCATACATATACATAATTGTTGTTCCTTAAAATTATAAAATATTTTCATTAATATTGTTTTCAAATAAATTTATTCGTTATTCCTCAGAAATGTAGTTTTCTTACTCATCAGTAGTACATAAGTACAACCCCCGGATACCACGAATTCAATTTGTCTAATACGAATTCTGTATACAGTCGAACCTCTTTAATTCAACACCCCAAGGGATCAGAGCTTTCGGTTGAATTAAAGGAAGTGTTGAATTAAGGTTATATGGTTATATGATTAGGTAATCATCTAACTCGCTAAAATATATATTTTTTAATAGCTTTGTAATATAAATTAATGATATTAATTGAAACCATTGTGTGTTTTTATATTATTTTCATGATTAACTTTTAGTATCAGTGACAAAATGGCATTAATATATATTTTAGAAACATAAATAATTGTAACAAATAAATTTATTGGCAATGTGTTTCTTTTCAGTAATATAATCAAATATTAACTCTACAGACATTAAAATATTAAATATAATATATTAAATAATATTTTATTCTAATTGAAAAATATAGCAGTTGAAAGGAAATAAATATGGTAAATAAAAAGAAAATTTTAAAATATTATTTTAAAATAATCATGAAGATCTTTTAAAAAATTCCTTTATAGATATCTGTTTTTGCACTGAAATCCTATTCAGGATGTATTCCAGATGGCATTTTGAAAAAACATGCATGCCTTTCTTCCTCTGAAATGTCTTTTAATAAATAAATTTTAATGTATTAAAGGCATCCACTGCTGCTGCAGGTGTTATTGATTTTGTGTTTAAATCTTTTATAATAACACAGAAATGGAATATTGAAATAAAATGTTATCATAATCATTGTTGGATCATTTTATAAAGATTTATTTATTTAAAAAGAAATTATTTATAAATTTAAAAATAGCTAAAATATTTCAATGTTAAAAATAAAAAAATAAAAATTATTATTAGTTAGCGCATGATGCCGAAATTCCCGCGTAAAAAAACAACAATAACATCCGCGAAATTGCGCAACGGCACTGCAAAGTGAAACTTAAACTAACCTGAAACCAAAAGTGCGCAGGCGCGATCGTATCGACGCCCGCTGTTGCCGATCGTCGCCGCCCGCCGATGCCGATCGTCGCCGCCGTAATACCGTTTAGCGGTAAAGTTGCATGTAAAATAACATTCAACTGTCGAAATTCGAATTTTAAAATGGTCGAACTATCGGAACTGTCGTATTATCGATACTGTCGAATTACGGTTTGTTATTTGATAGGCCGGAGGTCGGGACATCGGAACATGGTCGAATTATCGCCGAGTGTCGAATTGGGGTGTGTCGAATTAACGAGGTTATACTGTATATTCTTTTAAGACGAAAAGGGTATTTCGTTCTGCCGTTGAGTTTGTCTTAACGAGGGATTTCTGTATTAGTTTTTATTACTACAGTAAAACCTCCCCTCAGCGGACACCTCTCTACAAAGGACAGTTTTCATTTGCAAAATTACCATTTTTACTATTTAGCAACTCTCTGGTAAGAGGACACCTCTCCCTAAAGAACACTTTGGCTCTGCAATTAGGTGTCCTTTACAGGGAGGTTCTACTTTATTAAAAATCCCCTTGTTAATAATTAAAATAATAGTATTGAAAAAATGTATCAATCTACTTTGAAATCTCATTTTAATGCATGGAAATTTGATAAACTTGCTGCAAGTTTAAGCTTGCATCACAAAAACTTCTGGATATTTTCCAATACAACAATTTGTAAAACAGCACAAGAATGAATTTTCAATCTTGACAAAATTGAAATAAACTCACTTAAAGAAAATTCATATTTTTTATTCTGACACAATGTATCAAGGCTTAACACAAATCAATAAATTATGTATGACTTTTTAATAACAGCTTTGTTACTGAAATGTCACACAATTTATTGATTTGGACATGGTCTTGTTACCCTATGTTTCTAATCTATAAACTTAATTTACTGGATATGTTGAGCATCAAATAATTGCAATTATCTGCTGAACAAGAAATGACTTGTTGCAGGAATTTTTAAAAATTGCTCCAGTGCTGGAACCACCTACCATGAGCCATGAAGCAGCAGAGAAGTGGGCATGTCAAAGCTGCACATATGAAAACTGGCCCAAGGCTCTCAAATGTACCCTGTGCTGCACCCCAAAGCCCCCCCACCTTATCTCGGACTCCTCCCTCGAGGCCAATAAGTACATTTACAAGGTGAGAGACGGGTTCCTATAACCTTCCTAATCTTTGCCTAAGTGTTTTTTTTTTTAATTTTTCTCCATGGCAACAATTTGAAAAAAGCTTAAATTAAACTTAGTTTTTTTCAATTTTTAGTTTGCATTACCATTTAAAACTTATTTTTGTTAAATCAATGCAATTTCGTTTTCTTATAAACGTTTTCACAAAGTAATAAGACCAAGCTCCAATAAATAATCTATACATGATATTTGTAACAACATTGTTATTCCTCTCTCAAACAAAATGGCTAAATGAACTTTTTTTTTTCTGAGGATGTAAAATATTGTTACCTTGCGATTTTTTTTTATCTATAACCCAAATTTTTCCTTATACATTAAAAAGCTTTGTTTTTAGCCTTTCTATTAGCATAAAATGGAATAGGATTTTAATACATTCCATAATCATTAGCACTTCTTTTTAAAATAAAATATATTTAAAAATAAACATTAAAATAAAATAAATAATCCTCATAGGCTCAAAACAAACTCTTTTAGTTTTTTTTTTTTTGCTTATCCCTAGTACACGTGGTACAGGCCATGATAATCATGGTGGGTAGTTAGCGACTGCTTTTTTTACTGTAAGCGCACCACATGTCTACACATGTGAAAGCAGTTCGACTTTGCACTTACAAATGTGCCAGAGCCCCGTTTGGTTACTTGCACTCGCTGGTGGGGTTGGACTTTTGCAAGAATCGGGGGGCCATTTGAGCATTTTTTTTTTTTTTTTTAACAGAAAAAAGTGTCCAATGCGGGGATTGAACCCGGGTCGTAGTGGTCGTAAACCAAACGGTTTAACCAGCCTTCCACCGACCCCCCACTCTTTTAGTGATTTTTGATAGCCTTGTAAAGATTAATAAAATTCATTTTTATGTGTATAGCAAATAGATTGTGTATTGTTCATTTAAAAAAAAAAAAGATATATTAATAATAAAGAATGTTTGCGGTGGGGGGAATGATTCACTTCAACTTTTTTCAAATACTTTATTCCAACATTTCAGCGAACTGCTTGTTATCTATATTCAAGAAATTATATTTTGATAAAGCCTATTTGATACCAAGTTTTGAATAGTCCAATATGTGGTGGGTTAAACAGACGAATTGCTAGGAACCAAGTCCTCCCATTATTTTTCTCATTGCAAATAGGGGCATCAGAATTATTATTAGTAAAATATCAAAAAGTTGCATAAGTGAATATTAGAATAGTTAGTAAGAGCCTATGATAAAACATAAGGATCTCCTGAACCAAGTGCTGTGAGTGTATTGAGCTATATCTTGCTGCTGACATCTCTCTGAAGAAACATTGATTTTTGGGTAGTTCTTGAAAAAAATGTTTCGCCTAAAAACTTCTAAATATATATCAACCTTAAGTCTATTACATATGTCATAATAAATAGCTATTGATAAATGTGTGTCAGATGAGTCCCCTAATAACAAATCCCTCCCCACCTCAACTGGCAACCAACAGTGGTGGCAAGTGGTCATGTGGAGCCTGTACCTACCTGAACTGGCCGTGTGCGGACCGCTGTGCGCAATGCCACAGTCCCAGAATTGCAGCCGCTACTGGTGGCGTAGGCAGCAATGAAGATTTGGCCCTGGTAGATAACAATGACCGCAATTCCCGAACTAAGTGGAACTGCCCTTCCTGTACATATGAGAACTGGCCCAAATCAACCAAGGTATGTACGGTTCTCTCCGGCTTATCACTGGAAAAGTCTCACCTTCTTCTTTACAGTGTGTTCTATGTTACACTGCCCGTCCCAATATTGGCAGCTCCCGACCAGTTGACTTGGACACTAGCTCTCCTCCTGGGGCAAACAGCCGCCTCCCCCCAACAACTACTGAAATTCAGGTATTTTGTTTAAGTACACATTTTCCATTTAATGTCATTCCTTTTTTTAATTTTTAAATAGTTACAGAATTTTTATGGATGTTCAAGAATTTTAAAACCGTGCATGAATAAAAAAAATAGAAACCTTCAACAACTTGCAGACTAATTATTTTTTTTGGGCTTTACAATTTCTGATATTTCTGCAAATTTATTTGGCACACTTTTTATAAAAAGCTTGTATATTGAACAACATGCTGCTGTTTTGATAGATGGCGCAAGCCATCAGCAACTTTCACATGCACGATAAGGAGATGCCTTGCCTTGCATTTAGCATTTCAGTCATAAATTTGTTGCCATCTTCAGACAAAAGTATTGAGTGAGTACATTCCATAAGCAATATTTAATACAAAGTTTACTCGAAAAGTGTGTAATACTTTTGTTGCTTGAAAGCACTCTTCAAAAATTCCCTTCAAATAAAGTTAATAAATATTTTTCTTCCATTTCTCCAAATATTCTACAGCAGACTAAATTCAGTTTTGCTTTAAACCCGTCATTCAAACCATTGCTGGCTTCCAAATTGCCATAGTTTGTGGTGTAAAAAAATTGCCTTTTGTCGTGTGATTGTATCTTTTTTTTTTTTTTTTTGGAAATAAAGAAACTGTGTTTTTTTAAATATTTGTTTTAAAGATTAATTGATCTCTCTTTTTAATGATTGGCACACTTATTTGTAGTAGTGTTGTTGGCATATATAGAGAGAGATTGAGATTGAAACTACTTTTATTACATTGTTCATATAGGATTATATAAGGTTAAATATATAAAATAAATAAGATTATATAATGATAAATATATGAGTAAATATATAAGAGAAATAAATATCCAGGGGATAAGAATTTGAGGTTGAGTCTGGGTTGATTTATAGAGGATTATATGATGGTTATCTCTTCATCTCAACCTTCACTGCTAGTGGGGACATTTTTTTAAGGATGTTGTCAGTCCTCAAGGGGGTTTTGGATTAAAGTCTTATGTTGAATTATAGCAGGTTAAAGTAAATAGGCAGAAATGGATTTGGAAAATAGTGATTTGTAGTCTGTTGAATTAAATATAGTATTTTCAAAGGGAATTTTAAAAATTGAGTGGATTAAAGCTGTTTTTTTTTTCTTATCCCCAGTACACGTGGTAAAAGGCCACAATGTGAATTAAAGTAAGTGTTATATTTAAAAGGTATTCTGTGTGTTTATGTCTAAAGTGGCTCAATTATACAGAAAACTGCCACAATAAAGATTTTGAAACTAGTGCCGGTTGGTTAGACCTCTTTAAAAAAATTAGAAACAACTTCATTTTAAAGAAGATACATAGTTAGAGTGGGGCTGTTGATACAATCTGGTGGGTGAATGTGAAGAAGTGACCCAAAACACATTCCCAATAGATATTTTTAATTTTGATGAAACTGGTTTGTTCTATAAATCAACTCCAGATAGACATTAAGTGTGAAAGGTCCAACATGTTTGGGCTCCAGCAAGCCATTATTCTTTGTTCAAACATGGCAGGAACTCTTGGTGATGGGAAGATATTCCAAGATGCTTTTGAAATGGCCCTTCATTGCTTGTAGATTGCACAGCAAATGCATGTATGACCCCTATAATTTTTTTTTTAAATAACTCAGAAATCTTTATTTAAAGTTTAGTTTAAAAAAAAAAGTTCTGATAGCTTATTGTTCAGCTTACCATGTACCTGATGACCTCAAGGCCATACAAGTTTTCTCTACCACATCTTTCGACCTAAGTGTAATTAGAGATTTAGTCAATCATTTATTAAATACAAAGACCTGTCAATAAACAATTCAACATTAGCCTTCTAGATTCAGAATTGGATGGCTTGAATTTGCATGGAAGAGTTGGTGCCTACAAAAGGTAATCCAAAAATTGTGTCAAACATGCTGGATTTCCACTTTAGGATCAATTAGAAAGTGAACCAGATATTTATGACAAAAGTGCTGATGACACTCCAACCTTGGTAAAGATTTGTAAGTGACATCTGAGATAATGAAGTCATGTGAAACATCAATTTATCAGAACATTGGATAGCCCTGAAACAGAAACAAAAGTTTTAGATTCCTAAATTGTTGTTGGAAAAAAAATTAATAAGCAAAATAATATATTTTATAAATGTACACATATTTATTTGATTTTTTAATATAAATTTATGCTTTTTAAATAAAATATATATAAATATTTCAAATATTAAATGTATTTTTTAGAAAATTTTTATCTTAGCAATTCTAACCATTGTTGTTAACAACATGGTTATATCAAAATAAACCCTTGGTCCAGAGAGAGATGTTGTAATAGTGAGGTTTAATATAGGTAATTGTTGTTGTTAGTTTTAGCAAATCTAGTCGACCTTCGAAAAATATTCTCAAACATAGTTAATTACAAAATGTCTGATCAAATTGATAAAATAAACTCATCTCAGATATAGAGAGAGAAATAGGATTAACCCAGGTTCTCTGCTTATGTACTTATATATCATTTACATGGTAGGATCAAAAAGTTCCCGAACTTTTTTAAAATTAATTATTTATTCAGAGTATAGTAATTTGAATATCAAATTTTTCAAAATAGGAGCCTTGGTTATCTACACATTTTTTTCGGTGTGAAAAAGCTGTTGAATTGCTAGTTCAAAGTCAATTTTTCTAAGCTTGTTTAGCTCCACCGTCGCATTTTCAATTACTTCTGATGACAATGAAAAGCGCCTCTCTTTTAACGTCATTTTAAGTTTTGGAAAGAAGAAGAAATCACATGGGGCAATATCAGGAGAGTAAGGAGGATGCGGCAAGACAGATACAGAGTGTTTGGCTAAATAGCCTTGAACAATAATGCCTCTATGAGCAGGAGCATTATCATGTAACAATTTCCACTATTTTGATTTAGAGTTGGTTTCTTTTTCTTCTTATCGCATCACGAAGGCGCACAAGTATTTCTTTGTATGCCTGTTTATCAATAGTAACTCCCTCTTTAATAAATTCATAATAGACAAGTCCTTGATAATCGAAAAACACTACAAGCCTTACTTTTCCTTTGGACATGTCAAGACGAACTTTCTTCTTCCTAGGAGAACTTGGTGTGTGCCATTCGAGTGATTGTTTTTTGGTTTGTGGATCAAAAAGAAAGCACCATGTTTCATCACCAGTTATTATTGTTTTAAAAAAAAAATCATAATCACTATTTGCAGTTTCATTTAAATCTTTGCAAATTGATAATCTGGTTTCTATTTGATAAGGCACAATTTGGACCTTTTTTGGTTTCTCTTTGTTGATCTGTTAAATTTCGTGGGACAAAATAACCCCAAAGTTTTTTCATGTTTAAATATCCACCAATAATTTTTTGGCAACTACAATACAAAATTCCAAGTATTTATGATATATTATCAATAGTAATTTTTCTATCAGCAACAATTAAATCACGTACTTGTCCAATATTGCAATCCGTTGCTGACGTCAATGGCTGACCTGACCTTGAATCATCTGTGATGCTCTTACAGACATCTTTAAAACGTTTATACCAGAAATAAACTTGTGTTCGACACATTTTTCGTCTTCATAAGCTTCATTCATTAATGCTAATGTCTCTGTAAAGACTTTTTTAATTTTACACAAAATTTAATATTTGCCGTTTGCTCAAATGATGACATTGCTGAAACCGACGTGAGCTAAATACTTACAACAAAAATATGCCTAAAATTATAGTTTAGGCTTTGTTCTTTACAGTAAAATTGATTTTACATTTCAAAAGTTGTTTCATATTTTATTTTCTAAAAGTTCGGGAACTTTTTGATCCTACCGTATTTATACACCTAAAATTTGAAAAATTCTTTTCTAATCATAAAATTTTGTTGGTTGTTATTTTAAATATTGGATTAGAGTAAATGAAATATAAAAATAATTCTCAAACTGGTAACTTTACAACATATTGTATCATACCCTTTCGTTACTAAAGGTTCTCTGTACCGCCGGCATATAGTGTGACGAGGTTGGTGTCTCAGGTAGCGGACAACAACTACCTGGAGGAACAGAGGCTGCGCCACTTCAGGAGGAGAGACCGGGCCTGGCTTGAAGCCTGCACTGCTGTAGTGCGCGGAGAGAGTGAGCCAGTAATCCGGTACCTTTCATTGGGCGGAGATCCCAGTCGGCAGCTTAGCGCAGCTGAAGTCACATTACTAGGTCGACCCTCAGCATTTGACATTGGTCACACTCTGGTGCACTTGGCCATTCGCTTCCAGAGGCATGACCTTCTTCAACTTCTACTCTCTGCCCACCCTGCTACAGTAGCCAAGCGTGTGCCCTCAGATGTTTCTGCAGACCTGGCCGCTGAGATCCGTCGCCATATTGCTGCTGTTCTCAAGCAGCGCAAGGGAGACTTTCCTTGCTTTATTGTCTCCGAGTTTGTCACCTTTGCTCTACCAGCAGGTTGGTTCCTTATGGAAGATTAACATGTGAAAATCCATTGTGAAAGCTATCATTCTACCTTGCACAGTCAATGGAAACACTTGAAATATTGAGGGCTTTTTTTACTGGTATTTCTGTCTTAGCCTCAACTTTTCAAAGTTTCAATTCAATACACACTGCCTTTTGGTGTTCTTCCAGCCCTTTCATGATCCATTTACGCATTTCAAAATGTTTCTGCATACTATACAGTTTTAATTTAATTTTCAATATTGAATTGAGATTCTTTTCAACTCTTGAAATACAGCCTGCACCATGCTAACAAAGGCCCAGCCTGAAATGCAATAATAGTTGGTCTTTGTTTTCCAACTCCTGAACCTGGGCCAACTAGGTGACCAAGATCCCCTCAGCCTCCAGAGCACCTCCATTGCTATCATCCTCCCTGGTCCTAGAGCTCTGCTTACTTCATACTGCCTGTAGTCCTGCGCCTATAGCATGCAGGCTTCCTATTCATTTATCTTCTTTCTCTACTGCATGAAAGTTTCCAGGGGGAGATCCTGGTCTGTTTAAGGCAAAGAGCTGCTCCCTGGGTTTCTACCAAGTTTTCATCTTATCCTCCTTGATTCAGTAAGGAAATGAGGACTAATTGGCTAGCTCATATTTTGTGTTAGAAATGTCAGTAGCTACTTGTACATAATTTTTATTATTACAACAACATTTATAATGGTTCTATAAGTTCTAATAATAAATAAGCCAATAAAGTTTTTGCCATTTTGGTATCTCAAAATAAAAAAGTAACAACACAGGTAACAATTTTTTTTATCAAAGTTTTTTTCTAAGTTCATCCAACGTCTTTTATCAATGGTATTTCACTTTAACGATGCCCTGCATGTACACTTAAGGGGATTTGGAAGCAAAGAAGTCTGTGAATGTGTGCCTTAAATTGCAACTTTAAAATTGGCAAGGACTTTATTGGTTACCATATATAAGAGAGCCATATTTTTTTAAACCCTCGACATTAGCATTTTTCATTTTAACACAGGTTCACATAGTTCCACAGCAATATTAGGACCTCTGGTCAACTTCTTTTCAATTATTATCTTTGATTTCTTTAATTCAATTTTTGGTGTCTCTATCAAATAGCAAAGGCCTGGACTGGTCCAAAAAGAGGCAGAGTTACATGTTAAATTTTGATTGTTTTCTGGTAGAATCAACAAGTTGGGTGAGATATGTTGCAGAGATTGAAGACTTCACCCCATCCGTCCAACAGAGACTCTTCGACGAGCTCCTAGATAAAGATGTCCAGAAAGGTACGTTAGTCCATTACCATGGACCCGACCAGATAAAGCATTGATGAATGCCCAGAGCTGGAAGAAGAGTCCCCAATCATCAATTGGAGCTTGGAGCTGACAGATAGGCTGGGCTCACGCCTCTATGCCCTGTGGAACCGCTCTGCTGGAGACTGCCTATTGGACTCAGCCCTGCAGGCCACATGGGGCGTGTTTGACAGAGAAAATACATTGAGGCGAGCCCTCGGTGATAGCCTCTGTGAAGGAGCTCCAGTGTGAGTAGACTCAACAGTTATTGTTTGTAAATACTTACTTCAACCTTATATTTTAGCATATTTATTGTGCATTCGAAAAAGGTCCAATAAACAAATCATAACTAAGCTAAAATTTGTTTGTTTATGCCTTTTTAAACATATTTAAGGGCCAAAGTATTGAGAAGGGTATTTTAAAAATATTTGGTTAATCAAATATTTTCTATATAAAACTATCCGATTACACTCTCTAGTCTACAAAAGAAAAATAGATTT
Source organism: Cordylochernes scorpioides (assembly GCA_030710605.1). Lineage (NCBI taxonomy): Eukaryota > Metazoa > Arthropoda > Arachnida > Pseudoscorpiones > Chernetidae > Cordylochernes > Cordylochernes scorpioides. Next base: position 39,563,441 of record CP092875.1, read on the forward strand.
TCTTTTCCCCAAAATGACTTTTTGTGCTGATTCTAAATATACATTAGTTTGTTTTTTTCTATCACACAAGTTTTCTGAGTGACAACCTTTTTTTATTGGGATAAATACGCTGTAATAAATGCAAACAACTTTACACATAAGCTTTCTGCTTAAACCTCGTTACATTAGTTTGTAGGGATAGATTTGCTGCGGGTTTATTCTTGCTTGAACAAGTTGACATGTAAACCAACAATTTGTTTAGTAGCATTGTAGTGGAGATGGCAGATTTAATCTATGAAAAAAAAAACATTATTTATATTTTTCAACACTGAATAGTTTATTTTCCTTTTCATATTCTATAAAATTGTTTTCGTATAGATTGTGTACACAAGACGGTGCCAATATGCCAAGGTGTTATGTGAATAATCCAGATACATTCTGTTACATCAGTGGAGAATTAACTTTCAAAGGGGGCGAAACATTACACGTTCATCAAAAAGTGCTATGAACTTTACTTTGGATGTAAAGTGGATGACTAAGATAAGACTTGGGCCCTTCATCATTGTTGTCAAGGTTGTGGTCAGCCTCTTACAGGTAAAGGCCATATGCCTTTTGCGGTTCCAATGGTATGAAGGGAACCAAAAGACCATTATTCAGACCTTTTTTATTCGAACACAAGTTCTATTACTATATAAATATGTCTTGTATAAATATAAAAATGAACATTTATAATGTACTCTATTTTAATATCAAAATGTTGTAGTTCCTTCTGGCAGAATAAATGTCAAAAACTTAGGTCCACAAAAGATGGTTAAAAGATAACATAATTATTTGCTATTTTCCAAAATGAATTAAATTTTTACAGATATCAAAATTGCTAAATGTGATTATACAATGTGTTGGTAGGTTGTACCCAAGGTGGAAGGATGCAGAGACCCTCCAGGCAGACTTGCTCCACTTCTCCCTGGATGAGGCCCAGTGGCAGGATGACTGGGCCACCCTGCTCTCCCTGGCCACCCAGCCTGGTTCTGCCTTAGAGCAGATGCACATCTTCACCCTAGCTCATATCCTCCGCAGGCCCATCATTGTGTATGGGGTGAAGTATGTCAAGTCTTTTCGCGGAGAAGCCCTTGGATATGCTCGATTTGAGGGTATGCCCTTTAATTGGAGAGTTATCACTTGTAGTCATTTGTTGCAGCAATATATGAGGTAACCAATAAAGTTCTAGCCTTTTTGTTTTTAAGTTGCCATTTTAGACAGAAAATAGGCCTAAAAAACTGCCTCACTTGAATTGCCAACCTCAATAGATTTAAAGTAGGCTTCACCAAAAATTAATTAATTCATGTAGTGTTCTCACGGTAGACATAACTCAAGCAGTGGCATGTATAGCTGAATCAAATTGCTGTCAAGCTTTGGGGATGGAGCTCTGATTGAACGCACTGCAGGGTATTGGTTGAAAAGTTATTTGCGAAGCAACTCACAATTATGAATGGATTATGAAGAAAGAAAGGACTCCATAGAAGTATAATAACATAAGGTGAGCTTGACCAATGCCTCCAGATTTCTGATGAAGATCAGAATTCACCTGAACCAATGGGAAATACTTTAAAGTTTTTTTTTTTTTGCTTATCCCTAGTACACGTGGTACAGGCTATGATAATCATGGTGGGTAGTTAGCGACTGCTTTTTACTGTAAGCGCACCACATGTCTACACATGTGAAAGCAGTTCGACTTTGCACTTACAAATGTGCCAGAGCCCCGTTTGGTTACTTGCACTCGCTGGTGGGGTTGGACCTTTGCAAGAATAGGGGGACATTGGAGCATTTTTTTTTTTTTTTTAACAGAAAAAAGGTCCAATGCAGGGATCGAACCCGGGTCGTAGTGGTCGTAAACCAAACGGTTTAACCAGCCTTCCCCCGACTTTAAAGTGGAGCGAGTAAGTGCTCCTACAAACTCTCATCAAACTGCCATCAAGCAGCAGAATCCTGTTTTCAATTGTTTTCTCAACATCTCCTCATATTCAATTGAGCACTCGCTCGTAATGAAGAGATGGTCCTGAATGACAAGGGTCCTTGCTCTTGGTTATCATCACAGAACATTGCGCCTCACACTGCGACACTATGCCCACTGTTGCTAAGTGGTGTTCACTACAAACTTCCACCAGATTGGCCTACCATCAATTCTAATTTTAGCAAGAAGCAGAATGTGTGCACCAGGGCATTGGTTGATCACAAGGATGTACTGATCCATTGCCCCATATGGCAACGGTCCTCAGGGCTACCATACTTGGAGGATCTGTTCCGTACTCCCCACACCTTGCAACATTCATTCCGTTGACTTTGTTTGAGAGACTTCTTTCTTAAACTGAGGCATGCACTGGCACAGCCTCCAAATCCTACATCAGGATATTCATTGCCCAGCTATAAAAAGTTGGCAAAAGGTACTAGATGACAGATTGAAATTACTCTGATCAATAAAGGTTTTAGCACACTTAATGCTTACCTTAGTATTCCAAAAATGGCAGACTCTTTATTGGTTACCTTATAGTTTAATATGTTCATGGTATTTTAACTGCATTATCTTGATAAATTGATATTTTAAAAATATAAATATAAATTCATTTAAAAAAATATGTTGTTAAGAAATTTTAAACACTTTATAAAAGAAAAAAAAAAATGACGCACTTTCGTTCAGTTTGGGTTGCTTGGCTTATTTTTGCTTTCTTTGTTTACAAATTGCTTTTGTTGCCTGTGACATGGGCTGCCTACCAGCTACCCAATTATATAAAATATGTATTAAAATTATTTTTAGATACTTAATTATTTTGAAAATAGAGCAATTCATATTTAATTCATTAGATAATAAAATGGCATATATTGGATTTAATAAAAGATTTATTTTGCCAATATTTCGGCTGGCTGAACGCCAACCTTTATCGAGGCATTACATCTTTGTATACACAAACTCAGCGCCGCATAGTGTTATAAGATATTTAACTAATTCTGATTGTAATTTTTGAAAAGATATTTAACTAATTCTGATTGTAATTTTTGAAAAGATATTTAACTAATTCTGATTGTAATTTTTGAAAAGATATTTAACTAATTCTGATTGTAATTTTTGAAAAGATATTTAACTTATTCTGATTGTAATTTTTGAAAAGATATTTAACTAATTCTGATTGTAATTTTTGAAAAGATATTTAACTAATTCTGATTGTAATTTTTGAAAAGATATTTAACTAATTCTGATTGTAATTTTTGAAAAGATATTTAACTAATTCTGATTGTAATTTTTGAAAAGATATTCAACTTATTCTAATTGTAATTTTTGAATATTTTTTTCATGCACAAATTTCCCCCACCTACTTTGTATTTTAAACAATTTCAACTGTGATATTATAACACTATGCGGCGCTGAGTTTGTGTATACAAAGATGTAATGCCTCAATAAAGGTTGGCGTTCAGCCAGCCGAAATATTGGCAAAATAAATCTTTTATTAAATCCAATATATGCCTTTTTATTATCTAATACTTAATTATATGATTAATATATATATATATATAATTAAAAAATGAAAATATTTCTATATCAGGTGGCAAAATTGAACATAGATATAACAAACAATGTCAACAAATTTATTGTTTCGAATCATGCTCTGTGAACTAAAATATGATCAAAATTTTGCTGTTTTAAAATTGATTTAAATTAAAATTGTTTCAAGCCAAGTATTTTAATTAGAATTTATTATTCTGGGACCCTAATATTAAGTTTGTTATAGTTCATTTTGTTTTAAAAATGTCACAAAGTTGGTTATAACAATGGAATGGAATTGGGGATTACCTTAGGTTAATTATAAGGGAATATTTGCTATATCTCTGGTTCATTTTAGGTGGGTTTTACAAAATATATATATATATATTTCTACTGTCCTCTAAAGCTATGTCCATTGAACACCTTGCCAGGAATTCACTTTCAAGTATAAGCAGATTGGGGTCCAATATACTGCATGCGTGCAGTAAAACTGTTGAACCAGGCTCTCTCAATTTTCCCAATGTAGTAAGGGCAGACAGTAATTGTATTGGTAAAAGAAAAAATTGTGCTAAATGGTTCCATTTTATGTATTTAGAGGTGTTCCAGGTCTGTTGTTGTTTCTTATCCCCTTGTGTAAAGATTACACGAATTCCATGAGTTCAGGCTCCTTGAGTTGTTTTATGATAAGCAGCAGCCTCTAACAAAGGTCCTGTTTAGTTCATCTAATGCAAGCCAAAATGGGTTCTGTAGCTTCAAGTGCTAAGCTACATTTTGGGCAAATGGTGTTATTTTCTATCTTCAATAGCTTAAGATGGCCTGTTCTAAATCTTGTTAGTATTGTTTGGTGCTGTCTGAGGTTCAGAGTTCCTCCTGGATCTGCACCATTGTACCAGCTGTGCTTAGGTGGGATCTGTTCAAGCACATTTTCTGGATTTTTGCTTAAATGTATAAAAAGAAATGTTAAGTGCAATAGAATTTTCAGAATTTATTTATTTATTTTTAGTTAGGGCTCATAATCTGAAAATTAAAGTATGCTCAGCCTAGGTGACTTTGCTGATTTTGAAAAATTAGTTATATATGAGCTTCCTCAATTCTTTACAACATTCAATGAAGCACCCGTCTTCCGGCATTAAAATATGCTTCATTAAATTTTCATCCCTGTAGTTCAACTTTCACATTGGGGAAAAGGAAAAAGTTACAAGGAGCCAAATCAAGTGAATAAGCAAGATGGAGTTTTGTCTTTGCGAAATAAAAATATTATTGCTTTTTCTGAGGTGTGGGAAGTGACATTTTCATGATACCATCACCTCTTACTCTCTTTGAATACTTCTTTTTAAAAACTATTTTCTAAAACTTTGGGAACAGATTTAGATGGTTTTTCAAAATTGATTCTATTACTCTAAATAAATGGTTAGCAACATGGCCAACTTTGCAGAAAATTTAAAGTTGCATTGGAAACAACGACGGAAGAAAAATATCATCAGCCTGTACAGACCTTCACAAAAGTATCATGCAGAGTATTTCCAGAGAGTATGCAGCTTCTTCTCTGTCCAAGACATAGGACAAACTTTTGTTTTTTTAATCTACACCTGGCTTCCATCCATGGGTCAACATATTGGATGTATTGAAAGTGGCTAATTTGTTGTATGTTTCTTTTAAGTTTTAGGGGTTATATAAAACTTCTCTCAAATTGGATGCCCTAAAGCAATATAGATCCACCACAAAGTAGTTGGACCTTAGGTGACACTGAAGTATATAGCTGTCAAAGGAGTTAGAGCAATGGCAGGGTGTAACTAAGGGCACATTAGCCATAAAATAAGTTGCTAGGTGGTGGTGATATTCAGCTATGAGCATGTTAAAAATAAAATAATTTGCTATTCGGTGGTGATGTGTAGCTAAAGGTACACTAGCCATAAATATAAGTTGCTAGGTGGTGGTGATATTCAGCTAAGAGCACATTTGTCATAAAATCAGTTTCCATCATCAAAATGATCATTTTTACTATTTAGCTACACAAGGTAATAAGACTGAATCTGAATAAATATTGTATGACATTCCTGTAAAAGTGTTGTTACCAAAACGTCGCACACTATTTATTCAATTGGATTTGGTCTAATTGCCTTGTGTTTATAAACATTAATCCAAATTGTGCCTTATCATATTTAGCTACTCCTTGGTTACTTAGTCACTCAAAGCACTTTGGCTCTGTAACTAGATGTCCTTTACAAAGAAATGCTACTGTTTCTGAGTATGATTTTTTTTAGGTTTATGTTACTTCTTTTTCTGGGTCTTATTAAAAATTATTGACATCTCTGAAACTCCAATGTAAACTTTCTTATTAGATCAAGTTTTCAATGACGATGTCTGAAGGAAGGCTTCTGCCATCATACATTTGGATGTCACTTGGATGATACTGCAAGATTCCCACATGATTTCCAGGAAACGCGACATCAGTGCCAGCCTCCCTCACCCCTTTGCAGACCGGAAAGGGTTAATGTGACAGTTTTACATTGTTTCCAAAATTTAAATGCTTCCTCAAGTTCTGCATTTTGGCACACCAGTACCCTTTATTACCTGTTGAATTATATAGAACATTTGTTTTTTGCCTTGTTACAGATCACTTAAATGGTATTTTTGGTGAAATAAATTGTTTGACCACTTTATTTTGCTTCTAACATTTTCATATAAAGTGAGATTTATTTCTTGCTTCACCTTTAAACTCATGAATTTCAATTAGATTTTAATTTTATATTTGATTTATTTTATTTTTTTAATAGATTTAAAAACCTTCAAGAACCAGTTTAATTACAAGGAAGATACACTTGCCAAACAGGTATTAGCAAAAAGTTATGAAACTGAATTTATTTTGTTGTATATGATGTATTTTTTTTTTCTCTAAAATGAAAGGTTGGATTTTAATGAAGAGATTTTATAAACGTAAAAACTTGGTACTTTAAAATAATGATGTTAATACCATTATATAGTAGGCTGTTAATACAAGGTTACATTATATAGATATATGCATTTCTCTCTGTTGTACAGGAATATACCTTCCCTTGTTATGGGAGAGTAGCTTCTGTTGGAAAAGCCCAATATCCCTGGGCTATACCAGAGGCCACTTCTCAGCCCTTGTACCCATGGAGCCAGACCCTGGTGGTGGAGGGGCAGGTTTGGGGGAGGTGGCTGGGGCTCCTACAGGGCGAGCAGCTGCTTTGGATGTGGTGTTCTTACCCCTCATGACAGCAGACCATCATCTCCTGCCCATTCACTTCCTCACCCAAGCTGAGGTAACCAAAACCTGCATCTTATATAATACCTACATCTTCTTTCTTATAACTAGCTCAATACTTTTTTGTAACTAGAAGAACATTCATTACTTGTTTTAATACAGTAAATTGCCTATCTTCATGCCACTCTACCATATACGGTAAAACCCTTCTATAGTTAACACCAATGGGACTGTACTTTTGGTTCACTATAGTCACGGTTTGGCTATTTTTTACATTCAAAATTTTTAGACCCTATAATTAAAGGACAGTCATACACACAGAAACAGGCTACCTCTTAATAATGGTAACTTTGTTTCAATTCCCTAAATTAACCAATTTAATTAGATTAATGCTGAATAAAGAAAGAAGTGATAGGTTCTTCTCATCATTGGCACATGTAGGCCTTGCTCTTGATACTCTCTGCGCAGCATTCACCTTGTTGCTCAGGACATCTTCCAATCCACCTATGACAACCTATGGTTGCTGGGTCTTAGATTCTTGAGCCAGTCAAGTACCCGGGTTGCCAATTATTACTTTGGAAACCCTTGTCACTTATTCCATTGTTTTCTCTATCTCTTCTTTTTTTTATATTTATATAATTTTTTAAACAATGATATTTGATATTTAAATACAATTAACCTCCACATACCTCTATTCATATTAAAAGAGAATCTCTCTATAAAGGACAGTTTTCATAAGCAAAATTAACATTTTTAATTAATTATCAACTCTCCTTAAAGGACACTTTTGCTCTGCATATATGCTTTCTTTTCAAAGAGGTTCTTTTATAGAAAATTAATATAGTTTAAAAATATATTTTAAAAATTTGTTTGAAATATTTCTATAAATAAATAAATATATTTTCTAAATACGAAAAATTTAAACGGATGAAATTTTGTCCATTAAATGAGGCTGCATTAAATTTGAATCCATGATTTTTTTTCAATCTAATTTTGAAGGGTATCTCAATTTTGTCGGCTCTATCATAAGGTCTTAATTATGGTTGTCAACATCTCCATTGTATGTTACCATCTCTTGAATAATTGAATGTTGCTTTGGGGAATAAGTCTCATGATTGTAAGTGTGATGGATTATCAATCAGCTGTTGAAACCCCAGGTATAGGTAAAAAAGCTAAAAGTTGGATGGTTGCAGCTGGGCAGGGAAGAGGAGATCATGAGGCAGTGGCTGGACTGCTGTGTGACTGAGAGTGGCATCCTGGTGGCCCAGCAGAGGATCCCCAAGAGGCCGTTGCTGGTTGCCCAAATGGTTGAGGAGTGGCTGGAACTCTACCGAGGAGGTCCACACACCATGCCTCCACCACCTGCTGAGAGCTGCTCTTCTGGGCCTGACTCTGACCAGGAGTAACTACATATATTAGGTAGCTGGCCTCTCTTTGATAAGTCATTATACATTCCTGCAGGTATTTCCCTAAGATAATAAATTACTATAGAGTCCTTCCTAAAAGTTCCATTTCCTTTAGAATTTTTAGTCGATAGTATAGCATTTCTATAACCTTCTCTCTTCGGTTTAGTGATGATATATTTGTAAGATCCATTGAGGAGCCTCAAGAGAGAGCTCACCAGTTTATACCATTGAAAGATTGCAAACATCAGTCTCCAGACTCTTTAATTTTCCCTGAGGATGAAAAACTAGCCTCAGTCATATAAACTTGACAGTCACTTCAGAGAAAATGGCATTCAACAACAAAGTATTTTGATATCAAAAACCATATGACTCAAGATCAAAAAGCACTTTATCACAAGCTTCATTTTGGAGCCTGTGTACATATCCCTCTGGGACCTGAACTCTAAGAAAAGCAGATACGACACAGGTTTTTGAGATATGGTGCTGGGGCCAAGTGATGGGAATGCCACAGACTAGTAACAAAGATGTCAAAAAATGGTCAAGGAATGATATACAGTTTAATCTCTCTCTCTCTTTTAATTCAACAGTTTTTCAATTCCCACAATCAGCATCGAACCCGGGTCATAGCGGTCGAAAACCAACAGTTTAGACCATCCTTCCACCGACTCCCTATCCAACTAAATCTATTCTTGTCAAGATAAATTGATGTTTGTTTCTCTTTTCCATCAAAACTACTGAATAAACCATTAGAAAATTCCCCATATATATAGCTGGATATACAGATAAATATGAGAACCATTCAAACCTAAAATTAAGCAAATAAAAGACTATTTTGGAGTTATAATCATAATTATTATATATTAACATTGAATGACCCAGGTTCGCCTGGTGGGTTCTCCCCGAGAGTTTATTTAAGTGAATATTCCCAAAAGAATTTAGATTATTGTTGTGATGTTTTGGCCACTTTTGTTGGAACCATCTTCAATTTAAATAAAAATTTCCATTTATAAACTCCACTAATGTTACCATATATCTATCACCTAAAGTTCACCACTCTCAATAAGTAAAGCTATTAGATGAATTGTGTGTTACAGTCACTGCCACCACCACTGGGACACCAAGCAGTCTCACCTTTTGTTTCCCCTAGACCTAGCTCCTTCAAATTTGGCCTCCCTTAGAGAGATTTTATTTTCCAACAATCTATATGATGGCGAGAAGCAGTATGTACAGAAGAAAGAAAGAATGTGTATAGTGTATATATATATAAATATATTTAAAAAAAGAAGAGTATATATATATATACATATTATAAACTATAGTTGGGTGTGTTTTAATACAAGAAAACTGTAAAAGCAACAAGCTTGGACACAGTTCTGTATACTATGTTACAATAAATTACTATTATATTGGCTGTTTCCTACTTCACTCTCTTACTTAACTATGTACACAATCCCTCTGGTGACAGATAGGGGAATGATGACCTTCAGATATGAAGGCCAGAATAAGTATGAGGAATAAGCAGTTGCAGACCAACAGCAACATTGTTAAAAAGAGAGAGAGAAGAAAAACCTCTTTAAAAATCCTGAGTTCAACTGACCCCCATTAATAGACCTCAGCAAAGGCTTCTGCTTCCATGTTAGGAACGGCCTCAAACTACAGGCAAAGTCAGACTTTCACCAATGTGTGCCTGGATCTTGATGCCATGATTAAAAAAAAGCTGCACCCCTATACCCCATTCCTTGAGATCGTGATCTTTAATCTATACACAAGGGATTAAGAAACATAGAATAAATATTAACACTAAAATTTGAGCATTAAAGAGATGGTACAAGTCCAAATCCACAAAATTAGTTATAGGTGACTAACATCATTGTTACCCTAACATCTCTCACCTATGATTTAGCCACAGTAAAATCTCACTATTGAAGGAAATGGAGATTAAGACAACCTTCCCAAATAACAAACCTTTGATAATCCTTAATTTCATTCCATTGAAAATACCATGGGTTTAACAGTTTTTTTTAAATAATCAAATACTTCTATAAAGATTGCAGTAACACATGAAAACTCCGAGGATAAGTTTCTTTATTTCACAAATGATATCTCGAGCTTTCGAGTATCGTAGACCCTTCGACAGGAGTGTATAAGACGAGTGTATAAAAAAAAGTCTTATACACTCCTGTCGAAGGGTTTACGATACCCGAAAGCTCGAGATATCATTTGTGAAATTAAGAAACTTATCCTCGGAGTTTTCATGTGTTACTGCAACTTATACATCAGAGGATTCTATCTTACGACTTCTATAAAGAACAAATTTTAAGTCTAAATATAATAAAATTTATTTGAAATGCTGGTCTTATAACAAACTTAATAATTAATTTAACCAATTTTAAAACATTAAAATATTCTAAGTGTGTTTCAGATCACAGTTTATGGTTCAAAACAATAAATTTGTTATAATTATTTGCTTATATCTCACATTCTATATTATAGAGTAGAACTACCTCCCTGACACCTAGTTGCAGAGCCAAAGTGTCTTTTAAAGAGATGTCTCCTGGAGAGTTTCTATTTTTCATATATGTTAAACCTAAAAAACACATTTCATAAGCATTTTTTATTTATTATTATAACATTACTAGCCGAATGACCCGGGCAACGCCCGGGTTTTACCCGATTAAATGCTTTTATTCAAATACTATTTGTTACAATTATAAATTGGTGCCGTGGATGTCATTCTTGTATAATATATAAATGAGTTTCAAAAATTGTAAAAAAAAATGCATCGGCCGGGAATCGAACCCGGGCCGCCCGCGTGGCAGGCGAGCATTCTCGCCATTGAACTACCGATGCTTATAAGAAATGGCCATATTTGGGTATTTATTCCATTCACAAAAGCAAATGGTGACAGAATTAAGAATTGATTGATGACTCTGATACTTGTATATTTTAATATATCCTCTTGTTTAACACTTAGTAAAGTGGATAAGGCACAATTTGGATTATAGATTATAAACACAAGGTAATAAGACCAAATCCAAATAAATAAATAGTGTGACATTTCGGTAACAGCGTTGTTACCATCTTCAGACAAAAGTATTGAATGAGAAAAACATGCTGTGGTAAAATTTCTCATTCAGTACTTTTGTCTGAAGATGGTAACAACGCTGTTACCGAAACGTCACACTATTTATTTATTTGGTCTTATTACCTTGTACTTAGTAAAATGGTTATAGTAAACTAGTTAAAATACCATTAAACTTTGAAAATAAATTTTATTTTAAAATAATACTATTAATATAAGAATTATTAATAGCAATGGATGACCAAGAAGATCACAAGGATAAAGCAGAAGATATTTATGACTTCAACACGACTAGGAGACTATAATTAAAACTAACAAATAATTTACAGCTTGAGAATATTTAACAATAAAGTTATGAAGCATATATGAAGATTTCATAAATACAGAGGTATGCTGTGTATTTTGATTGATTAAATAAATAATAAAATAAAGTTATAAAATTATTTCTTCTTCACATAGCTTCCTCCTATAAAGAGCATCGAACTGATGCTCAGCAGAAGCCTTACATCCTCAGTCTCGAGACTGAGTTTAAGGGCCAGAGATCACTTTGGGTTTAGGTGGTGGTTGTCTACTTCCTGTTGGGATGTCCTGGGATCTCGGTGAGTTCTAGGTGGTCCTCTGGGTCTAAATAAGTCTTCATCCTACAAACGTTGACTCTGTCTGTAGTTTTGCATTAACCTTGCTGGTTCCCAAATGTCTCCACCTCGTAAGTCACATCGGAGATTTTTCGGGTGACTTTATATGGGCCAAAGTAATTTCGCATTAATTTTTTTAAATATCCCACTTTGCGCATAGGGATAAAGATCCAGACTAGGTCTCCAGGCTGGTACATTATGTTTCTGTGGTGAGCGTCATAACAGAGTTTATTACCTTCCTGAGACCTCATTGCATGGATACATGCCAGTTGTCATTCTTCTTCGGCTCTTTACCATAGAGTTTGGATGAAATCATCATCTTCTGGGAATAACATGTCCAGTGGAATCTAAGTTTCATGCCCGTTTACAAAGAAAATGAGGTGAACTCAGTGTACTCTTGTTTTGCTATGTTTTATGCAAATATCGGCCTTACCAAGTTGCACCAAGAGAATGCAAATTATTCAGGATGAGGTAAACAAGATGGAAAAACTTGACATCATTCAGTCCTCTGAAAGTCCGTGGGCCTCACCTGTAGTATTGATCAGGAAAAAGGATGGAAGCTGGAGATTCTGCGTCGATTACCTCCGCCTGAACAAAATAACAAAAAAGGATGTCTACCCTTTCCAAGGATCGACGACACTTTACACTGTTTACGGAGAGCTAGATTTTATTCTTCCATGGAACTCCAATCAGAGTACTGGTAGATCGACGTAGACGAATCGGACCGTGAGAAGAGAGCGTTTATAACTCCAGATGGACTGTATGAGTTCAATGCTCCAGCTACCTTTAAACAAATGATAGATAATCTTCTGAAGGGTCTTAAGTGGACCATCTGCTTATGTTACCTCGACAACATCATCGTTTTTCAGATGTATTGAAGAACATCTAAGGCGCCTTCAACTTGTATTAAATTGTCTTAAGAAAACTGGATTATGTCTCAATTCCAAGGAATGCAAGATTCGTGCAAAAACACAGTCCTTGGTCTTGAAGTGAGTGAAATGGAATTCTCCCCGATCCAGAAAAGATCCGAGCGGTCCGTGACTTCGCTGCGCCAAGGTCATTGAAGGAAGTGAGAAGTTTTGTGGGTCTTTCATCCTACTACCGCCGCTTCATACCCAATTATGCCCACCTAGCTCAACCCTTGTGTGCGTGTGAATGACCTTTTGAAAAAAAGACTCGGCTTTTTATTGGAGCCAAGAAGAGCAGCGTGTATTTGAAGCTCTTAAGTTAGCATTAATTTCCGAACCTACACTTGGACATTCTGATTATTCATGCCCAACAGAGTTGCAAACCGATGCAAGCAACTATGGAATAGGAGCAGTCTTAGTCCAGATACAAAATGGAAAGGAAAGAGCCCTTTCTTATGCATCTAGAACACTAAACAAGGCAGAAAAAAATTATTTCTTCGCAACAATATATTCTTTGTTCAACTTCGATTACCTGAAATGTCCACTAGCAGGAATGCCTATCATATGTAAAAATCAATAAATAATGCATTGGGAAAGTGTTTTTGTTTGGAAGTTTCCACTAATGCGAACATATTTTCAATGGGAGGGCAATTTTGGAGATACAAACTGTCTTGTTATTTAGAGGTATCCACTAAGGGAGGTCTACTGTATTTATATTCATATTACTTAACAATTTTAAAAAAATGTAATGGATTCCAAAATAAAGGAAAATGACTGTTCTTTTCATAACAAGTTATCAATAGTAAAAAAAAAAAAAGGATATTATCAAAACTTTTGAAGCAGAACTTGAGAACAAGTGAATTTTTGACTATATATGAGGCAAAGAGAGAGGGCTCTAAAAAACCTCTTCAAATAGGCAGAAAATATTTGTGTTAGCATTCTCTTTTAGCTTATGTCATGTAAAAAATGTCCCAATAAATAGCTGCAACAAAAGTGTTATGTATTCATAAAGTTATTATAAATATTCTTAATTTAATTGTGTAAATAAGCAGAGTATCATTATCACTGATTATAGTATTCATTCTATCATCATAGCTATGTAAATAGTAGAGCTTAAAAAAGACTATGCAGAATAAAATTAAATCTTTAAATGAGAATCAATGCGCAAAGAATTCCTTCTCTTTACATAAAAACTTAACAAAAAGGCAATTTTCAATGCCATGAACTATGATGACTTTGATATAGGTTCAAAACAAGATTAGCCCTTTGAACACCAGTGCCCCGTTTCATGGGCCACAAACAAATAGGCATATAAATTCTAAGAAATGACTGCTACAGTTCTCGGAAGCCTTGTTAGACGATTGATTCATTCAGGGTTTGCGGATTTTCCCGTTAGCCGCCTGTTTTACTACCGATTTTGTGTTTGCCATTTCGCGCTTTTTTTGAAGGCGATTTTACCGATCGGGCTAGCATATTAACATGTTTCACGTCCCAATTTTTGGAATCAGGTACTTTTGATTCAATTGAATCTGAATAATATAGAAAGGTATTCCTTTGATGGAAATAACGATATTTTAGACAATTCTGGCTATGAATGGAAGGATGTAACAGAAGATGATAGATACCCACAAAACATATCATTTCCCCACTCCACCAATGGAAAAAAATCAAGTGAAACATTTTATAATTTCTCTCTATTTTTACAAATCCTTTTTTAAACAAATGATTGAAGAAACAAATAAATATGCTCTACAAGAAATCTCTAAAAAAATCAGAGTTCTCCCTCATTTTGGCACAAGTGGAATCAAGTTTTATATTAAAAAAAAAGTTCTATTCATTTCTTGGTGTCATTTAGAACAGGGGAATGATTTTTATGCCCAGAATTTCTTATTATTGATCTCAGGATTGACAACACGCCAATCTTTGCAAAAATGTTTCACAAAATCGTTTTCGAATTTTTTATATTGCACCTCTATTTCCAATATCCTCAAGGAATCAGGAGAAGTATCTGTCAGTGATATCAATTGGTGTCTTGAGGAATAATTCACACCAGAGATAACAATTAGCGCAACAAGGAAGTATTTGACCTAGAGATATCAATTTAAGCTATAAGCAGTATTGTAGCAAGAATTATCAATTGATGTCAGAAAAACGGCATTTTCATCCAGATATATCAATTTGTTTCATGAGCAATATTTTCAACCTGATATATTGATTGGTGTTATGAGAGTATTTTACTTACCAAAGATATAATTTTGTGCTATTATCAGTTTTTGCTAGGAGATATATCAGAAGGTGTCATTACAGAATTTCACTCCAAAGATACCAATTGGTGACATGAGCAGTGTTGGAAAAGAAGACGTCCGAAGCAGCCAATGGGAGGCCGGCGGAGGCAGCTACGGGGATGCAGTGGCAAAAATGAGGAAACAATACAGGTAGAACTTGTAAACAACTTTTTCGAACGCTAGAATTTGCCCTGCTCTCCGATTCTTGTAGTGTAAATGTTTAAATAATACTTTACTTATTTTCTTAAATTGTAATAAATATAATTTTCCCTCCTGTTTTCGTCGTATATTTTAAAAGTGTTATAAACAACGACGCCTTAACTTTGAACCTTCAACCCCGCCGACCAAGAATAGAGGTGAGTGACTACCTCTATAGAATTTAGATCGTCGTCACAACACAGAGTGGCGGTGAAATCGCAATAAGCAGTATTTCTTGCCAAAGCTTCAATTGGTGGCTTTGGTAGATATTCACACAAGAGATATCACCGGTGCCATATATAATATTTTGCAATAGATATCAACAGTATTTTACGGTAGATATATCAATTGGTGCCTTAAGAAGTATTTATCCCCATAGATATGAATTGATACCATAATTTGGCAAAAATACCTATTCTCACAGATCAAATAGAATCGTTGATAATAAAATACGATTTGGCCAATTTATCAAAAGAAGAAATTAATGTATTCAGACCGCATGCCCCGACTATAATTCATAACTACATAGAATCAAGAATGGCTGAAACAATAGCTAACACTAATGAAACATTCAGAAAATTTTTCCCATTTGGAATTCCTTTTTATTTTCGTCCGAATTTTTATAACTCGCAGTTCGTCACGGGTCATGGTAATTTTGGAGAATTTCTGTCGAAAATCGGGGCAACGGATGATCCTAGCTGTTTCTGTGGAAAAGAAAACCAAGACTCAATGCATTTATTGATGGAATGTCCGATATTCCACAGCTACAGAAGTAATCATTTTTATCCCATCGAAGAGGTTTGCGAATTTGTATATAACAAAGACACTTATGTAAAATTCAATAATTTTTGTAAGTTCATTTTGGATTTTCTCTTCTGTTTAAGAAAACCATAGTTTCAGTTTTAATTGTGTTTTTAACCGGTTATTGTGTTGTATATACTGAATTGTATATAGGTTGCTAAAATAATTTATTTTGGATTTTCTCTTCTGTTTGAGAAAACCATCGTTTCAGTTTTAATTGTGTTTTTAGTCGGTTATTGAGTTGTATATAGGTTGATAAAATAATCCATTTTGGATTTTCTCTTCTGTTTTAGAGTGCCATCGTTTAAGTTTTAATTATGTTTTTAGTCCGGTTATTAAATTGTATAAAATGAATTGTATATAATCTACTAAAATGTATTTAGGCGCAAGTATACCGAGCTGGGATATCGCGTCCGATATGTCAAATAAAATAAAAATAAAACTTCCCTCCTGATTTATTAATTGCTGACATGAACAGAATTTCGTATTATAGATTTCCTTTTGTGCTATTAGCAATATTTCTTGCTCGAGATTCGATTTATATGGCTTAATCAGTAATTCAATCAAGATATATTACCATTGCTAAATTCTGTATCTTTCGCCAGAGATAACAAATTGTGTAATAGGCAGTATTTTCCTCCAGAGATATAAAATATTGTCATGAGCAGTATTTTGATCAGTTTTCAATTGGGGCTATGAACAGTATATCCCGCAATAGCTATCAATTGAGGCTTTGAGCAGTAATTCCAGACAGAGATATATCAAAATATGAAATGAGCAATATATCAGGTGATACATATCAATTGGCACCATGAGCAATTTTTTCCTCGAAAGTTATCAATTGATATTATGATAAATATTTTCAAAAGAGATATCAATTGGTGTCATGAATATTATTTTGATCCAGAGATAACAATGAGTAGCTTGGCAGTGTTTCACCATAGAGAAAAAATTTGGGCTATGAGAGTATATTATTTCTCCCCAGAAAAAAATGTCTGAAGGAGTATTTTCTGCAAGCTATATTGATTGGTATTATGAGAGTATTCCTGACGAGAGATATAAATTGTTGCTATTAGCTTCAATTCCATCCCCGATATATCAATCGATGACAATAAATGTGTAAGATATCAATTGTAGTATTTGGCCCCAGATATATGAATTGTTGAAATGAGAAGTATGCCACTTCAGAGATATCACTTGTGGACATATTAAATCCTTTTCATCAAATATATCAATTTGTTACATGAACATTATTTCTCTCCCGTGATTGGTGACATCTGCAACATTTCACAACCAGTGCAAAGTGAAGGATTTCTCGCCACAAATATCAATTAGTTTAATTACCAGTTTTGCCCACCAGAGATTATATTATAGATGCTAAAAGTATTTTATCGCGCAATAGAAATCAATTTTCAATATGAACACTATTTTACGCCAAGGATAAAATTTTGTGTTATTAGTATTATTTTTGATAAGGCACAATTTGGGTTATGGATTATAAACACAAGGTAATAAGACCAAATCTAAATAAAGAAATAGTAGACTGAAGATGGTAACAACGCTAATTACCGAAACGTCACACACTATTTTTTTATTTGGATTTGGTCTTATTACCTTGTGTTTAGTATTAGTTTTGTTTAAGATATCATTTGGTGTCATGTGAATCTTATTTCTTGACAGAAAAAATCATTTATGCCTTGATGAGTATTTTCAGCAAATGATATTCCTCCGTTCTGTAAATAGAGAAATCCATATTCCAATCTTTAGATAATAAAAAGACATATTGGATTGAATAAAAAGATTTTATTCAATTCAATATATGTCTTTTCATTATTTAAATTTTCATTCTTGGAATGAGAGTATTTCTTGCTGAAGATATCAATTTCGCGCCAAAGCGATCTATTATTAGGATGAGCAATATTTCCCGCCAAAGTATCAAGTGGTAACATCAGTGCCGCCAGACATACTAATATTTTACGCAAGATATACCAATCGAGGTAAGGAACAATATGATTAGCATTTCTCGCAAGAAAAATAGTGAACAGTATTTTCTGGTAAAATATCAATTTGCGTCTTTTAAAGTAATTTCAGCCAAAAATATATATTTGGCATATACATGGTGCCATGTGTATATATAATATTCACCGCTCTAGATATGAATAATATAATAAGCAACATTTCCCACTTGAAATATTAATTATTATCAAAATAAGGCATATCCTGACCACGTTCACGTGAACTTTTAGATGGCAGTGCGCCATCTAGTGGAACAGAAATCAACTAAACGTTGATTTAGTCTGTTCCCTGATATTTGGCCAACTCATTTTCTTGATAAATCAAGGAAAGCCAACCACAAACGCGTTTCGGGCAGTTGGCCTGCACCACGCTGATTAGGGCCAACATCCCAAAACGTGTTGGCCAAATAGTAGTAATCAGGTTGAATCAAAATTTAGTTGATTTCTGTTCCACTAGATGGCGCTCTGCCTTCTAAAAATCTATTGTGAACCCGGTCAAGATATGCCTTTTTTGATTTTAATACCAACCAGTGAACTTTTTTATTTTTTATTATTTTATTTTCGGTTCAAAATCACTAATTAGGTACCGCTCAACAAGAGCAACCTAGTTCATGATAATTGAAACAGTGAATAATATATGTGAAGGTTATTCACTTATTAAACAAAATTTTAACACGGGATTCAATCCCGGTTCATGACTTTCGGGAATCGAGGGTGTTACCCACTCGTCCACCGACTTGTTTTATTTTATTTTCGAATTATTTTTTCCCATATTAATTAATATGCAAAGCAATTATTCTTTTCATTTGGTATAATGAGATTCATTTTCCGCCGAGGTATCAAATTTTGTCAATAGCTGTATTTCGCACCAGTGATATCCATTGATACAATGGGCAATTATTTCCCGCCAGACATATCAATTGGTAGCAAATTCAGTATTTCTCGAAATAAATATCAATTGATGTAATGAACAGTATATCCCATAAGCGCTAACATTTGGTGTCAGTATTTCTTGCCAGAGATATCAATTGGGGTCGAGTTATATTTTCTCTATAGATATCAATTAGTGTTAAGGGCAGTATTCCACCCCCAAGGTATCAATTAATACCTTGAGTAATACTTCTTTCAATATATATTAATTGGGTTCTTAAGCAGTATTTTTCGAAATATTTATCGATTTTTGTAATGAAAAGTATGTATCACTAGCGATAATATTTGGTGTAATATATATATTTTTCGCTAAAATTATTAAATAAGTCTTGAATAGTATTCCCTCCAAATATATCATTCATTGTTAGGGGTAATATTACTAGTCAGAAATATCATATTGCATCATGAGCAGTATTTTCTGCCAGAGATATCAATTGGTGCTTTGAGAAATATTTCACGCCATAGTTAACAATTGGCACAATGAAAAGTATGTTTCACAAAAGATATCAATATAAGCAGTATTTACCTCTGTTGTTTTGAAAGTGACATGAGCACATAGTATTCCCCATCAGAGATATAAATTAATACCATAGGCATTATATCCTGCCAATTGTGAGATATTAATGCCATTTCAGAAATTCACTCCTGAAATATCAGTTTATGACGAGCAGTAATTTTCTCCAGAAATATAATTTGGTGATATATTCAGTAGTTCGCTTCAAAGATTTCAATTTGTGGCATTGGCCGAGATATCTCCGTTGCCATAGGCAGTATTTCTGGCCAGAGTTAACAATTGGTCTAATGAATAGTATCTTCGGCCAAAGATAACAATTAGTCTCACAAGCAACATTTCCTGTTAGAGATATAAATTGGTGCCATGAGCCGAATTTTGCGCAAGAGATATCGATTGGAATGATGAGCAGTATTTTCTCCCGGAGATATCGCCAGAGTCGGAGAATTTTGCGCCAGAAATACCAATATGTATATGCCATATGCATTATTTTTAGCGATATATATCAAATCGCGTAAAATGCAGTATTGACCACCATAGATAACAATTGATGCCATAAGTAGTATTTCGCTTATATGAGATATCATTCATTGACACGTGATGTATTTTGCTCTAGATGTATCAAGTTACTCCATGAGAAGAAGTCCCAGTTCCAAAAAAAAAAATAGATGGCATAGCAAATTTTCAAGCAAGAAATATCAATGGTGCTCTATATCGTTCCTCAGGTCAGAGATATACATTGGTGCAATGAAAAGTATTTTCCGACAGAGATATCAATTTGTGCCATGACCAGTATATTTCCTCAGATATATCAATAGATTCCAAAAGCAGCATTTCCTCCAGATTCAATTGGTGGCTTGAGCAGCATTTCATTCAAGATATATAACCTGTGTTATGTTGATTTAGCACGCCATCTGTTATGAAATTTCTAGACTATTATAGACGCGTATGATTCTTTTAAAAATTAAACAATTTCTACTGCCCTTACTGCAATGGAAAAATTAATGAGAGGGCCTGGCACATCAGTGGTGAACCCTCCTATCGCTTTCGCCAGTTTAATCTATAAGGTAGATGAGCCAGGCCCTCCTATTAATTTTTCCATTGCAGTAAGGGCAGTAGAAATTGTTTAATTTTTAAAAGAAACATACGCGTCTATAATAGTTTTGAATTTTCATATGCAACCTATGCTCGCCACCAATGTCAAATCAGTGCTATCAGCCCTATTTGCTGTGATAGATATCGATTGATTCCATTGCATGATTTACTGAGATATAACAAGGTTAGATACTTTATACATACAACATGAGCAGTGTTTCGCGTCAAAGATACCAATATGAGGCAGGAGCAGAATTCCCACCTAAGTTATCAATTGTTGACATGAGCAGTATTTGGCATCAGAGATATCAATTTGTGCTATTGGCAGTATTTGCCGCCCCAGATTTGATTTTTGGCTTGAATAGTTGGTTAATATAGATTTAGAACAATTTTTATATGCCATATCTTTCGCTAGAGATATCAGTTGATATAATGAGTAGTTTTGGCATAATCAATAAGGAATCTAGGTTTTAGTTTCTTTTCAAAGAACAGAAACCAAACCCTAGGTTCCTTATTGATTATGCAAAATGTAAAAGTAGGGAAGAATCTTTATTATAATGAGTAGTAATTTCCGCCAAAGATATAAAATTTCATAATGGATAAGAGATATTTCGGTCAGAGATATCATTTAGGGCAATGAGCAGTATAACACGCAATATTGAGTGTGTTCAAAAGGTATCGCGACTTTTGTGTTTTTTTCAAAAATTATTTATTTATTCATCAATACCTATTTTGTCCACTTCAAAGTAATTCCCATGAGATATTATACACTTGTGTGTCAACGGTTTTTCCAATCTTCGAAGCACTTCAAAAATCATTTTTAAAAAAAATCTTTTTCAGCTCCTCCTTCGATGCCGTCTTTATCTCGTCAAGCGTAGCGTAACGTCGTCCTTTCATGGGCCTCTTCAGTTTAGGGAACAAGAAAAAGTCACAGGGGGCCAGATCTGGGGAATACGGTGGCTGCGCGGCATCATTAGTGTGTTGTTTTTGGCCAAAAAGTCGCGCACAAGCAACGATATGTGAGCAGGGGCGTTATCGTGGTGCAAAAGCCAATTTTTGTTCTTCCACAAATCCGGGCGTTTCTGGCGGATTGCTTCGCGCAAATTGCGCATAACTTGCAGGTAATATTCCTTATTGACCGTTCTACCCTGTGGCAAGAACTCATGATGCACCACGCCCCTGCAATCGAAGAAAACTGTCAGCAAAACTTTCACATCCGACCGAACTTGGCGCGCTTTTTTCGGTCTTGGTTCGTGCGGCAGCTTCCATTGAGATGATTGAGCTTTGGTTTCCACGTCATAACCATAAACCCACGCTCCGTCACCAGTTATGACCCTCTGGAGCAAATTTGGGTCGTCGCGGACAGAGTCCAACATCTCATTAGCAATGTTCATGCGATGCTGTTTTTGGTCGCAATTGAGCAATTTTGGTACGAATTTCGCGGCGACCCGTCTCATGCCCAAATCATTGATAAAAATCGAATGGCACGAGCCAATCGATATGTTTAGGTCCTCAGCAACTTCTCTAACGGTGATTCGACGATTGGCCAATATCATTTTCTCCACTTCATTAATTTTCCGTCTGTTGTTGAAGTGCTCGGGCGTCCGGCACGCCCTTCGTCGTTCACATCTTCTCGGCCTTCTGAGAACATTTTGTACCACCTATAAACGTTGCTTCGGTTCAAGGTAGCTTCTCCGTATGCGACAGTCAACATTCGGAATGCATCAGCGCACTTAATTTCGTTTTTCACACAAAATTTGATACAGGTTCTTTGATCCATTTTTTTTAATAGGTAAAAATCGAAGACGATCCAAAACACCTGCAAGCAAAGCAGCTGTCAACAATTAAGTGAACATTCAAAATGGCCGAGCTTGTCGGCATAGGTGAGAGACATGAGTACCAACATAAAGCCACAAAAAGATCGAAATTCGAATATACGTAACCCGCGAAAATTCAGAATTCGCGATACTTTTTGAACACATATCAATTGTAACTTCAAGCAGTAATTCCAACAGATATATCAAAATATGACATAGGGATAGACATCAATTTTAATCATTAACATTATTTTCGTTCGAGATATCATTAGGTGTCATGATTAGTATTTCGCTCCAAATAAACTGATTCGTGTTATGGGCAGTATTTCAAGTCAGAGATATCAAATGGGTCCATAAGCAGTATTTCTCGCAAGTAATATATATATATATTGTTGACGGGGGTAGTATTTTTATTCAAATATATCAATTGGTTTTATAAGCAACATATCATTCAAATATATTAATTGCTGGTATTAAGGTATTCCTTGCTGAAGATATAGATCTGGTCATAAGCAATAACTGCTGCGATAGTTATCAATTGGTGTCGTTGAATTATCTTGCTCCAGAGATACCAATTGATAACATGAGGAGTATTTATCGTCTGTTTATCTTACATTTGGTAGCATGGAAGAGTTTCACCCATCTGTCATGACTAGGATTTTTTATTAGAGATATGTGTGTGTAGTTTTATTTTGAGCAGCATTTTCCATCAGAGGTATCTGTAAGCGACATGAGCAGTATTTGTGTCAGAGATATCAGTTGCTGTCATGAGAATATTTTCGCCATTTGGTGCCTTTAGAAGCATTATAAGCCATAGATATGAATTAGTGATATTAGGAATATATATCGCTGAAGATTGAACAGGAGCCTTGAGCAGTATCTCATAGTTATCAATTGGTGACGTTAGCAATTTTGCGCAGCAGAATCAACATTTTGTACCATTAGCATTATTTACAATCATTGATATTAATTAGTCTTGAGTAATATATATAGCAAGATATATCAATTGGGGCATCGATAATTATTCTAATATAATTATATTAAATTTGAGATGACAATATTTTCAGGATAACTTTGTCAACGATAACAATTGGTGTCCTAAGTAGCATTTCGCCCCACAGTTATCAATTGGTCAAATATGCGGTATTTAAAAGATCAATTTAGACAATAATAGATATCGATTGGAGACACGAGTGAAATTTCTTTCCAGAGATTTCAATTTGCGTCATGGGCAGTATTTGATGTTTTAATTAAGACCTTTAGCATTATTTTCTCGAAAGAATTATAATTAAATGTCAGAATCAGTATTTTCAGCATAAATATATGAAATGGTATCATGAGTAATATTTTCTTAAAGATATATTAATTGTAAAAATATTCGAAAGCCTTACGCATTATGTGTCTTTCTTACGAAAACACCACGGGCTCTTCAACAGGCAATAATTATGACACATATTGCGTAAGGTTTTCGAATATTTTATAAAGTAAATCGCGAATTTTCTTTATCTGAAAATATATTAATTGTTTTTTTTTTCTCTTGTTCCAGGTCTGGACTTAAAGTCTAGACCAGATCCTGAAGGTCATGCCTCTTTATCACCTCGATGACCACAGCTGGGTCGGTGTAGATGTCTAATCGGCAATGCCCGATGCATTGCATGATGTGTTCTGGGCTCGCTGGAGAATCCTGACATTTGGTGCAATTCGGAAAAGTTTTGGATTCACTTGTGAAAATCATTGGATGTAGATGGCCTGTTCTAAGACGGGAAAGCATGGTGAAGTCTGATCTGTTAAGTTGTGAGTTGGTTTTAAGGAGGGGAGTTTTTCCATCGAACCAACGGTGCTTGATGTTATTTTGCCAATCTTGATTAAATTTGATTTTCAGTCTGTTAAAGTGATCATTTTCTGTTGGAAGGGTTGAGAATATTTTTGGGTTATTTTCTTTAGATGCGCCTGCTATAGCCAATGAGTTTGCCCTATATTAATTGTATTATGAGTGTATTTCTCGAGACAGAGATATAAATTGGTGCCAATAGCAGTATTTCCCGGCCGAGATTCTTATTTTGGCGTGAGAATCATTTCACTAAAGAGTTATCACTGGTTCTACATGCCATATATTTCGCCTTGATATATTATTTAGTGCAACAAGTGCTATTTTGACCATAGATATCAATTGGGGCCATAATCAGTATATCCCCCAGTGAGAACTGGGGCTTTGAGCACCTATTCCAGACAAGTATATAGATTGATGACATTAGTAATATTGTCCCTGAAAGATATCAATTTGGAATCATGAGCAATATTTTTCGTTAGCAATATCAATTTTCATTAGTATTATTTCGCACCACATTTATCAATTGGTTAAATTGGTAGAATTTCTCATATCAAAGATATTATCACGAATATTCTTGCGGAAGAATAAGAATTTTTTATCAGTGACCAAAAGAGATTACAAAGAGAAAGAAAAACAGATTGACTCAAAATCAAGTAAGCAAAAAAAAAGTCTATAAATAAAAATAACACGTCAAGGCCTGAGGCCAAAAGTCGCGATTTGCCCTTAGGATTGTAGTTTTTGTGATAAAATGATACCATAAATTATCTCCAATCCCCTTTTATCTTGAGATTTCGTTCCTCGAATAATTTCTGTGATTTTGACATCTCTTCTTGTTCTTTCCTCAAGTTGGTAAGCGATGTTAAATATGGAATGTTGTCTTCGTTTGTATCCCGAAGCAGACTTCTTGAGAAACAATCTGCACGTCCTGGCGTCTTTTACCATTCTTATAAACAACAGAAACGTTAAATTCCTGAAGTCTAAGTGTCTATCTAGCTAGACTTCCCGAAAGAAATTTTATACAAGGTGCGTTCATTAATTTCCAGGACTGCTCTGTATCTTTGAAAAAATAAAACAAATAAAAAAACTAATTCAATATTTTTCAAAATATGCCCCTCCTGCCTCAATACACCCGTTCCATCTTTTTTTCCAATTGTCGAAGCAGGAGATAAAATCACTTTTTGAGAGGTTCCTCAAGGTTGCCTTCGATTCAGCTTGTATCATATCAACGTTGTCAAATTTCCGTCCTTTCAAGTTAATTTTCAATTTAGGATAGAGGAAAAAGTCATTGGGGGCTAAGTCGGGGGAATAGGGTGGATGAGGGATCTGTATGGTTGAATGCTTGGCCAGAAACTGCAAAACAACATGGGCTGTGTGCGGCCGCGCATTACCGACGTGAAGTATCCAGTCATTGTTTTGCCATCTTTCAGGTCTTTTAAGGCGCACTGCCTCCCTTAAGCACCTCATTATCCCCAAATAAACAGATAGTCCAGTCACTGAAGATAATTCTTCTGTTAGATTTAATTAACTCCTTTATTTTGAGCTTGTTTTCCTCGCAACGAAATGATCTTGGACGCCCAGTATGCTGATCATCGTTTACCTTTTCCCGACCTTTTTGGAAGCGTGAAAATCATTCAAAAGTTCTTGAACGGGATAAAGCTGCATCGCCAAAAGCTTCTTTAATCAATTCATACGTCTCAGTATCACTTTTTTTTCAATTTAAAACAAAACTTAATGCCGATTCTCTGCTCTTCGAAAATGACCATTTTAAAATTAGAAATGCGAACCTTACAAGGAAGTTGTTTTGTTCTATTTTTAGATCGGCGCGTGCGCCACGAGACTCGTGCTTTCAGTCAGGTGTGGTCGAATGTCCAATATTCAACTCTGTAAAAAATATTTTCTCTAGCTTTTTTATTTATTTTATTTTTTAACCAGTCCTGGAAATTAATGAACGCACCTTGTATTTTCCAGCCAACACAAAAAAATGATGGCTCGAAACTACTGTGAAATGTCTTCCAAACAAGTAAGCTCTAAACTTGTAAATGGCCCTCACTACTGCCAGATATTCGCTATCCATTGAGGAATAATTCCTTTCTGAAGCATTAAAGTTCTTAAAGCTTGGGCTACTGTTTTTTTTTCTCCTTCTTTCAGTTGGAGCAGTACTGCTTCTACGTCATATCCGCCGGCGTCTATGTGACGATGTGTTTCGGTATTTACTTTAACATGGACGAGCAGAGGATCTGTGGTAACGCATGTTTCAAATATTTCATCCTGTTATTCACACCAAAAGACCGTGACATTTTCTTTTTCAGAAGATCGTGTGAAAGATTTACATTATTTGTGAAATTTTCTACGAAGCTTCTGAAATATCCCAACGGAACTTCTGTAGTATATATATTAATTAATTGTTCCACAGAGTTTGTGTAAGCTCACAGGTAAATAGGCGCTAACCGAAAGAAAAAAAGTTCCTTTGTTCAATATTAGTTTACCTTTTATATTTTGTTCTCTCTCTTGTAAATCAATTATATAATGTTTAATTAATAATTATTGGAATCAGTTTCATTAAAAATTCTAAGCAAAGTCAACAATTGTTAGCAGAGCGTGGTTGTTCAATATAAAGCTCAAAAGCGAAAATATTTAATCTGAAGATTAAGCAAGAAGTTTATTCTGATCGGTAAGCTGAAGCACTTCTGAGAAGATAAAAGGTATTTATATAGATTAAGTTAAATTATATTTATATATTGCATGTTTAAAAGCTACCCAATATTTAAATAAATTTAAAATATATATTTGTATTTTAAATTACATTGGTTTGTTTATATTAGTATAAAAGGCGAAAATGGCTGAATATAATTCTTTATCCCACACAAAAATTGAACCATTAACAGGAACCAATTTACAAATTTGGACATTGAAAATCGCCTCAGTTCTGAGAGGAAGAAAATTATTTAAATGTGTAATTTCTGATCCAGAACCTGATAAGGAAGACAAAAGTTCTTGGGGGATTTGGAGTGAAAAAAATGATGAAGCTTTTGGGATAAAAAAAATCATCACTACGTTGACAAATTAACAACCTGGAATGTTCATAGGAGAAACAAATGCTAAGAAAGTATGGGACTCACTGGGAAAAACATACACAGGCAATTTGGAAGGTAAAATTATTGATATAGGCTTAAAATTAAAGAACATTAGAATGAGAGATAAAAAAAAAATGAAACTGTAGATGAAGATAAAACGAGGGCAAAAAATATTGCTGCTAGAAATTCATCATTAGGGCATCAATTTACCTAAAGAGAACTTTCATTTCATACTGTCAGAGGCATACATCCAAAGTATAAAAATATTGCTATTGTCTTACGATCAAAGAGAGAGGAAACAATTGAATAGATTCAACAAATTCTAAGAGGAGTCGAGAAGAAATATGAGATTAAATCAATCAGTTGAGAATGGGCATGAACAAGCATACAGAATTAAAGATAGATAGGTTAAACAATTTCAGCCAAAAAGATGTTTTGTTTGTAATAAAAAGGGACGTCTAGCTAATGTTTGCTGGTTTCGAGATAAACAGAAACAAGGATACCAAAAGAAATGGACTCCTCCTGATTATAGAAATCAGAAATACAGTAGAGACCATTCAAATAACCTAGTGGAAACTATGAAGAGTGGAATTAATGAGCAAGCATTTGAAACATATGTAGAAGAATTTGAAGATTCACCAGATGGGAGAAATGCTAGGCAAATATGGTGTATAGATTCAGGATGCACCGCACATTTAACCCCAAACCTAACTTTGATGGAAAATTAGACAGAGTACAAAAGTGAAATCAACCTAGCTGAGAAGGGCAAAACTACTCAAGCCAAAGCCAAAGGAGATATGAGACTTACTACATGCACAAGTGAAGGCCAAGAAAATATTTGCATCAAAGATATCTTACATGTACCAAGTTTAAGGAATAATTTCTTGTCAGTATACGAATTAGTCAACAAAGGAAATTCAGTTTGTTTTCAATAAGGATGGAGCAAAAATTTATAATGAAGGGAATGATTTAGTTGCTGAAGCATATATTAAAGATAGAATGTTTATGATGGAAACAAATCTAAGAAATGTACTAATAGCAAAAAAATGAAAATGTCTTGGTTGTAAATACACATTTATCAAATAAAAATAACAATATAAGTTTATGGCATAAGAGATTAAACCAAATAAATGAAGAATACATGAAAAAATGATTCAAGGACATATTGTAAGAGGATTGGATCTAAAATTTGAAAGGTTACCAGAGTGCGAAGCATGCATAATGGGAAAACTGGTTCAGAAGCCATATAATATTACGGAAAATTATACAGTTAAACCCCTGCAGTTGATTGGTATGGATTTATGTGGACCAATGCTATGTCAATCTTTAGGAGGATCCAAGTATTTTCTTGTTATAGTAGATGATTGCAGTAGAAGAATCTTTGCATATTTCCTGAGATCAAAAGATGAGACCTTTGAAAGATTTGAAGAATTTAAAGCAAGAGCCGAAAACGAATTAAGTCTTAGAATAAAAGGTGTAAGAACCGACAATGGAATTTAATTTTGTAACTCTAGATTTGAAGGACTTTTCAAGAGAAGTGGGATCCATCATCAACTTACCACCACATACTCTACACAAAGTAATGGAGTCGCAGAGAGAGTGAATAGGACTCTTTTAGATACAGCGAGAACCTTACTAATTGACTCAAAATTACCCAAGAAGTTTTGGGCAGAGGCAATTGCTACAGCTGCATACATTAAGAAATGTACCCCCCCCCCCACACAGGTCTATCAAGCACCATACACCTATGCAGAGATGGAATGGCAGGAAACTATCAGTCAAACACATTCGAATATTTGGATGTTTGACACATTGGCTTGAGAGCAAACCAAGAAGAAACAAGTTTTCACCAAAGGGTAGAAAGGGAATTTTATTGGTTATTCCATTAAAGGAAGAGCCTACAGAATATATGATATAATGACGAAGACAATTCATGAAGTCAGATCAGTAAAATTTAGTGAAGATAAGAGAGGAATTGATTATGCAAATGATATTCAGGAAGATATTAATTGTGATAATTTGACCTATAAAAGAAATTGTGAAAGTTGCTGAAGACTTTCTTATCTTGAGAGAAGACAATCCTGTCACAGAGAGTAAAATGAAGTCTCAGGAGGATACTTCAGTAAAACCAGGTAGTGACTGTGAAAATGACTCATCACAAACTGAACCGATAGAAGAAAGATATGT
Source organism: Cordylochernes scorpioides (assembly GCA_030710605.1). Taxonomy (NCBI): domain Eukaryota; kingdom Metazoa; phylum Arthropoda; class Arachnida; order Pseudoscorpiones; family Chernetidae; genus Cordylochernes; species Cordylochernes scorpioides. The sequence continues at coordinate 39,592,959 of CP092875.1, forward strand.
AAAGGTAGGAAGAAAGAAAGGAGAAACACAAAGAGCATCTTAGATGAACGGCACAAAGCAAGACTTGAAGAACAAGAAAGAAAATTGATCAAAGAAGGAGTTCGACGCTCACAAAGAATAAAAGATAGGAATGATGCAAACTTAATTATGGAAATAGATCATTATATCCCGGAGAACTTTAAAGAAGCAATGGATAGTGGAGAAAGAAATGAATGGCACAAAGCAATGGAAGAAGAGCTCAGTGAGATAGAGAAACATAAAGTATGGACACTAGTACCAAGGGAAAATGGTATGAAAGTCATCAATAGTAAATGGGTCTACAGTAGGAAGAAAACATCAAATGACGGCATATATAAAAGAAAGGCCAGACTGGTTGCTGTTGGATGCAATTAAAGATATGGTGTGGACTATAAGGACAAACTACGGAAATGTGCAGATAGCCTTGGACTTGCTGATTAGGGCTTACACACAGGGGAGCGTGTGTTGTATATATATTAATTATTTGTTACCACAGAGTGTGTGTAAGCTCACAGGTAAATAAGCGCTAACCGAAAGAAAAAAAAGTTCCTTTGTTTAATATTAGTTTCTCTTTTATATTTGTTCTTTCTCTTGTAAAATCAATAAATATAATGTTTAATTAATAATTATTGGAATCAGTTTCATTAAAAATTCTAAGCAAAGTCAACAACTTCTCACCTCAGTCGTATTCTTTGGAGTCGGTAAATTGATTATTACTTCTATTTTTCGGGATCTTCCTGTATGAATTTTTCTGCAACCAAATCTCTTAACACCTTTATTACCCTCGATCCAAAACTGCATTTTTCATTATTGATACTCAAGCCCGCCCGCTGGATGCACTTAGGAACATTTTCGAGGCGTTCGAGATGCACTTAAAAGAAGGAGGAATTGACTATTGTTAAGTTTAAAACATCAGGCCTCCAGGAATATGTTTCTTAAAATATTTTTTTATTTACAAATATCTAACTCTCGGGACCGAGAGCCCTTCTACAGGAGAAAGCGTGATACACTAAATCGCCAAAAGGACACGAGTTGAATATAATCAAATACTTTTTTACATAATTTCATAAAAATTCTGTATATATAAACTTTGCATTTTTTAAAGTTAACAAATAAATACAAAATTTAAAAATATATGTCGAATAAAATATGACGAATAAATATATATAACGTTTGGTATATAACTATGTAAGCTTATTTAAACTGTAGTTATTGTTCAGAGATAGGCCTCTGGTTTCACTATTGCCATTAAGGGGGATTTTTCAATTTGAAGGCTTTGGAGTGGGCTCATTGAATAATACATTGTAAATTATTTCTGGAATTTCTATTCTTCTGCTAAGGCTATTGTTCTATCTCGATATGATGGATTCTATGATAAGTCTATGTTGTTTATTGGGGATGTTGGAATAATGGTCTTTGGTTCTGAGGTTTCACCAACTCACCCAATATAAGTACATTACTGAGAAATCCCATAACAAATAATACACACAATAGTACTAATCATCTATAATAACTAATATTAAGAACGCAATATAATCCATAGAATGCAAAGAACGCATGGCCAAAAATGTAGATGAAACTGGCAGACGCTTAAATATAAGAATAACAGAACATAAACGAAATATAGACAGCCAAGGCAGAAAATCATCAATATATCATCATATAAGAGGAACAGGTCATGTCTTCTCTCTATCAGAACCAAAGACCCATTACTCCAACCTCCCCAATAAACAACAGAGACTTATCTTAGAATCCATCATACCGAGACAGAATAATAGCATTTACAGAAGAATAGAAATTACAGAAATGTACAATATATAAGGTTCCCTGAACCCACTCCAAAAACTTTAAATTGAAAATTACCCCTTAATAGCAATAGTGAAACCAGATGCATATCTCTAAACAATGACACGGCTTAATATGCTTGCATTGTTATATCCCAAACCTCATATTTATTCGTCATATTTTATTTAATATATATTTTGTCTTTATTTGTATTTTTTTAAAGTTACAGAATTTATATCTACCGAATTTTTATGAAATTGTGTAAGATAGTATATTTGAACATATTTTGACTGGTGTCCTTTTGCCGATTTATCGTATCACGCTTTCGCTTACTTAGACCAAACTGCATCACACTAAATCTTATAGACTATCTGACGTGATGAAACCGGTCTTCCACGTCAATTTTTATCTGCCAGTATCCTGTACGTAGGTCCATGCTGGAAAAGAACTTGTCTGCCGTAAAGTTCTTGGTAGTGGGTACACATTCTTTTTATGACCCTGTTGAGCTTCCTGTAGCCTGAAAACATATCCAGGATCCGTCATTTTTTCGCAACAAAACCACAGGAGACGGACGACCAGGGCTTTCAGATTATTGGAAACTTTTCTCTTTTTTTATATAATGTTGTTGACCTCATTTTGTATAGATTTTTTCCAAAAAGCGACACTATTACTGTCGTTATTTGAAAGGACGGCTTGTCTGGAGTGTTTATTTTGTGCTTTATATTAAAAAATGTTCAATTTGGTCTTCCCCAAAATAAAAATCTTATATTTTTCCCGACAACTTAAAATCTCATAGCACCTTTCTTCGCTTAAGCTCTTATTAATCATAAATATAATATTATGGCATATATCTTCGGTTTTAATGCTTGTTAAATTTTCCTTATCAATCGGCTAAGTCATTTTCAATTATACCAAGGCGACCTACGCGCATATCTGCTTAAATTATTTAGTTTTGCATTGTTCCATTCGTCACCCATATATTTCCTCTGCAGTAATAAAATTTAATCACAGAGATGGGAAACAACCAATTCATTCTATAGAAAAATATCCTTATTCCCCTCTACGGTAAGATCCTTCGCACCTCGAATACCTTCATTAATAACAGTGATATTTTCGATTACTTTTTCTTGTATAATATGTTTATAACTGTTTCTGTTTTTAAAAAAAAGTAAATCGACGCAATTATCCCTAGCCGGGATATCGCGTTTTGTGTGTTGAAATAAATTTTTAAAAAAGTGATTTTTCCTAATCGAGCGACACCTGGTATTATGCATTCCTCAAAAGAATGTATGGCGAGATCTTCGTCTATCCGATCGTCCACGTACTCTTCCAAATGTACTTCACCCCTCCAGAAGTAAATTATTGCCCTTGTGGCTCGAAAAAAAAAAAGAATATATGGTGGCTACATGCGGAGAAGAGACGAGAGACATAATTAAAATTAACGTCAAGTTCTTGAATTGAAGCTTTCATTCAGTATTCGCAAATATTAACGAAAATTCTCGAAAATGACAGAATATCCAAATTCCATAATCTGATCCAGAATCGACTAAGGCGTCAACATCTTGTCCATTTATAGAGAGCATGGCATAATTGTGCTTCTAATCTCGGTGGTTATGATAAAAGGAATTTTACTTACCTCACCTCCGCAGGTCGCACCCCTTAGTTTTCCTGGATTTGGCGGTGAGTGAATTTACTTAATCGGCGTGAGGGCGACGACGAGTCGTTTCTTCTCATGGGAGAGCTACCACATCAGGATAAGAAAACGGGTTTCCGTCAATTTATCTCTTTCTTCGATCTTTGTTGAGAATTCGTTGTTATGGTGATATTTCTGCGTCCCTCTTCTGAATTCAATAGCCTCCTGCTCCGATAATACCGCGCCAAGTGTCCTGGTCGACCACAGTGGAAGCAGCATGGCAAGTTGTCAAAAGTTCTCCAGGCATCAGTCCTTCTTCTGCTTTTGCGGGGAATCTCGTAGTAAGAGGTGACTGGTATAATTCAACTTGGTTATTTGTAGGTAAGAAATTGAGTTTATATTTCTGGTTATGAAGTTAAATACCTTTTTGACTTATTTTTTCATAAAATTCTCTAATGGGGCATTTTCAACTTTCAGCTCAACTCCAAAAGACAAGAAAGATGAGGGAATGGCGGCGCTAGCAGGCGTGCGTGTGACCGCACCTCCCGAGTGAGAGAGATTTGGCCTATTTAACAGCCATGATAAAAGAGTCGAGATATCATTTGGGAACATCTACAGTATTTTATCTCAGATATATCATTTCGGGCCATAAGCAGTATTCTCGAATGAATTTTTAATTGGGGTAAAAAGCGATATATGCATTTTTTTCCGCCAGAGATAGCAATTGATTTTATGAGTAATATTTTCATTCAGATATATTGATTGGTGTTATGAGAGTATTTCTGCAGAAGTTATAAATTTGTAACATTATCAGTATTTTTTGCGAGATATATTTCAATTATTGACAATGTAGTATTATTCTCCAGAGATATCGATTGGTGTGTGACATGCACATTATTTCTCGCCCGAGATCCAATTGGTGGCATGGGCGGGTATTCACGCCAAAGATATCACCGGTGTCATGTGATTTTTTCGCCATAGATAACAATTTGCAATGAATCGTATTTTACATAAGAAACATATTTTGGGAAAGGAGAATTAGTTTTACCAGTGATATAAAATGGGGTCTTGAGAAGTATTTTTATCGTATCAATAGGAACCATGAGGAGTGATTCCCGCCAGAGTTATTAATTGTTGACATGAGTATTATTTTGCATTCGTGATTTCAATTTGTTGTATTTTCAGTATTTCCCGCCCGAAATACATTTGCTGGCTTGATCAGTATATTTTAAAAAAGAGTTATCACTAGTGACTTATACCGTATCATTCGCCAGAGATAAGAATCGGTGTGTTGATCAGTGTATCCTTCAAAAGATATCAATTGGAGATTTGAGAGCAGCAGTTACAGATAGGTTTATCAAAATAGGACATGAGCAAAATATTCAGATATCATTTGGTGTCATTAGTATTACTTTTCTCCACAGATATCAATTGTCGAATAGGCAGTATTCCACGTCAGAGATATCAATTCAGGCAATGGGGAGTATTTCTCCCAAATATTCAGAATACGGCAAGATCAATATTTTACCCAAAAGATATAAAATGGAATCATGAGCAATACTTTCTATCTGATATGTCAATTGTTGTCATGAAAATGATTTCGCTCAAGAAATATCAACAAGATTAATTGGTAGCATGGGCAAATATTTAAAAAAGATGTAACACTTGTACCATAAACACTTTTTTCGTTAATAGATATCAATAGGTGTAATGAGAGAGTAGCTGTATTTTTGGCCTGGGATATCAATTGGTGCCACATGAGAATTTCGCGCTGGTAATATAAAATTCCACCTTGAGATTGTTTTCTCGCCCTAGATATATTTATGCCATTATCAGTATTTCCAACCAGATATATCGATTGGGGTAATGATCAATATATTCCGCAAGAAATGAGAGATTTGAGCATTATTTCCAGACAGATATAACAATTTATACCGAGCAATATTTTCATATTTCATAGATCATAATTGGAATCATATTCAGAATTTTTGTAAGCAATATCAATTTGTGTGTCATGAGTAGTATATCTCGTTCCACAAGTATATTGTTTGATTATATTATATTGATAAATTCAGGCAAGAAGCCATATTTTGACAAGAGATATCGTTGAAGTCATGAGCTAAATTTTGTCCCAGAGACATCAATTGACGACTTGGATATATTTACATTAGATATTTCAATTGTTGCCATGAATATTTCGCACAAGAGATATCAATTGATCAAATGGACAATATTTCACATCAGATACATCAATTCAGGCCATAAGCAGAAATCCTCTTAATGATTCAAATTATGTGACATGAGCAATATTTTACGCGATAATATCTATTGAAATCATGAACATTATTTTATGTACGAAATATCAATTATTTTCATGAATAGTATTTCAACCTAGAGATTTTAATTGTTCAAATGAGCAATATTTCACCTGAGAGATGCTAAATTAAGCCATGATTAGTATTTTCTTGAATAATAACAATAGTTTAAGGAGTAGTATTACATTCCAGAGATATTGATCAGGGACATTGGCAGTGTTTTACATTAGAGATATCATTTTGGGACATAAGCATTATTTTTCCAAAGATTTATCAATTCGTGTCAGGAGCAATATATTCGTCTACAGATATCGAATGGCTTTTGATCAATATTTTCATCCAAGTATAATGATTGATATTATGAGAATAGTCCTCATCAGAAATACATGCTTGAGATATCAATTGGTATTTTTGAAGAATCTCTCTCCATGAAATATTAATTAGTGAGATGAGAGAACTATTTTTTGCACAATTATAAATTGGTGGAATGGGCAAGTTTTCAGGCAATATATATCACTGATTTTATATAGAGTATTTCTGGCACAGATATCAATTGGTGTAATTGACAGTATTTTACACCAGAATTTGAGGTCATGAATATTGTTTCAAACAGAGATAACAATGATTGTCTTCAGAATTATTTCGCATCAGAGATATTAATTAGGGGCATTAGCAGCCTTTTTCGATTGGTGGGGTTTGAGTAGTATTTCAGTCTGAAGAGAGAAAATCAGTGCTATATGCCACATATCTCGATATAGATATCTTTCAGCGCCATTATCAGTATTTTTCTTTTAGGGTATCAAATGGCGGCAGAAGGAGTGATTCGCGCCAAAGATATTAATTTGGAACACGAATAAATTTCTCCGCCGGAGATATCCTTTGGTGCCTCAAGAATTATTTTACGTCAGAGCTATTTAACGCTATAGATAAGAAAATATGTCATGAAAAGTATTTTTCTCCCGATTTTAAATAGTCAAGTTCAACTCTAAAGAGATCATTGATGCTAGATGTTGTGTCTTTCGGAAGAAATATTAAATCATGTCATGATCAATATTTTCTTTAAGCGCCATGAGCAGTATTTCAAACAGTGATATCAATTGAGGCCATGAACAGTATATCCCTCAAGGAATATCAATTGTAGCTTCGATCAGTATTTCCGGACAGATATATCATTAGATGAAATGAGCAATATTTTCAGCCAGAGATCAATTGGTGTCATGAGTAGTATTCCGCTCCACATATATCACCACGTTATCAAATTTTCTGGCAATAGTAATTAATTGATGTCAGGTAAAGTATTTTCCTCCAGAGATATCAATTGGCCACATCAGAAATATTTCCATTCAGATACTAGATATTGATTGGTGCTATGAGAGTATTTTCCTAGCCAAAGATATAATTTGGTGCCATCTATCTGCAGTGAGAGATATCATTTGGTGGTTTTCCAATATTTCGCTTCATTACATATCCATTGGTGATATGAAGAGTATTATCTCGTACGAGAATTAATTTATTACAAATTTATAACAATCAACCCCATATGCAGTATTTCTTGCAATATATCTCAATTTGTGTAAATAACTGTTTACGCCAGAGATATAATTTGTTGTGATCAACATACTTTCTGCCAGAGATATCAATTAATGATTAAGATATCTCTCTAGATATCTCTCGGTGCTCTAAGCAGTATTTCTCTTCTGTGATATCAAATGATAACTGGAACAGTGTTACGTGCAAAAATATCAATTTGGGATGAGAGCATAATTTCTCGCCCGAGATACCTTTGGTGCCTTGAGCATTATTTTACGCCAAAGATATCATTTGGTGTCATGAGAAATATTTCTCGCCATGGATAAGATTCGATACCATGAACAGTATATATCCCAGTATATTTTTTGTATTCTGTGTTTTTGTTATTGGTTTTTCAATCCTCGTTATTTGTTATTTTTAATCTTTTATGTGTACCGTTTGTTTGTTTATTCGCATAATTCCCTATTGTTATGCCTTGTCCTAAATGACGTTAATATAATATGTGGCATCACGCTTATAAAGTGAATGGAATCATATAAATGTTTTATTATATAATGTTATATAATCAACATATGAAAAATATGTTCTATGGATATTTGAGTATACTAGACGCTAAATTAAGGCTTCTCCTTTATATGCCTGGAAAGGTTTAATAGGAATTTTAATTTAATTTAATCTCTCAGGACAACTAATTAGCGACATAAATCTCATTAGAAAACCAAATCTCGCCAAAGGTAACTCAACCCAACTTGCATTAGTTTACACTCTAAGCTAATATTAAAGGCAGTTTCCCAAATATAAGCAATGCGGAGAGCCCAGTACTTGCGGCGTTTTTAAAGAGCTGCAGGTTCATCTTATCTGGAACTGTCAGGTAGATAAGTGGTGTGGGAGATAAGCTGTGTGTTCAACATGCTGTGGAAATTGGTGGTCACCGCCTACCTTCTGGCGGCAACTACATATGGTAGTGAGATTAGAGGTGGGTGATCTTTCTTCTATCTTCCATACCCAGTAACCTTCACTCTTACTTACTTCTGTACTCTGTTCTGTACTCGGATCTATACTTGGCCTTGTTCCATTAACTGTATCTTAGTTAGCTCGGCACGTGCTACGTTTGCCTTATTACATATCTATCTATTTTCCATCGTATCAATTTATAGCGTGATTTTCTATGTATACAGCCAGAAATATCCATAGCTAATTAAATTATATATATAACAAGCTCAAAGCCCTAACTTAATCACTTCTGGAAACAGTTCAAGTGCATATTTTCTGATAAATAAGAAAATTAATGAAATCTATATGTTTATAAATGAAAGGTTGATATTTTTTATTCGGACAAAAAAAAAATCGATTCACTTGGCCAATATAGTTTTGCATCTTGTGTGAGTGAAATACATGTATTGCTTTTCAACGTGTAAAAAGGCCATCCATTGGCAATATATATTTTTAAAAATTACAACTATGTTTGTCAAAATACAGATATTACGTAAAAAGACACACGGCATCAATTTTATTTTTTACTCGACCTTGATAAACTACTACTAGTGTAAACATTTAGTTAGAACTAGTATCTTTCTACATGTACAATATAAAAATAACTAATATTCACAAGATATAAGAAGTAAAACAATATTTATGAAATGCTAACTAAAGCCTTAACAAAGAAAATTTGATTAACTACTTATAATTCTTTAGTTTCTAACTATTTATTAATTATAAATATGTGTAACTACTTAATATTTTGAACATGTTGTTTATGTTTACATTGTGTTTTCACAGTCACTGTTTGACCTATATTCTAAGTTAACCATAAATGTAAACAAACAAGGCGCGCCAAGACGCCATTAGATTTGAGCGCCACCTTTCGTCGAGCTGATTCACTTTGATGTCAGTTGTATGACGTAATACTGCCTGTCCGCGCCTTGTCTGTGGACTATTGTAAAATAATTGGTATGAAATTTTAAGTGAGCATTGTTAGAATATTTAATTTCATAGCAAATATATTCTGTGGTAATCATTACATATAGTATGTATAGTAAAACTGTTGTATATAAATTTTAATTAATTAATTGTTACCACAGAGTATATGTGTAAGATCACCGGTAAATAGGCGCTAACCGAGAGAAAAAAGTTCCTTTGTTTAATATTAGTTTCTCTTTTATATTTTGTTCTCTCTCTTGTAAATCAATAAACATAATGTTTGATTAATATTCTTGATATCAGTTTCATTAAAAATTCTAAACAAAGTCAAAAATTGGTAGCAGAGCGTGGTTATTTGATATAAAGCTCAAAAGCGAAAATATTTAATCAGAAGATTAAGCAAGAAATTTATTCTGATAGGTAAACTGAAGTTTAACAGGAACTAATTATCAAATATGGGCGTTGAAAATCGGCGCAGTTCTGAGAGGAAGAAAATTATTTAAATGTGTAATTTCCGATCCATAACCTGATATGGAAGACAAAAGTTCTTGGGAGATTTGGAGTAATAAAAATGATGAAGCTTTTGTGATAATCATCACAACATTGACTAATGAACAAGCTGGAATGTTCATAGGAGAAACAAATGCTAAGAAAGTATGGGACTCATTGAGAAAAACATACACAGGCAATTTGGAAGATAAGATCAATGATATACGATGTATGTTTAGAATTTTAAAGAACATTAGAATGAAAGATAATGAAACTGTAGACGAATATATAACGAGATCAAAATATATTGCTGCTAGAAGTTCATCATTAGGGCATCAATTTACCTCAAGAAAACTTGCATTTCATATTGTCAGAGGCATACATCCAAGGTATGAAAACATTGCTATTGTCTTACGATCTAATAGAGAGGTAACAATAGAAGAGATTCAACAAACTTTAAGAGAAGAGGAGTCAAGACGAAATATGAGATTAAATCAATCGGTTGAAAATGGGCACGAACAAGCATACAGATTTAAGATAGAAAATTTAAATAATTTCAGCCAAATAGATGTTTTTTTTTAATAAAAAGGGACATCTAGCTAATGATTGCTGGTTTCGAGAGAAGCAGGAACAAGGATATCAAAAGAAATGGACTTCTGGTTATAGAAATCACAAATACAGTAGAGAACATTCAAATAACCTAGTAGAAACTGTGAAAAGTAGAATTAATGAGCAAGCATTTGAAACATATGTAGAAGAATTTGAAGATTCACCAGATGAGAGAAATGATAGTCAAATATGATGTACAGATTCAGGATGCACTGCACACTTAACGCCAAACTTTGATGGAAAATGTGACAGAGTACAAAAGTGAAATCCATCTATCTGAGAAGGGCAAAACTACTCAAGCCATAGCCAAAGGAGATATGAGACTTACTACATGCACAAGTGAAGGCCATGAAAATATTCGCATCAAGGATATCTTACATGTACCAAATTTAAGGAATAATTTCTTTTCGGTATAGGAATTAGTCAACAAGGGAAATTAGGTTATTTTCAATATGGATGGAGCAAAAATTTATAATGAAGGGAATAATTTATTTGCTGAGGCATACATTAAAGATAGAATGTTTATGATGGAAACAAAACTAAGAAACGTACCAATAGCAAAAAGTAAAAACAACATGGTTATAAATACACATTTATCAAATAAATAAGCAATATAAGTTTATGGCATAAATGATAATCCATTTAAATGATGAATACATGAAAAATCATTCGAGGACATATTGTAAAAGGATTGGATCTAAAATTCGAAAGGTTACCAGAATGTTTAAAATACAATATAACGCGGCTGATGATTGTAAAACGCGAAAATTAAAATTATACCACGAATGTTTCTTTTAAAAATCGAAATTTATTTTCAAAGAGAAATAGCGACATTTCTATCTTTGAGGATGAGGTATGGAAAGGTGAAACATGAAGAGTAATGGAGAACGGAAAAATAAAAAGTGTCCAGGGGCGGGAATCGAACCCACACCCTTCTGCTTACCGGGCAGGTGCCTTGTCCACTCGGCTACCCTGGACGTATTTTTCCGTTCATAACTTATATTTAAAGTAACATTTAAAATACAATATAACGCGGCTGATGATTGTAAAACGAAAATATATTGTATTTTAAATGTTACTTTAAATATAAGTTATGAACGGAAAAATACGTCCAGGGTAGCCGAGTGGACAAGGCACCTGCCCGGTAAGCAGAAGGGTGTGGGTTCGATTCCCGCCCCTGGACACTTTTTATTTTTCCGTTCTCCATTACTCTTCATGTTTCACCTTTCCATGCCTCATCCTCAAAGATAGAAATGTCGCTATTTCTCTTTGAAAATAAATTTCGATTTTTAAAAGAAACATTCGTGGTATAATTTTAATTTTCGTTTTACCAGAATGTGAAGCATGCATAATGAGAAAACTTGCTCAGAAGCCATATAATATTACGGAAAATTATACATTTAATCCTCATCAGTTTTTCATATGGATTTATGTGGACCAATGCTATGTCCATCTTTAGGAGGATCTAAGTACAGTGGACCCTCGGTTTACGAGCACCTTGGAGTACGAGCTTTTCGCAGTACGAGCAAAATATTTTGAAAAATTTTACCTCGGATTACGAGTGAAATTTCGCATTACGAGCAACTCGCGAGCAATGATAGCTATGATTTCAAATATTGAATGGAGTACAAGCTTCTCTTATACTTATCACGAAGTGTTTACCGACTCTAATTAAACTAAAATTCATGGAAGAATTGCCCGAGTTTCAATTATTAAAAATAAGAAATTAGTTTCGCACTACGAGCGTTTTGGAGTACGAGCATGGCTCTGGAACGGATTATGCTCGCAAACCGAGGGTCCACTGTATTTTATTGTTATAGTAGATGATTACAGCAGAAGAATCTTTATATATTTCCTGAAATCAAAAGATGAGACCTTTGAAAGATTTGAAGAATTTAAAGCAAGAGCCGAAAACGAATTAAGTCTTAGAATAAAAGATGTAAGAACCGACAATGGAACTGGATTTTGTAACTTTAGATTTGAAGGACTTTTCAAGAGAAATGGGATCCATCACCAACTTACCACCACATACTCACCACAAAGTAATGGAGTCGCAGAGAAAGTGAATAGGACTCTTATAGATACAGCGAGAACCTTACTAATTGACTTAAAATTACCCATGAAGTTTTGGGCAGAGGCAATTGCTACAGCTGGGTATATTAAGAATTGCATTCTCACAAGTCTATCAAGCACCATGCACCTATTTAAAGATGAAATGGAAGGAAATCATCGGTCAAACATATTCGAATATTTGGATGTTTGACACATTGGCTTGAGAGAAAACCAAGAAGTAACAAGTTTTCATTAAAGGGCAGAAAGGGAATATTTATTGGTTATTCCAATAAAATAAAAGCCTACAGAATATATGATATAATGACAAAGAGAATTCATGAAGTCAGATCAGTAAAATTTACTGAAGAGAAGAATTGATTATGCAAATGATCTTCAGAAAAATAGTAATTGTGATAATTTGACCTATAAAGAAAATTCTGAAGAAATAATTGCTGAAAACTTTCTAATCTTGAAAGAAGACAATCTTGTCACAGAAATTAAAATGAAGTATGAGGAGGATTTTTCAGTAAAACCAGGCGGTAACTGTGAAAATGACTCTTCACAAATTGAACCGATAGAGGAAAGAGGCGTAAAAGGAGGAAAAAAGAAAGGAGAAACAAAGAACATCTTAAAAGAACGGCACAAAGAAAGACTTGAAGAACTAGAAAGGAAATTGATTGAAGAAGGAATTCGACGCTCACAAAGAATGAAGAATAGGAATGAGGCGAATTTAATTATGGAAATAGATCATTATATTCCGGAGAACTTTAAAGAAGCAATCGATAGTGGATAAAGAAATGAATGGCACAAAGCAATGGAAGAATAGCTCAGTGACGTAGAGAAACATAAAGTATGGACACTAGTACCAAGGGAAAATGTTATGAAAGTTCATCAATAGTAAATGGGTCTACAGTACGAAGAAAACATCAAATGACGGCATATATAAAAGAAAGGCCAGACCGGTTGCTGTTGGATGCAATCAAATATATGGTGTGGACTTTAAGGAATATTTCTCACCTGTACTCAAAAAGGAAAGCTTGAGAACAATAGTAGATCTTGCAACGCAACAGAATTTAATCATAAAGACTTATGATGTGAAGACAGCTTATCTCTATGGTGAGTTAGAAGAGACGGTATACATGAGACAACCTGATGGTTTTATACAAAAAGAGGGGAAATACAAAGCGTGCAAATTGAAAAAAAAAAGCCTGTATGGTCTACCACAATCAAGAAAATGTTGGAACAAAAGGATCAATGAAATTTGTTGGGAATGATTAGAACCAAATGTGATCCATGTGTCTATAAACTCCAGAGAGGAGAAAAGTATGCAATACTGGGTCTATATGTAGATGATCTCATCATCGCTGCAACTAGTAAGAAATTTGATGACAACCTAGCCTCAGAAATAGAAAAATATGTTACTCTAACAGAAAAGAAAGATAGTGAACCATTTATTGGAATTTAAATAAAAAGGGCAGATGATGGATTTGATCTATCTCAGACTTATTATATTGATACAATTCTACACAGATTTGGACTGGAAGAATGTAACAGCACAATATGGATAAAACATAAGCTGTATTTTTTATGAATGATATTTCTACGATCAGAACATTAATCTTTTTTAAAAGATTTTATTTAACTTGCTTCCCTGTCTGTCCACAAATCTTGTAATCAATTTTTAATATACTTTCAGAACACGTATGATTCTGAAATTTTGTACACTTTCCAAAACCCGATGACAATACAAGTTGACAAGTTTTCAGACTTCAGGGTTGTCAGGGTCGCGGGGAACGAAAAATATTACAAATTGCCTTTCGAATTCTGTAAATTAATATTAATATGCTTCCAGAGACCACTTAGAAGTATGAAATTTTGAACACTCGCTCAGTTAAATAACAATGTCCAGTTTTAGGGTTGTTTGATGCGGAAGGGAGGGGCAGATGTTTGATTATCATTTTAGGAATAGGTAGAACTTGTCATGTCTCAAATGAAGGCCCTGTTTGTGGCGTTTTGTGTTCATGAGGAATAGGTTTTGTAAATTCATGAATATTTCTGGTCGCTATTTGTGGTTGCTGAGGAACGACCGATGTTAAATATATCGGGATTTAAATGTAGGAGTGGCTGGGAAGTTTGAAGAGAATGACGCTAGCTATGTTGGCATTAAATTTGTTTGACCGCATATGGTTACATGAAAATAGGAATAGTTGATAGAATTTACGGTTTTATTTAGTTATGGTGTGTTATATTTTTATGACATGGGGAAAAAGTAGTTTTCTCGATGTTCGCAACTCGGCGTGTTTCGACGTTGGTTTTGCCTTGTTAAAAGTATTGTCCACAATGATGTTAGGTTAGATATGCTGTGCGTGATGTGACTCTCGACGTGGGTACGCTTTCGAGTGAAAAAAAAAGATGTATCACAGGTTAAATGAGGCGTCTGTGGCCTGAAAATGTGAAGAAAAAAGTTTGTTGTGTTGCGCTGTGATACGTGCGAGAAAAATTGTAAACGGAAAGGTGTCCCGTGAAGTCGTTGTTGTGGGGCAAAATTGAGTGTTTACCTCTTTTGTGAAAATTTTGGGTGAGATGAATGGCTTGGCTAGCAAATTCTAGCCTGTTTTGATCATGAACAACAAGTTTAATGAGGTGATAGGTGGTGTTTCTACGAACATACAACGATATTTTGTAAATGTTGGTAATGTGGTGCGTTTAGTGGAGATAATATGGAGATTGTTTCGATGTGGAGCTCGTGTGGCTCGAGATTAGATTTGTTTGTGTTGCGCGCTAAGAAATATTGTCATGTGGTGAAAATCGAAGATGTGTGAGGGCTTTGAAGAGTTTGTTGAAAGAAATGAGCTGATGATTAATAGTAAAATTAGACAGAAACAACGCGCTAGGGTGAGGCGAGCGCAGAAGTTTGACGAGGAGTGTGACCTGATTTAGCTTTTGTACGGCCCCGCGTTGTATTTAACAGATAGTTAACTAGTAATGAATTATTGTTCTCCGCAATTTCTGGAATTAAGAAATGTGTTTCACCTATGCTAATTTATATTTAAAAATTAATTGATTGTTGGTAAGGTAACAAAAATTATAATTGGAATAAGGAAATGGAGCGAGATAGTAAAATATTAATTTAAATTTGGCGCGTTTATATATAATGGTGGGCATAAAAATGAATTTGCGAATATAATAAATTTTGGATTATGAAATGGGCGTGTGTGTATATAAAGTTGAAATTTTAAAATAAGCACGAATAAGTTTAAAATTACAATTAAATGAGATTAAATAATTATTAAAAAAAATTAAATTGTCTATTAAGATGATGCCATTATAGGTAAATTTATGATTTGTAAATTTATAAAAATATGCCTGATTGAGAATAGTTTTTTTTTTTAAATTAAATGCGATGGATTAAATTCATATACATTGGTATAAAAATTTTATAATTGGGTAAAATCGGATTAAACTTAAATAAAAATGTGAGAACTTGAATTAAAATTTGAATTGAGAGAATAAAATAAAGAGGTAAAACACATTTACAAATCGAGATGAAGCAAGTTTTGAGCTTTAGGTGGAAATACGAGGTTTTAAAAACTCTCAGTTGATGAAACTCAGTCAGGAGGCTTGATCTTCAGTTGTGTTTCTGCGCTCTGTGTATCGTGAATAATCATTATCTAAAAATTAAATATGTGTTCCCAATTAATCTCAACACCAATTCATTGTGTTTCGGTAACATAAAAGGTTCCCCCTCAACCAAAAGTAAAGAGATATTTCAGTTAGGCTTTTGCTTATCTCACTTCCTCCCCCGCCTCTTAAGAAGAATTGACCAATCCGCTGCAAGCAGACTTGCGTCTATTTGAGGCCTAAGAAGCATTCAAGATACAGTAGAACTTGGATAATTCGAACTTCTTTAATTCGAAAACCTCTTTAATTCGAATATTTATCTTGGTCCCTAGAATATCCTATAAATAGAATTTCCGTTTTTAATTCGAATTTTTGGATAATTCGAATTTTTTTATGGTCCCTTGGGGTTCGAATTATCCAAGTTCGACTGTATATAAGAGGTGTTAATGTTATTGATATTTATACGGTGTAAATATTCTCAAATTTATCCGTCGCTTTTGCGACTGTGGGCTAATATCTAATATCTATTAAGAAAAAAGAATAAAGCATCTCCCGATCGTGCAACTAAAAATTGCTGATGGCTTGCGCCCTCTGTCGGAATAAATATCAACTATTCGTTGATTTTTTTTCAAATTATTATTCCAGAATTTGACAAATACCCATTCTTGACTAATCGAGAAAAGCTAATCACGTACGCGTTTGGGCTGTTAGCCTTCGTCAGTGCGGTGCAGGCTTTTCTTGAATAATAAAGAATGGGTCTTATGGTCAATTCTGGAATAATTGAAAATCAACGAATAGTTGATGTTTATTCCGACAGATGGCGCAAGCCATCAGCAATTTTCACTTGAACGATCAGGAGATGCTTTTTTCTTAATTTATCCATCTGATCCCAGTACAATTTCACCTTTGTACTATTGTTTCACTAGTATATTTATATAAATACGATGTTGTCGGTAATGCCCGGTTTCAACTCGGAAACGGTTGAAAGTTGAGGTTTGATTTTGAAGTGTATATTCATGATCTCAATGAAAATATCCAATATTTCATGTTTCTATCTATAATCGACTTGTAATTTCAAGTCCAAACCAACAAAAATCCTTTATACAGATATATCAGAGACCCAATGCCCGCGCTTCCCGTAGCTTCCTCGCTTATTCGGCTTTCAAAGCCAACTCATTTTAATGAGATTATTTTTATTTTATATTTCTGCCAGATCCTTCTAGACACAGATTCAACGTTTGACGGTTACGATTCAATAATTACTTGGGGTTAGTCGCAAAAATCGAAATTCAAAATAAAGGTTTATATTGTCACGGTAGTAATGACTTAATTAAGATTTAAAAATGTTTATTCATCAATAATATGACACTGGTTGTACAGATAAGATCGAAATCATTTATAACAATAGTAGTAGCAGCAACATAAAGGTAACCCAGGCTCCTAGAGCGTATCCTTAGATCGCCAGCTATCCGGGCTGTCCTGTGGTTTAGGAGTCTGTCTTGGTAGCCTTAGTAAACCAGCTCACCAGGTGTTTCCAGGCCGGTTTGTTTCTTGGTAGATTCAATAGGGCAGTGTCATTGAATGAGGGCAGTCCAATAAGTGTAGCCGTTTGGAATCGCTGTAGTTCAAATGCTAGACAGCTGACATGCTCTACGGTTTGATCTTCCTCTTGGCAGTGTGGATGGTTGGATCAGTTATAACAATAATAATAAACAAGGTATATGAAACAGCAGTGGGGCCAATTTAATTCATGGGAAGATTGATTTATTTAATCAGTGATGATTTATTATTTAAATACATTATTCACCCTGACAATATTTTCAATATGATTGGTTTGGTTATTTAAATATAAATATTGGCCTCAAGTATTGCACGCTTATTTAAATATAAGATGAAATAAATATGTTAAACGATTTTTTTTATGAGGAAAAGAGAAAAAAGGCTTAACGATTGTATCAAACAATTATATGATTCTAGTTAAGATAAATTCCCATTTTTCTATCACATGCTCGATAGGCCTATATTCTATTCAATAGATATGACGACAAAATATGTGGTATTGATAAATATTTTTGATCCATTAATTCAAATATTAGAAATTTTTGTATCGAAGAGATATTTTGTGCCCTTATACTGTGTTTAAGCAATTTTAATATACCGTTTATTATTCTTTTACAGTAAAATATTAATAATTTCCCCAAATTAATACTCGGATGTGATAATATCAAACCTAACATATATATTTAAGTTAATGAGCGTTATCCTTTCCTTTATATCTATAAAAATGAAATCCAAAATCGATGTTTGTTATCGCGCTGCGCAAATTCTACAGAATCAATCATTATGAAATTTCGCATGTAGGTAGCTGAAGATTTCGTTTAATATATAGGCTATTCGAAAAACTAAAAAGGTTAATGTGCCTTTTTAAAATTTAAAACCAAAAAAGCGTTAGTTCCAGTTTTTACCGCTTGGCGCAGCACTGGTCGCGACGATAAATGAATTTGATTGGTTAATAATTTTACATGTAGTTTGTTTACACGATGAATGTTAGTTTGTTTACACGATGAATATTTTTAAAAGGTAAGATTATCCAATCGCCGCAAAACTTTAGGAAGTTATTTACTATACTACTGGGAAGGTTTCTGGTTTGAATTTGATTTGAAATTATATTCGTTGCAATTTTATTTGCAAATTTTCTACTTTCACTCGCAAGCAGCGCCTCATCTGGTGAAATTACATTTATAAATGGTAAAAATGCTAAAATGTGTTCCAAGTATAATATATTTAATATTTAATTTGAGGATTTAGCAATATAATATTCCAATGACGTTGTAAAAAATTTGGCATTTCAATATTAATATATATTTGAAGAAAATATCTTATTTAAAATTTAATGAATGTTTTCAAAATAATTATGTGTTTCAAAATATATTTAAACGCATATAACAATATTTATATTTTTATACGTTTATGAATCTATATATAGGTGGATTGGATGTTTTCTAGAATCGTTCGTTAAATGTTCGTTAGGCAAACTTTTACTCGGGTAAAAACCGGGCGAAGCCGGGAACATTCGCTAGTATATATATAACAATGTATTGTTCTAATGCATATTTAAAGGGATTGGTGCCTGCTTTGGTATAAACGTATAAATAATTGTATACAGGTTGGGTTATGTCTGAAATTGCCGCAACTGGTGTAATTTGGCACATGTTTCATCACCACATTGACGTTCTGTACTTGTGTCAAAAAGATTGATGTAATATTGATTTCGGAAGTAATGACTGTTTTGGTACAGACTACCATGCTTCATCAACTTTATATTATTTTATTTATTTTATTCTGAAGTGAAAGCCGGCACTTCATTTTTAGAATAGCGACTCTTTTATTTTTTCCCTCTCTTACTAATGACTAAATGTCACTAAAGGTGTTTTGAATGTAAAAAAAAGTCTCTATAAAATCTATGCTACATGTATAATAATTTACATAATGAAAATCAGGAGATCTATTTCTAAATATATATATCTCTCTCTCTTGAAATATATTTATTTACAGAAAAAGGTTTGTGCGCAGAAAAATATTACGATATATGTCTCGGAGATGAAGAGTGTCCCGATCCCAACATGGAGTGCATCGAATTACGGTGCACTTGTAAGAAGAACTTCGTTACCCAGCCAGGATTAGAAGATAGCTGCAGGGGAATACGTAAGTAGCCGACTCCATCGGATAGGTTAATAATTTAGTTGGAAGTATTCGATATATGCAGGCCGTGAAGTAAGAGGGGTGAAGTGCAGTAATGGGACAGAGTGGAATATAATCGTTTATATTCGCATTTTTACAGGTTTCTTTGATATTGCTCAATGTCCTCTCTCATTGTATGCTATGGCACATTTATTTCATCCTATGTCTCTCTTTTTTTTACTGCAGGATCCCATTCTCTATGGGTGTTGGCTGTCTTTTAGATATTGATATAAAACTTATACAATTTTAAACTACAAATATATATATGGCCTCTAGATAAACAACTGCGTGTATATATACACTGCTGGCCACCCAACACCAAGAAAGACAGGATATATCACAACAATATTTATTTTGTAGATAACATGTTGACCAAGTATCAAATGATTAAATTTATAGACTTCTGCGAAGTGTGGTTCCTTCCAGAATCAGTAGCCAAAGTAGCCGCCATTGTTGGAGATCACCGCTGTCACACGCTTCGGATTGATTCAAAGAGACTTTGGATGTGTTCTTGGGGTACAGCAGACCAAGTAGCTTCCACACGTTGCCAAAGTTAATCTGGTATGGCAGCCTATACATATATATGGTATATTTTTAAACTGTATAATAATTACACTTTTAGTATATTTCACATATCTACCAATTAGTTAGAGCCGATACTTTATAAGATTATACCCTTCTATTAAAATGTACACTGTTCCTATTTGCTACCACCCTCATATTTTGTATATATGCTATATCTTTATTAATATAATACTACACCCCTATTTGTATTTAAACTAAAAATAATGACGTCAAAATAAAAACCGCAAGAGTGATCAGCTTGTGGCAGCTGCGGACAGAGGAGAAGGAAATAGCCGACGCCCTGTTGGGGCCCCCCTCCAGGGCTTTTTATAGGCGACCCCTGTCAGATGTTCTAGAGTGTGGCCATCGGCAGTCCGCTTCTGTCTCTCTCTCTCCATGTCTTGGTGATAGGTATCCAAATTTGTGTCATGGTCTCTACCTCTGTCCCGTGGGCTGTCTCCGATCACTCTCAGTTCTAACATCTAGTCCTGCCTCTGCTTCTTGTTGTCTGTGTTTGGGAATAACATCGACACTCGCCTCACGTACACGACTGCCCGTTTATCCATACGCCGACAGGATCATTTGCAACAATATTACATATATATGTGTCACAATTTATAAACGTTATCTTAGGTATCACTTAGCCCTAACCTTGCAAAACATCCCAGCTCTACTGCTTTTTTTTTCTTGTTTGTAAATAATTTAAATGTGTCTCTACCTTATAAAAACCCGTTCCATACCTACAATGTATTGTAAATAATCGAACCGTTTCAATCTGTAACAAATAAATGAACAATGGTCAAAATGATATTAAGCGCTCTGACAGAGACTAGAAGTAGGTCGGTTGAAATAATCTGGGTTGAACAGATAAAATTAGATTATTCTTCCCCATTCAAACGTATCAGCCATTTTGTTATGACATATCACCAGCTGATTGGGCATCAGATGATCCACAGGTCAAGACCAGATGGGACAGGAGACATCAGTCAGGATCAGCAGAGTGTTTTCACGGTTAGCAGAGAGT
Source organism: Cordylochernes scorpioides (assembly GCA_030710605.1). NCBI lineage: Eukaryota > Metazoa > Arthropoda > Arachnida > Pseudoscorpiones > Chernetidae > Cordylochernes > Cordylochernes scorpioides. The sequence continues at coordinate 39,614,260 of CP092875.1, forward strand.
GAACAGTAGAAGATGAGCAGGGCACACAGTCCAATTCCGACTTCACACTAGTGAATCTCCCATCTGCTTCAAGACTTTTCGCAAACTTACCGTCAAGCCTTGTGCAAACCTCAAATTACCCATGGTTTAAGAACCAGCTTATTTTAATTGTTTTTTTTTGGGGGAGGGGGGAGTTTCTTGTTTCCGAAATCAAATGTATGTCTTGTCTTCTTTAACAAAGGAGAAGCCGCTTGGCCATCGACTGCAAAACCGAGTGGTAGGTCCTGATTGACCATCTAGCTGGGAAGGATATATTTCTCCCTTATTAGTGAACTTTCGAGATCACGACATATACACAGTCTAGCCATAAATTCTGTTACAAACAATTTTATAAATTAAATGATTAAGAACAAAAACTAATGGAATATAAATACATATTTTATTAGCCAATAGGACATAGATTTTAAATATATACAAGCATTCAAAATGTTCTCCCTTATTTTTGACACAGGATCTCAAACGTTCGGGCCACTGATCTATGGTGCACGCACCTTTTCAAAGGGTATTTCTTTCATTGCTCTCACCAATGCTGATTTCAATTTATCCAAATTATGATATATTTTATAGTACACCATCTCCTCTAAATATGCCCACAAACTGTAATCAAAGGGGTTTAAATCAGGGCTTCCAGAGGGCCATTCATTGGCCTTTATGAGCTCCGGAACATTCGTCTCCAACCATTGTTGAGTTGACTTAGCTTTGTGAGCAGGAGCTGAATCTTGTTGAAATATACAATGTTCTCCATTAAACATTTTTGTATTCAGAGGCTTTACTATTTGTTACAAAATGTCTTATTTATAGTTTTTAGCTGTATTTTTTACCCCTTTGGCACAGAAGTGGAGATCTGTTACACCTTGGTAGCTAACTCCCCACCAAACCATGACAGAAGAAGGATGGTGACTTTTTCAAGTCTTCTGACTTTCAGAGAAGCTTCTAGAGAGCTACGAGCATATATCCAATCATTCTGACGATTAATCTTTTCCTCGACAGTGAAAAATTTCTCGTCTGTGAAAAGGATTCTCTCATGCCACCGACCATCATGCTGCGCCAACAACATTTTTGATCTAACCCTTCTAATATCTCTAAGATCACGACATATACACAGTCTAGCCATAAATTCTGTTACAAACAATTTTATAAATTAAATGATTAAGGACAAAAACTAATGGAATATAAATACATATTTTATTAGCCAATAGGACATAGATTTTAAATATATACAAGCATTCAAAATGTTCTCCCTTATTTTTGACACAGGATCTCAAACGTTCGGGCCACTGATCTATGGTGCACGCACCTTTTCAAAGGGTATTTCTTAATTGCTCTCACCAATGCTGATTTCAATTTATCCAAATTATGATATATTTTATAGCACACCTTCTCCAGGGGTTATCAAATGACCTGTGCGTCGTTTGAAAGCTCTCAGTCCAAGGTCTTCGTTGATTATCCCTGAAACTATCTTGGATCTAAATTTATCTGCTTTGTTAAGATCTTTTGTTTGCAGTGTGGATTTCGACAAATTATTTCGCGAATGGCTTTTATAGCCGCTTGCGTTCGTTGCATTCGAGGTCGACCAGATCTTTCAAGGTCATCAATAGTGCAAGCCTTGTTGAACCTTTCAATGATACGATAAACAAATTGAGAGACGCGTAATATTCAAATTTTGTAAAAGTGTAAAAAGGGTGAAAGATTTTGGCCTACCTTGTGTAAGGCTATTACAACTATAGGGTTTTCTTTAATACCCAAACCCATTATCAAAAAACAAATATATTTCGATTTTTTTTCTGAGCACGTGTGCACGAGATATTCAAATAACAACAACTGTATTTTGAATACTTAACGCGGTCAAATTAATTTTTTTATCACTGATTTGGTTTTGTAACAATATTTATGGCTAGACTAAGTATATACAACAATTATTCCACGTGAAAAATTAGGAAAGACAAACTTTGGGATGACACAGCAATTTATTTAAGGCAAGAACAAATTATGAATGATAAAAAAGATAAGCAATGAGGGAAGTTATAGAGTACCAAAGGATTAACATAAAAAATGATACTCTGTTAATAAAATAATAAATGATTTGCTACATAGTTCCTTCCCTATTGGAGCTGTGATCCACAGCTTGCAATTATTGTAGATACTGACATGGATCTGACGTGCTTCTGCCAAGGAATCTATCGAAGTTTTGGAACACTGTCCTAGTACCTTTGCGTCATTTTTCTTGCGGCGTGAAGAGCGGCTTTGTCGTCGTATCGTCGTCTATAAGGACATCGTCATCTTGGAAGGAAGTCTTGGCGTTGATACGGCGGTGGAATCCTGGAGCCAGTCTCCGAAAATGTAGATCACAGCATCCATGGCCTCTAGGTATTCTCGGTGATCTTCAGTTGGTCTTACCTAATTCACCTAGCATCTCCACCAAAATGCCACGTGGAAATTAGGAAAGACAAACTTCGGGATGACACAGCTCTCTCTCCCACTTGAGGTAACCCGGATTCCTGGAGCGAATTGATGACACGGCAATTTCTTTAAGACAAGAACAAACCATGAATTATATTTAAAAAGATAAGCAATAAGGGAAGTTTACAGAGAAGCAAAATATAAACATCAAAAATGATACTCTGTTAACAAAATAATAAATACTTTGCTACAATATATTCAAGATAAACACTCAAGACTCTTCTCAGAAAGTTAGACATCAATGAAAAGTAGCCACAGTATCAATAGAAAAATCGACATCCCTCCTTTATATTTACAGTCAAATTTATTTAGCATTATTTTATTGTACTCATTAGGACTCATTTATTATTATTTTATTTTATAAATATACATATATAGACTATACTTACATAAATTTGTTATATTTTATCGAATATAAATTTGTATTTACAAATAGTCGCGTGGAGGCATCACGTGAATTATCAAAACAGTTTGTTTACAAAGAAAGACCCTGACGAAAGGTTAGGCGTACAGCCTAGAAATATTGGAATTTGTGTAAACATTAAAATTCTCTTTTTTAATTTTGATTCAAAATATGCTGTTTAATTAATATATAATTATGCAGTATGTTGTAATATATTTCAATATAAAGCTATACAACCAGTTTTACCGCATAAGTTTATTTTTATTTATGAAAAATCATTTTTAATTTCAAAGAGAAATAATTTTATATTTACAACTTTTTGGATGACGTATGAAAAGGTTGAATATATGAAGAGTGATGGTCTTTATATGAATGGATGACGTATGGAGGGTGAAAATATGAAGAGTAATGGCGAACGGAAAAATAAAAGTGTCCAGGAGCGGGAATCGAACCTACAACCTTCTACTAACCGGGCAGGTGCCATGTCCACTAGGCTATCCTGGACGTATTTCTCCGTTCGTAACTAATATTTAAACTGACTAATAATACTTATAAATGACTGCGGCGTATAATTATAAAGCTATACAACCAGTTTTACCGCATAAGTTTCTTTTTATTTATGAAAAATCATTTTTAATTTCAAAGAGAAATAATTTTATATTTCTAACTTTTTGGATGACGCATGAAAAGGTTGAATATATGAAGAGTGATGGTCTATATATGAATGGATGACGTATGGAGGGTGAAAAATATGAAGAGTAATGGCGAACGGAAAAATAAAAGTGTCCAGGAGCGGGAATCGAACCTACAACCTTCTGCTAACCGGGCAGGTGCCATGTCCACTAGGCTATCCTGGACGTATTTCTCCGTTCGTAACTAATATTTAAACTGACTAATAACACTTATAAATGACTGCGGCGTATAATTATAAAGCTATACAACCAGTTTTACCGCATAAGTTTATTTTTCATAAATAAAAAGAAACTTATGCGGTAAAACTAGTTGTATAGCTTTATAATTATACGCCGCAGTCATTTATAAATATTTCAATATATACTTGATATCCCCTATGTAATATAGTTATAGTGTAACAACCAAACTAGACACAATTCAACTCGCCAGTTTGACCATCATGTATTGCAAAACGAAATAATAAAATTAGATTAAGTGACAACCGGCGCTCAGACAGTAGAAAGGTATCCGATTACACCGTCGGTCAGAAATACATAGTCGGATTACCATCAGTTCTTACCGAGCACTAGAATAGATCACACCCTCCGCGACAGGCGCCGGCTTCAATCTCTGATGTGGTATCCAACATGCCTCGTCCTTTTTTGCTATCCCACTCACGCCTGTAATCACTTTGATCATTGTGGCCACAACGACTGCATCGTAACCAACATGCCACACTACAGTCACCCGACTGGATAAATTAATCAAAGATAGACAGTCGACAGGATCAATTACAACATCACAGCAAGCCGACAGGATAATACCGAGGACAGTGCAAAGAGGATAGAGCCTGGAGAGCAGCGCGACGCCAGAGATCACCACCATGCCACCCACAGCCACGGACATTGTGACTCAACTCGCGGAACACATCCAAGTCATTACCGCTTCCACCATCAGGTAGATAGTCTACCTTCAATTGCCACAAACCTTGCATTCCACACGCCATTACAAGTGTAATGTGCACGCCGCAAACATCCACGCTTCACCTGACTACGAGAACTTCTCCACCCTCACGACTGAGCCTTCTCAAACCATCACCAAGGACGTGGCCATGGCTACATCAACCAATACAAACTTTCCGACTACACTTCAACAAACTCTTTTATCCTGTAAGTACAACTCATTTCAAATCTAAATGTACAATTGTTTGTCAAGTAGATTTTTATTTCATTTATTTTACTTTCAGCCCCTGCAATCAGATAACCATTTCACATTTCATTTATAAATTGTTTTTATTTCTCGGCTTATATTTTGAATCAAAGTTTCAATAATTCAATTTTATACTCATGTCACTAAATTCAAAGTTTGTCTCAATCACTTATATGTCTTCATTATATGGAATTTAACCTAAAATATTAAAACCATTTCAACTCATTTAAAGTCAAGTCTTCGTATCACAAAACCATAATTTTATTCTTGATGACCGTGAAACTTCATTTTTATAATAATTTTATATTTTACAATTTAACTTTTGTTCTTATTTATTCTTATTTAAATAATGTCATCTTTAAAATAAAACCTTCTAAAACTCAAAATTCTCAATCAAAGAAAAAATTAGTTTTTGGTGTTTTTAAATGTACGCCTGCTACACACTAAAAACATTGTATAGCCAACACTTGGAAATTTCCCCCATGTCCTCATTACAACTACATTCATGAATATTAATTCATCTCACCCAGTGTCAGGTCATTCTCACCATTGCTCCTTCCATAAAAATATCCATTCAACAAGCCAATTAATTTTAATCACGTTGATATCCAAAAAATATTTTTTTTTTCAACCCAACTTATAAATATCTCACATCTTCCTCCATCCCTTCACCTACATCCATTTTATAATCAAATTCCGCAAAATCATTTTATATTCATTTAAACCATTACACGTAAACGCCTCAAATTAAAAAAAATGCTATCTTTCCATTTTCTTATGCAAATGATAATTTTCGCTACCTTATCATCAATCAATTTTTAACTATAAAGTAACAAAATCTCAAAATCATTACTAATAAGGCAAGGCAAGTTCCCCTTCCAAAAATAATCAAACACATCTGCCCCCTCGGACTGCGCTCCCGTTTCCTGTTTGGACACAGCGTATCTTCTTTTACCTCTCTTCCCCAGGAAATAACTAAAAACGACCAAAGTCAATCGATCCTCCTACAACGTCCAGTTCTACACGTCTCTAATACATATGCATTCTTTTTATTTCTATTACAAAACATTTACAACATTATCAAATTAATCATCAACCTTTAAGATATTAGAATCTGAACAAGTACTCCCTCACAACCATAAAATTACATCACCTCACACATCACCTCTACAATGGAATACTTATAATGGAACCCTTATCCTATTGTCTATAGCTACCGTCGTATCACTTTATATCACCTTTTTTTTTTACCAATCACCACACGGGCACATTCACCTTCATCTGGCCCATCATTACCACGGCAGTTACATGCCTCACAACGACGAGCAAAAAGCGTAGTTATAGTACCACTGTTCAACTTACCACAGTACTATTACATAAGAACATACACAGATGACAAGCATCAACGCCGACACCTCAACATCAATGTCAATCCATGTATACTTGAAGATTCTCTTGACTTGAACACCAACTGTTCTATATATTTCCTACTTTAAAATATTCTGAATATTGTTACTCTCTTTTCATATCATATTACTTTTTTATCTTTAGTCATTTTAAATACTTGCATATCATTTTGAATATTTTGCATGTTTATTAATCACTTATTTTAAATGTATAAAGTTTTTTTTTTAACTTTTGTGTTTTTATTTTTATATGGACAATCATGATATCATGAATCATATATTTCACTTGATTGTATAATGTTGCATCATTTACTCATTTTCAATTTTGGCCTTTAGTTCAACCTCAATTATCAAATCTATTTTAAGATTTTTTAATTAAAATTTTGGAAAATGCATCGACACTTTTACCCTCCAACTTATCATGGCATTACAACCCATACCTTTCCAGAGAGATCGTTACTATCCGCTAAAACTTTGATTCCTTACCTTGATTCTATCTTAACTACAAACGCTTCTTCGCTGTAACCTTCCCAACAGTCGAACTTGAGCAGCTAGTTAGATATTATTATTTTTTATTCACGGCCCGGTTCGAGCATCAACGCCTATTTTTCTTCTCACATTCGGGCGATTCACTTTATTTTTCAATTTTTAATCACATCACCTTCACCACTGCCTTACCGCGGCCAAATCATTTTTTTTTTTTTGAGCGACAGAACGACTTTCTCTCTCTTTCACTTTTCATTATTTTTCACGACCAAAGTTTCCCCCACCCATTCCTATATCCGTCTGATAGGACAACCCATATGGAATACCTTCAGCATACTGTAGATGGACCAATGCCTACAATCACGTAATGTCGCATTGCATCGCAGTACTAGAAGCAGTCTATCTTATGTTCACATATCTAGACTTCCCAATTAGCTCACCCCATAAGTCAATGCATTTTCTAATATTAATTCCAACATCGAATGCTGTATAGAATCGCTCAAATTTATCTTTAAATCTTTATTTTTTATTTTATCATTTTTAATTTATTTTTACACATTGGGCTTAAAATTATTAACAAATATATAATTTTTCAACACCTCCTTTTCATCATTAATCATCATTATAATTTAGAAAAGCATACCCCATATTTTACTAGTTATAACCATCATAACAAAATGATTTGTATATAAATTATTTCCCCATTGTAATTACCTTATGCTTTCATCTACAATCACCATAAGCTAATTTTTATCATCCGGGGCATAAACTGTTGTAATATATTTCAATATATACTTGTTATCCATATCCTTTCCTTTATATCTATAAAAATGAAATCCAAAATCGATGTTTGTTATCGCGTTGCGCCAAATCTACAGAATCAATCATTATGAAATTTCGCATGTAGGTAGCTGAAGATTTCGTTTAACATATAGGCTATTCAAAAAACTAAAAAGGTTAATGTTCTTTTTTTAAATGTAAAACCAAAAAGCGTTAGTTCCAGCCTTTTACCGCTTGGCGCAGCACTGGTCTCGACGAAAAAGGAATTTGATTGGTTAATAATTTTACACGTAGTTTGTTTACACGATGAATGTTAGTTTGTTTACACGATGGATGTTTTTAAAAGGTAAGATTATTCAATCGCCATGAAACTTTAGGAAGTTATTTACTATACTACTGGGAAGGTTTCTGGTTTGAATTTGATTTGAAATGAATATTTGTTGCAATTTTATTTGCAAATTTTCTACTTTACTCTCAAGTAGCGCATCTCGCGGCATCTGGTGAAATCACATTTATAAATTGTAAAAATGCTAAAATGTGTTCCAAGTATCATAAATATAATATTTAATTTGAGGATTTAGCAATAAAATATTCCAATGACGTAAGAAAACTTGGCATTTCAATATTAATATATATTTAAAGAAAATATCTTATTTAAAATTTAATAAATGTTTTCAAAAAATTATGTGTTTCAAAAATATATTTAAACGCATATAACAATATTTATTTACGTTTATAAATCTATATATAGGTGGATTGGATGTGTTCGAATTGTAGTAGATTTAGATTCTTTGTATTTATTTAGATTTGAGTTAATGAATGAATGAATAAAACTTTGCCAAGAATAGAGTAGGTTTTATTACCACAAATTCGATTACAATACTAATAATGGTAGGAGATTAAAAATGTCAACAAAACCAACAGTGCCAAGCAACAAATAAATCACAGATTAAAAGAAAATAAATAAATCAATGAAACAAAATGAATTTGAGAAAAAATGCAAATAAATGAATTAATGAATATTTACATTTGAATCCAGCATACTCCCCCACAACCTTGAACTATATTCCAGTTCAAGAGCTCACTCCTTGTAAGGCAGAGGACATATCTTGGTTATTGGTCTCTTCAGAAGGCCTTTAGGAGTACGAAGAAGCACCACTCTGACATGATCATCTTCTCCTGGGAATATCTGGACAATTCTCGCCAGTTTCCATTGTAGTGGTTTGTTTTGTTCCTTCAACATAACCAAATCTCCAATGTTGACATCCGGATGTGAAGTCCTCCACTTCCTTCTTTCTTGGAGTTGATGTAGATATTCACAGCTCCAACGATTCCAGAAGTAGTCTCTTTGAGGTTGAATCAGACTCCATCTGGAGCGAAGACTCACAGTAGAGTGATCAGATTCTGCATCATGTCGTATAGCATTTCCTATAAGAAAATGTCCTGGTGTTAGCGCTGTTGAGTCATTTGGATCATTGCTAACAAAAGTTAATGGTCTGGAGTTAAGACAGGCTTCAATTTGAGCCAATAAGGTCAGTAACTCCTCGTAATTCAATAACCTAGATTTCATGGTTTTAGATAAGATGGTTTTAACTGATTTAATGCCAGCTTCCCATAATCCACCAAAATTAGGTGCCGACGGAGGAATGAAATGCCAATTAATGGATTCTATGGCTGAATAATCTTGAATATTAGCAGCATTTAACAACTTCCATCGTTCTTTCAAAATGTTGCTTGCACCCTTAAAGTTAGTTGCATTGTCTGAGTATATATCAGTTGGTCTTCCTCTTCTAGAGATGAATCTTTTCAATGCTGCAAGAAAGGTTTCCGCAGTCAAATCTGATGAAATTTCTAAGTGAATGGCTTTGGTGGTGAAGCAAACGAATAGGACTATGTAGAATTTGAAAATAATTTTGCTTCGTTTCAACATAGGTCTAGCTTGAATGGGACCGGCCAAATCAATACCAATCTTTTCAAATGGTCTACCTGGAAGAAGTCTATTTTTGGTAAGTCTCCCATTATCTGATGAATAGCCTTAGATTTACTCTTCAGGCATACGAGACATTGATTTAAGACCCTTTTGATTAAGTGTCTTCCAGAAGGAATCCAAAATTTATTTCGAATCAAAGATAAAGTTAATTGAGTTCCAGAAGGAAGATTGTTTATGTGATAGTGCATTACAATTAATTTGGTTACAAAATGATCTTTAGGAATTAGCATAGGATGCTTCTGATCAATATCTAAATCCGAGTGACGTAATCGTCCGCCTACTCTAAGAATTCCTTGGGAATCTATAAAAATGTTAAGCGAAATAAGCCTGCTTTTTCTTTGTAAAGGAATATTTTTTATGCAAGCATTGATTTCTGGGGTGAACTCACATATCTGAATAATCTTGACGATTTGCAATAGAGAGTCTTTTAAGTCTTGGGATGTTAGAAATGAGAATCTTTGAGTTGGCTGTTTTCTGGTAATATTAATAAATCTTTTACACCAAGCCATGACCCTTAAAAGTTTGGCAAAGGATGAATATTTGGACAAAAACTCTGGGCATGGTTCTGCTATTGTAGCATGCAGTATAACACTACGCTCTTCTAAACCCATAGATGGGTCTATAGTGAATGAAGGAATATTTTCCGAACCATCTAATGTCAACCAAACGGGTCCATGCCACCATAATTTTGAATGGATCAAACAGGAAGGCAGAATTCCTCTCGTAGCAAGGTCTGCTGGATTTTGCTTGCCTGATATATATTGCCATGAATGGGCTGCAGTCAGATCTTGAATCTTTGCCACCCGATTGGCCACAAATATCTGCCACTTCTTTGATTCAGAAGTAATCCATGCTAGAACAATCTTTGAATCTGTCCAATAGAATTGTTCATCGATATTAAAGGGAAGTGCTTGAGTTGTCTGTGATTGAAGTTACGCCAACATCAAGGCTGCGCAAAGCTCAAGTCTTGGTATGGTTATTTTCTTGATGGGAGCGCAACTTTTGTTTTTGCTGTCAAAAGAATGGTCTCAATTTGATTATTCTCATAAGTTATTCTTAGATAACAGACAGCAGAATAAGCCAACTCTGATGAATCACAGAATCCATGCATCTGCATATTGGAAATTAATAAATTACTTTTGAATATACATCTTGGAATACTGATTTGTTGGAAATGCTTCATTTCTCTTTCAAAAGTATTCCACTTTCTTTGAATAGAAGCAGGTATATCTTCATCCCAGCCAATTTTCAATTTCCATATTTCTTGGAGGAGAAGTTTTAGCACAACTGTGGTAGGGGAAAGCCAGCCACAGGGGTCATAAATTCTGGCTATAGCCGATACAATTTGTCTTTTTGATTTAATATCAGCTGGACCAGATTTACAAGAAATGTTGAGGGTATCATAACTTGGATCCCATTGGATTCCAAGAACGTTCACGCCTGATTCCTTTCTATTAAATTCCATCACCTCACCTTTTCCTCTCAATAATAAAGGTAAGTCTTCAATTATAGAAGTTTCATTGGATACCCATTTTCTCAGAACGAATCCACCAGAACCCAATACAGCAATCAATTGTTGCATGAGTCCCTTGGCGTCTTCCACTGTGGGGCATCCAGTCAGAAGGTCATCCACGTAGAAATCCTCACGAATAATCTTGGATATTCTTGGATTAGAGACCTGTACCTCATGGGCAATCTGATGTAGAGTTCGAATTGCCAAGTAAGGGGCACATGCAAGGCCATAAGTGACTGTCAACAAGTTATACTCCTGCAATTCTAGATCTTTACAATCTCTCCATAGTATGGTTTGATATTTAATATCGTCTGGATGTAATCTAATTTGCCGATACATCTTTTCAATGTCGGCCACTAAAGCAACAGAGTTCGTGCGGAACTTGAGTAGTATGTTGAATATATTATTTTGAAGTTTTGGACCTACATGAAGGAGATCATTCAATGATATTTGGGTGGTAGTCTTGGTGGATGCATCAAATACCACTCGTAACTTATTTGGCTGTGCCTTTTGAATGCAGTGATGAGGAATGCAATATTTTGGTTCAGTCTGTAGAGAACAACTTGCCTGCATATGACCTAATCTTATATATTCATTCATAAATTGTTTATATTGAACATATATATTTTCATTTTGTTCTAACCTTTTCTCCAGATTAAGAAATCTGCGAATTGCGATGGATTTCGATTGACCTAACTTTTCAGCTGATTCCTTAAATGGAAGCCTTACAATATACCTTCCTGATTCATCCCTGACTACATTTTTTAAATAATGGCTTTCACAATCCTTTTCTTCTTTTGTAGGAATTTCTTCTGAAGGAATAGATTCCAATTCCCAGAACCTTTTTATTGAATCTTCAGATTCCAATTCAGAAGAGAAATGTGCCAAATTTCTGAATGACTGCGGTTCACTCACTGCGGTCGGACCATATACGAGCCATCCCAATTTTGAATGGATAGCAGATGGCTCATTTTCATTTCCATTTCTCCTTCCTTCCTGAATGAGGTTGAATACTATATCTGACCCCAAGATTACATCTATTTCTCTTGATTTAAAATATTGTTGCACCAGGTTGCGGCTTGGCAGACTCTTCAGCTTTGATTCTCTCCTGTGCTGGGTCTTGCATCTTCCCAGAGCGTGTTTCAACCATCCTACAAATTTATAAAAGGGAATAATGAGATAAGTCTACTTTATGTAGCCACCAGAATAATTTATTTATTTTCTCACATCAAAGAGAGCAGTGAAGTCACAGTGTACCTAAATACAAATGATGTTAATCTAAAAATAATCTGTTTTAAATAAATATCATAGAATATAAAAATAAATAAATATATAATTTAAATTTCAAATATATTAAAAATAATATAAGAAATACGCCATTAATCATGATGTAACACTTCCCCCTCTCCAGAGGTCGTCACGTCCTCGTGAGTTACCTCATCAATTCTCTCAAAATAGGGTTTGAGTCTTGAGACATGGACAATCAATGGGTCTTGGCCAGGATTATCTTTCGGCTCAATTAAGTAATTTACGTTAGACAGCTTCTTTAATATTCGATATGGGCCAAAATATTTTCTCAATAGTTTTTCGCATTTTCCGATTTTCCTGACTGGTTTCCAAACTGCCACTAAATGTCCTGGTTCATAGATTTTCTCATTGTGTTTTTTGTCATAGTTTCTTTTCATTCTTTCCTGAGTCTTCTCTGTGTTGTTAATGACTACCTGTCTCGTCCTTGCTATTTTATCTAAGTAGTTTTCTATATATTCGTCGTAATCGTCCATGTTACTGTCCGTTGGGATATTCTCGTCGTCTAAGAGGGACATGGGTTCCCTTCCAAACAACAGGAAAAATGGAGAGTAGCCTGTGGTTTCTTGAATCGTGGTATTATACGCGTGGGTGATAAAAGGGAGGATTTCATCCCAGTTCTTTTGGTCTGTGTTCACATACATGCTGATCATATTGATTAAAGTTCTATTTAGCCGTTCCGTTAGTCCGTTAGTCTGGGGGTGGTAGCTCGTTGTGAAGCAGTGTTTCACTTTGCACATTTTCATTACCTCCTTCATCAAATTGCTAGTGAATTGTGAACCTCTATCGCTAATAAGAAATATTGGGGCCCCGTGACGTAAAATAATATGTTCGATTAAAAATGTAGAGACTTCTTTCACAGTTGCTTCTGATACTGCCTTCGTTTCAGCATACTTGGTATAATAATCAGTCAACACAATTATCCACTTCCTTCTTCTTTTCGTTGATGGCAAGGGGCCAACAAAGTCAATTCCGATTCTTTCAAAAGGGTAGTTAGCTGGGGGAATAGGTTGTAGAAGTCCAGAAGGCAAGTGATTTGAACCTTTCCGACTTTGGCAAAGATGGCACGTCTTTACAAATTCTGAAACATCTTTCAACATGGAAGGCCAATAGTATTTATTCTTCAATCGGTAAGTGGTTCTGGCGACGCCCAGATGGCCATTCAGCATATGGTTGTGGTATTCACTCATGACTTCCTTCCTTCTCTTCTTTGGCACTACCAGCAACCATGCCCTACCTTCAGGATTTGGATTTTTCTTGTAGAGACACCCATTTTCTTCTTTGAAGTTCTGTGTAATTGAACGCTTGTTTCCACTAAGGTTCTCCTTAATATTCTCAATAAAATCATCCTTTTCGTCTATTATTTGATTCAGAAATAGTCTTTCATAATCTTCGTCCCATTCGTTTTCAGGTAAGGGTCCTCTAGATAGACCATCAGCGTCCAGATGTTTTTTACCTGATTTATGTATGATTTCGAAATTATATTCCTGAATCTTCAGTGCCCATCGTGCTAATCGGCCGGTCGGATCTTTCAGATTCTTCAGCCAGCATAGTGCGTGATGATCAGTTACGATTTTGAAGTGCCTTCCATATAGGTAGGGTCGTAACTTGGACATTGACCACACAACAGCTAGACATTCTTTTTCGGTAGTCGAATAATTTTGCTCAGGTTTGCTCAGTGTTCGACTTAAATATGAGATAACTTTTTCTTTATCGCCGAACTTTTGGACTAATGTTGCACCCAGGCCGATGTTAGATGCGTCAGTATGAATGTAAGTAATTGCATTCGGGTCAAAGTGCCCTAAGATTGGAGGATTTATCAATGCTACTTTAAGGGTTTGAAATGCTTTTTCTTGATTTTCTGTCCAGGTAAAAGGTACATTCTTTTTTATAAGACTGGTTAATGGATCGGCAATTTTTGAAAAACCTTTGATAAATTTTCTATAATATGAGCACATTCCTAAAAATGATTGAACTTCTTTTATCTTTTTGGGCAGAGGAAAATCTCTAATAGCCTTGATATTATGCTCCGCTGGTTTTATACCATGTTGATTAGTTATATGGCCAAGAATCTCCAGTTCTTCGAAAGCAAATTGGCATTTTTTGTTGTTCAATTTTAAATTAGCCTCGCGAAAACATTTTAAAACAGCTTCTATTCTTTTGAGATGTGTTGAAAAATCCGAGCTATAAATGATTACGTCATCTAGATAACATAAGCAAATTTGCCATCTAAGATTACCAAGCATATTTTCCATGTTCCTCTCAAATGTAGCAGGGGCATTGCATAGACCAAAGGGCATTACGTTGAACTCATATAGGCCATGTGCTGTAGTGAAGGCTGTCTTTTCTTTATCTTTCTCCTCAACCTCTACTTGCCAATATCCTGATTTAAGGTCAATTGCTGAAAAGTATTTGGATCCTTGAAGTGTATCCAATACTTCATCAATTTTGGGAATTGGGTAAACATCCTTCACTGTTACATCATTCAATTTTCTGTAGTCAACGCAAAATCTGTACTTACCATCTCGCTTCTTGACCAAGATTACAGGGAAGGACCATGGACTCGAGGATGGTCTAATTATGCCGTCTCTGAGCATTTCATCAATTTGTTCTTTTATGATTTCTCGCTCTTTCGCGCTCACCCTATACGGCTTGTGTTTGATCGGTTTCGCGCCTTCTGTATCGATCCGATGTTTCGCTAAGTTGGATCTTCCTAATCCCGACGAAAACAAATCCTCGTACCTTTCCAAAACTTGTTTCAATTGCTCCTTTTCCGTATATGCTAAATTTTCGTTTATCTGAAATTGGGGTTCTTCATGCTCTTTTTGTTCATTTTCTTCCATAAGATTCACTTCGGCTGGCTGGCTTCCAAAGCACAATGTTTGGTTTTTTAATATTTTTAATGGTCGAGGGTAAGGGTTTGTTATCCAGATATATGTTTCCTTATTCACAACATTTATTAAGCTTCTCGCTAGTCGAAGTCCATTTGTTTGAAACATTTTATGGTTCTCCTCGATGATGTATTCGCCATCCTCTGCTTCTACAAATGCATTAATCAATTTAATAGAAAGTTCTGGTATAATGGCATCCTTTGCACTTTTTATTTTCTTCTGTTGATATTTGATTACGTCACGATTTTCTGTCAAGTCATATTTGATTATTTCACGCTGACAATCAATTTTTGCGTTCATTTTCTTAAGAAAATCACGTCCAAGTATAAATATTCGCAAATGTGTTCTCATTATCACAAATTGATGTGTAATTGTTTTGTCATCAAATTTTATATTTAAAATAATATTTCCTACGATATCCAATTCTTTGCCATCGGGTCCGGAGCACATTTTATCAGGATTTATTATTTCAAGACCTGTGTTAAGAGCTGTACTAAGGTCGACCACTGAAAGATCGGCGCCTGTATCAATCAAAGCTTCGCAGATACCGATTCTATCCACGTTAATGTTCATTTTATATTTGGGGTCTAACTTTTTAATTCCATTTATGGTCGACTTGCTTTGATTGACGGACTCAGGCGCGATGTTTAGTTTAAATCTTCTAATGCAGCATATCTATTCCTTGTAGGGATACTCGAGTACGGGCTATTACTTACGTCAGAGTAGAGCAGAGGTCTCGACTTCTGAGTTCCATTATCCATTCGGATTTCTTCTTCGACCTTGTCTTGTGTAACTATGGGGTCCTCTTCCACAATTCTTACAAACCTGACTCTGCAATACCGCGCTACGTGTCCTGGCTTGTTACACTTGAAACATATTGGTCTCCCGTCTTCTGTCCTATTCCTATTTGAATTTGGATTCTTATTGTATGTTTTACTTGGGTAGACCGGTTTTGGCTCAGGATTGGGAGTGTAAGATGGTCTAGGGGCAGATACCTGGGGCAGAGGCTTGTTCTGGTAATACCTCGGAGTGGGGGCCTGGGGCTTGGAGGTGTTCTGGTAGTACCTCGGAGCGGGGGCCTGGGGCTTGGAGGTGTTCTGATATGGTCTTCTGAACGACGTAGCATTCTTCCATTGCTCTTGATGATGGGGACGAGGAGAGCGTGGTCCATTATAAAGAGCTTTTGATTTTTCTGCACGTTCTTGGTAATTCTTTTCGAACAAATCCAGCTTTTTACAAATTTCTAGAAGTTCATTGGTATTTTTAGGAGGGTTTAGGTGAAGGGCAAAAGAGTATTCTTTCTTTAACCCTCCAATAACCCAGTTTATTTTAGTCTCTTCTTCCATTTGGGGGTCGACCTTGTTGCACAGTACAAGGATATCCTCTGCGAACCTGATTGCAGGTTCATTCCCCTGTTGTATCCTGTTTAATCTCATCCTCATTTCTTCTTTGTTGGCGTCTGAGGCAAAATCCTCAATTAGGCGGCTCTTGAAATTTTCCCAGCTGGTGAAACTTACTTTGTGTAGGTTCAGCCAGGTTTTGGCGCTACCAATCATATTCATGGCAGCATAACGGGAGATAATGTAGTCTGCCCAATGGTACAGGAAGCCAATTTCTTCAAGAGATTCAATCCATGGGCGAGGGTCTTCTGTTCCATCATACTTGGGGATGTCGATGTTGGGATTCAGGACAACTGGGTCGGAACTAGCATCTCTACCAATTGTTGCACCAGGTTGCGGCTTGGCAGACTCTTCAGCTTTGATTCTCTCCTGTGCTGGGTCTTGCATCTTCCCAGAGCGTGTTTCAACCATCCTACAAATTTATAAAAGGGAATAATGAGATAAGTCTACTTTATGTAGCCACCAGAATAATTTATTTATTTTCTCACATCAAAGAGAGCAGTGAAGTCACAGTGTACCTAAATACAAATGATGTTAATCTAAAAATAATCTGTTTTAAATAAATATCATAGAATATAAAAATAAATAAATATATAATTTAAATTTCAAATATATTAAAAATAATATAATAAATACGCCATTAATCATGATGTAACAATATGAAGGATCAGCCAGGATCAATCCCTTCATATGTGAATAATTTATTTTATTGACCGTAAAGTTAGGAATATCGTTTGTTAACTTGGTAAGAACCAGTGCTGTAGTCTCAAACGATTGATGATCAAAGTGAGAAGAAAACCTGATAAAGACCTCACCTAGGGAAGATTCTACAAGTTGATCTCCCAAACCTCCAACTGCTATACGTTTACGTCTTATGGGTATTCCTAGTTTTGCCGCGCACTTTTCAGTGATAAGGCTTCTTTGACTTCCATTATCCAACAGAGCTCTACAAATTTGATCTTCCCCATTTACATCTTGTATATGAATTATAGCTGTAGATAACAGTATTTGTATAGAACCATCTGCTTCACTCAAACAGCAGGATGTGCTTGTTAAAGGTACATTCGATGGTTGTACTGATTTGGGAGAGGCAAACTGGACACTAGATGATTCCCTTTGCTGTCTGATTGGAGTATCTAGCTTCTTTTGTAAAAAATGTATTAACATAACGTCTACCATTTCATTTCTTTCCAAACCTATTGTCTCTAAATTTCTGAGAGATTCGTTGCAGATATCCAATAACTCATACATAGCCTTCGAGGTAGAGATCTTATATAATTTTATTTTGAATATTTTATCTAATTGAGAGAATATTATCTCTCTTTTATTATCATATCTTTCTATCAATGTTTTCCAAGCTTGATGATAATTGTTTTCAGTGATCGGGAAACCCTTTATTATACGAGCTGCATCACCTTTTAATGAAGAATGCAAATATTGCAATTTTTGTATATCTGAAAGAGTCGTATTTTTATCTATGGTAACCAAAAATAGGTCCTTAAAACTCAACCACTGAGACATCTCACCGGAAAATACAGGCAAATTAAATTTGGGTAATTTAACATTAGATATTACACTTTGCTCCGATTTGACTGGTTGAGAAACGTTCTCTACCTCCAAGATTTCCTCAATTTAAAATACAAAATTTTCACAACGATTCTTTAGATCTATGTATTCTTTAAATAAGGTTTCACTTGTTTCCAAAGCATTCGATCTCACTATTTGATAATAGGTTTCTTTAATGTTTTTAAATAATTCCGTAATATTTGCATGATAAAGTTTTAATCTACATATATTTTTCTGTTGACAAATTTCGTCAAACTGACTCGCATATGTATTGAATTCTTCAACATAAATTTTGAAGATAAGTATATCTGCATTCGCCTTTTTAGACATGATTTAGATTCACCAACAATCTCTCACTTTTTTTTGCCGACACAAGATAATTCAATTTTTCACTTACCAAATTATCCGTGGATCCGGCTCGAGGGACCAAAAAGATGTTCGAATTGTAGTAGATTTAGATTCTTTGTATTTATTTAGATTTGAGTTAATGAATGAATGAATAACACTTTGCCAAGAATAGAGTAGGTTTTATTACCACAATTTCGATTACAATACTAATAATCGTAGGAGATTAAAAATGTCAACAAAACCAACAGTGCCAAGCAACAAATAAATCACAGATTAAAAGAAAATAAATAAATCAATGAAACAAAATGAATTTAAGAAAAAATGCAAATAAATGAATTAATGAATATTTACATTTGAATCCAACAGGATGTTTTCTAGAATCGTTTTAACAAATGTTCGTTAGGCAAACTTTTACTCGGGTAAAAACCGAGCGAAGCCGGGAACATTCGCTAGTATAATATATTTATAGCGTAACAACAAAACTGTAGACACAATCCAACTCGCCAGTTTGGCCATAATGTAACACAAAACGAAATAATTAGATTGAGTGACAGCCGGCGCCCAGACAAGAGAAAGGTTTCTGATTACATCGTCGGTCCGAAAAACATAGTCGGAATACAGACAGTTCTCCACTCTGGCTCTAGAATAGATCAGACGCTCCCCGATCGGCGCCGGCCACCCGCTCAAACTCTCTATCGCCCTTTCTGAGGTGACACCCAACATGCCTCGTCCTTTTGTGCTATCCCTCTGACGCCTGAAATCACTCTGACCATTGTGGCCAATATAACGACTGCATCTAACCAACCTGCCTACCACGACAATCAGCAGACAACCAAATATACCACACTACCGTCATCCGACAGGATAAACTCATCACCACAGTAAGTCGACAGGATTACCTGCCAAAGAAGATCCCGCAAGACATGGAAACCAAGGCAAGGAGTGGCGCAAACCCGATGAGCAGTTTCCCGCTGAGACAACCTCCAGGCGACATGCCGCAATCAACTCTACAGAAACTACAAGCCCTACATCGGCCCTCATCACGACATGTATATATATGATAATGCATTAAAATAGGTTGTATATACCTAATATATAACATAATAGAAAATTAAAATATTTACCATTCTTTCTCCTTTTGAGTCTAGATTATTGTTTTTTTTTTCCTCTCAATTAAATGTTTGTATTTTATTGGGATATCGGTTTTCTTATTTATAAAATTGCCATTGTTTTTCTCAGATTTTAATACACACAAAGACAACCTAGCGAATTTGTTTTCCATTCCTATGTGTAGTGTGCGCTCCCTCATAATCGGCGTTAAGATTCTGACTTAATATATGTAGATCCATAGTTCGATGGGTTGTCCTTGTATATGTGCTGCTTTTTATTTCTTCCAGGGTGTGTTTCGTTTCTTCTATGTACTCTTTCTGCAGACCTTTGAAATTTATTTTGTAGATAATACATAGGAAGAAGATGCTGTGATATTCAAATGTTTATATTTTCATTGTATTTATGCAAATTAGAAGTTTTTAGCGAAATCACAATGTGATGAAAAGAGTAGGTATTGTACAGCAAGTTTAACACATTTTCATCTATAGACCTACTCGTTAAATTTATAATTTTCATTGTGATGCATTAGCGCGCCATCTGTTATCAAAATTCGAAACTATTATAGACGCGTATGATTCTTTTTTAAAATAAACAATTTCTACTGTCCTTACTGCAATGGAAAAACCACTGATGAGCCAGGCCCTCCCATTAATTTTTCCATTGCAGTAAGGACAGTAGAATTGTTTATTTTTAAAAAAGAATCATACGCGTCTATAATAGTTTCGAATTTTGATAATTTTCATTAGCGATTTTAATAGAAAAGAGTGAACTTTGAACTTACTTTTTATAAATATATTCTAATTGGAGTCTTCTGTTTTCTTCTCGATTGAAGGCTTTGCTGAAAGAATCTTATTCCTGTCTATTCAAAATGATGGACTTGTGTGTTCTGTTCGAGTAAATGATCTCCGAGACAATTTTGTTTTTGTCCATCAAACCTGATACAATAATATTTCATCATCATTTATTGACTAAAAATAGGTAAATTAGTCCAATACTTGGTTAATTTGAATTTTCCTAGGATGTAAATTTGACAAACACCTCTTCTCTCTCTCTGCCTACTCTTGGCTGGTGGAGTCTGGAGCCTGGATGACCCCCTTGTCCTCGGGTTCCTGGTTGCTGCCTCGCCGCCGCCGGCTGCTGAATCTATGGGGGCAGGCCTCCTCCATCCTGGGCCTGAACCATCGGGTGTTGCCTGCTCCCACTCTACTGAACCTGCCCCTCGTCGGTGCCTGCAGGTTCCTGGCGACGCCATCGCTTCGGGCTCCCTCTAGATGGAGAGGAGTTCGCGTCCGCGACCTGGCAGGCCCTGCTCCGCCGCCCATCGCCAGGCTTACAAGAAGCGCCTGCGAAGATGCAGCTGCTCTTGGGGCATTTTGCCAACGCCTGGTGGCGGACAACGCGACGAGCGTCTACAGGGAGCGGACCTTGGAGGAAGCCGTGGTGCTTGGCGGGACGGCCACGCCGTTCTTGCGCATCAGCACACGCACTGCGCGTCGCATGTTGGAGCGTCCCCGCCTGGCCGCCGTTCCCATCTCGCAGTATCTCCGGCGCTGGGCGCCTGTCGTCGACGTGCCCTCCACCAGCCTGGCGTTCTCATCTCTCCGTCGCTGCTCCTTCGGGGGCCATGCAGCGGACATCGCTCTGCGGCTAGCCCTGCACGCCCTGCCTCATCCGGGGCACCCGGCGTCGAGCCAGCCCGTCTGCATCGCCTGCGGCTCCAGCGACCTGTCGCTGGCTCATCGCTACTGGTCCTGCAGCGCCGTCCGCCCTCTCATCCGAGAGGTGTTCTCCATCATCGGGCGGCCGCCGGACCTGCAATCCTGGATCTTCGCGGTGAACCTCGAGAACCACGCCATCACCATCTCCTCAGCGGCAAAGCATGCCATCTACGTTTTCTTCGTAGATCGCGAGATGCGTGGTATCTCTGGGGACCCATTGGCGATCTTCCATCAAACTCTGCAGCGGTGGCAGAGGCGCCATGTACATAGTTGTATTTTTTAATCATTTTTAAAATCATTTTTTATTATAACCATCATCCTCATTATAAATTTCTCATTTTCTTATAATTAGTGCGGACTGTGCACTTTACATGTATTGACAAGATGTCAATAAAAATATGTCAATTGTCTCTCTCTCTCTCTCCTGACTCACTCCATATACTGTTAAAATTTCAGCCAGATTGACTAAATACTGAGGAAACTTATATATAAGGAACAATTAATAACCATACATTGTGAATTATATATATAAATATGGATATATGAAATACACTTATAGGATTGAATTCTCTTCTAGATTACCGTCCGTCAAATTTTTCCTGCAAAGTTTATTAATCTGAATATATACAAATCCTAAATACCTTTATACGACTTCTAAGTTGTGCATTTCTGTAATGGAATTTTATATGATGATGCATTAGCGCGCCATCTGTTATGAAAATTCGAAACTATTATAGACGCGTATGATTCTTTTGAAAATTGAACAATTTATACTGCCCTTACTGCAATGGAAAAATTAATGGGAGGGTCTGGCTCATCAGTGGTGAACCCTCCCAGCGGTTTCGCCAGTTTAATCTACCATACCGCTGTTATATTGCATTTTTCGATCTTCCTTTTATAGTGATATATATATATTTATAATTATATGTAATTCTACTGTCCTCAAAGCTTATCTCCATAGTTCATCTAAAATACCCCTTCCAAGAGTCTAGCATCAGTATCACTATAAAAGGAAGATCGAAAAATGTAATTTAACAGCGGTATGGTAGATTAAACTGGCGAAACCGCTGGGAGGGTTCACCACTGATGAGCCAGGCTCTCCCATTAATTTTTCCGTTGCAGTAAGGGCAGTAGAAATGGTTTAACTTTCAAAAGAATCATACGCGTCTATAATAGTTTCGAATTTTATATGATTCACGATTGCTTTTTGTTAATGTTTTTGTAAATTACTTCAAATTTAATATGGGATATTTTTTTGTTAAATCTTTAAATCAAAGTTATATTGACTGAGATTGTCTAGAATTGTGGTTTGAAAATGATGTGTCACTTGATCTAGCAAGCATATAGGGGATCAATGTTTTTGTTACATAAATACTGAGTTTATTAATTTCCCTCCCTTCCTCTATATTATCATCAATTATATTTTATTTTCTTTCAATTATCCTCCTCTTGAAAATTTAGCAACCATATATTAAAATATTTTGTTATATCTATTTCTTCAATTATTTTTAATGATCTATAATACATCTAATTATAAATAAAATACTTTATTAATTGCATTTATAATTTCTGATATGAGGCATAATTTCAATTTAGGACTATGAACATTAATCAGAACCTTTTATTCAATTCTTTCTATAGGAGTTTTAAACAAACCTTGTTTTTTATTTAAAATATCGGACGCGATATCCCAGCTCGGGATACTTGCGCCTAAATAAATTTTAGCAACTTATTTCAATAACCGGACTAAAAACATAATTAAAACTGAAACGATGGTTTTACCTTGCTAAATTTGTAGAATATTTCATATACAGTATTAATAATTTTACACAAATATGTGAAAATGAAGGGTGTTATAAAATATAAATGCTTACTGACTTTGTTTCTACAGTTTCAGTGGTGTTATTCCTCAGGTTCCTACAAAGAATCCTGCTTCAGCAGTGCGGAGTGCGAGGGAAGACTGCTGTGTCTGGTGGGAACCTGCACATGTCCCCAGGGTGAAGAATGGGAGGACAACCGCTGCCTCATAGGTCTGTTTTTCTTCCTTTATTTCTGTTACCATTCCTTTCTCTCTATCCTTCTTCTTCTCTCTTATCTCCACACAATAATATTAGGGTATCAAGTTGTGACCCTTGATGGTGTCTGTTTGACAACCATCATGACTAGGTGAAGTAGAATGCGTCTGCCTTTGTCATTAAGACTGGGAGCACTACTCAGTGGCAGGCCGACTTAGCTCCAAAAGAAATGGCCGCCTCTGACATGAGGAACAGACGCCATGGGCAGCTGTTCCTAACATGGAGTACAGACGCTGCTCATCTTGTATCCCTGAATTAGGAGCCCTTACAGGGTACTATCAGCCGGGCCAGCTGAACCCAGGTTTTTAGCGAGCTTGTTACTGCTCCCCCTCCTCCTTTTTCATCCGGGTTTGGCACCTTTCTATCCTCATCACTGTTTATTGTTATTTATATATTTTTTTATTCCTCGTTTACTTTTCTGTCTGCCCGTTTTTTCTGTTTCTTATTGATCTCGTCCTTCTGTCTGTTTATACGTAATCATTTTATGTTATTTCTCTATCTTAGTTGTTTATTTTCTAGAACTTTATTTCTATCTGTGACTTTATATTAGCCTGGTTATCCCTATTCTCTCTAACCTCATCAGTCGGGTTATCTTTATGTTAGTGTTTCTATCCAGAAACGATATTTTAATCTGATTTTATTTATCTTTTTCCGAATTTTGAATTTTATTTTAATTTGTTTTTATCTATGCTTCAGTATCTCTGTGTGTCTTCAAATAATTCTGAGAGCCTTTTCTTATTATCCTTTGTTAATCATTTTCATTATTTTAGATAAATTATCTATATTTATTATCTATATTTTAAGGTATAAAAGTGACACGAACACTATAAAATAAAATATTAGAATGTATTCAGAATACATTTTTAATCCGGCCTAACCTGCCTCTTCCCTGACGGAGATCCTGTCCCTAGCCTCCCCAGCCTGGTCATAGGTTTTTGTATATATTCCGCTTTACGCGGCCATTGGGGCTCAAAAATAAATTTTATTTTGGTTAGCAGCCCCGTTAAATAAAGATATTTCCGTATTCAAAATAATTTAAATAAATTCAATACCCTTTATTAGTTTTTTAATAACAACCATTTCCATATTTTAAAAAGACACAAAGCTTTATTAAGACCACCGGTCTTATACAGATTCACCACAGGAAAAAAGGAATCATAGATGGAGCTCCTGTAATATTTTAAATACATGTCACATTCTGCCATGTAATTTCATAAAAAATATTTATATTTTTGCCTTTTGGTAATAGTATATATTGTTTAAGAGTTTTTTCTCTAAGTATATGTTTGTCCATCTTGTCAATCACGATATGTCTATATGTGCAGAATTCCCCAAAAGTCCTGGTTCCAACGTCAAGGTCATAGTCCCGGCCTTCGTGGCGAGTGTTCTCATTCTCATAATCATCGCTCGTCTCTTCATTGCCTTCAGGTACATGTTCTATAACACATCCTCTACCTAGATTTATATAGTATATATATATATATATATATATCAATGTATTATATGAAAAGATTTGCTGCTGATTTTTTAATATTATTTAAAGAATTATTGATCATTTGCTTGATACATGAATATGTTTTTTTTATATTGTAGTCGTGGTAACAGCAATAAAATAGTTTATATCAGAATTAGCTGGGCCTGCAGACATTCCATCGATAACATATAGTGGATGTAGGAAGTCCCTGTCTAACCCGGTCATTGTGGTCGTAGAGCGACTAGGGACAGCTTACTGGGCCTGCAGACATTCCATCGATAACATATAGTGGATATAGGAATTACCTGTCTAACCCGGTCATTGTGGTCGTAGAGAGACTCGGGACAGCCTACTGGGCCTGCATACATCCCATCGATAACATATAGTGGATGTAGGAAGTCCCTGTCTAACCCGGTCATTGTGGTTGTAGAGCGACTCGGGACAGCCTACTGGGCCTGCAGACCTCCCATCTATAACATACAGTGAATGTAGGAAGCGCCTGTCTAATCCCGGTCATTGTGGTCGTAGAGCGACTTGGGACAGCCTTTTGGGCCTGCAGACATCCCATCGATAACATATAGTGGATGTATGAAGTACTTGTCTAACCTCGATCATTGTGGTCGTAGAGCGACTCGGGATAGCCTACTGGGCCTGCAGACATCCCATCGATAACATATAGTGGATGTATGAAGTACTTGTCTAACCCGGTCATTGTGGTCGTAGAGAGACTCGGGACAGCCTACTGGGCCTGCAGACATGCCATCGATAACATATAGTGGATGTAGGAAGTCCCTGTCTTACCCGGTCATTGTGATCGTAGAGCGACTTGGGACAGCCTACTGGGCCTGCAGACATCCCATCGATAACATATAGTGGATGTAGGAAGTACCTGTCTAAACCAGGTCATTGTGGTCGTAGAGAGACTCGGGACAGCCTACTGGGCCTGCAGACATCCCATCGATAACATATAGTGGATGTAGGAAGCACCTGTCTAACCCGGGTCATTGTGGTCGTAGAGAGACTCGGGACAGCCTACTGGGCCTGCAGACATCCCATCGATAACATATAGTGGATGTAGGAAGTACCTGTCTAAACCAGGTCATTGTGGTCGTAGAGAGACTCGGGACAGCCTACTGGGCCTGCAGACATCCCATCGATAACATATAGTGGATGTAGGAAGCACCTGTCTAACCCGGGTCATTGTGGTCGTAGAGAGACTCGGGACAGCCTACTGGGCCTGCAGACATCCCATCGATAACATATAGTGGATGTAGGAAGTACCTGTCTAAACCAGGTCATTGTGGTCGTAGAGAGACTCGGGACAGCCTACTGGGCCTGCAGACATCCCATCGATAACATATAGTGGATGTAGGAAGCACCTGTCTAACCCGGGTCATTGTGGTCGTAGAGAGACTCGGGACAGCCTACTGGGCCTGCAGACATCCCATCGATAACATATAGTGGATGTAGGAAGTCCCTGTCTAACCCGGGTCATTGTGGTCGTAGAGAGACTCGGGACAGCCTACTGGGCCTGCAGACATCCCATCGATAACATATAGTGGATGTAGGAAGTACCTGTCTAAACCAGGTCATTGTGGGCGTAGAGAGACTCGGGACAACCTACTGGGCCTGCAGACATCCCATCGATAACATATAGTGGATGTAGGAAGCACCTGTCTAACCCGGGTCATTGTGGTCGTAGAGACTCGGGACAGCCTACTGGGCCTGCAGACATCCCATCGATAACATATAGTGGATGTAGGAAGCACCTATCTAAACCAGGTCATTGTGGTCGTAGAGAGACTCGGGACAGCCTACTGGGCCTGCAGACATCCCATCGATAACATATAGTGGATGTAGGAAGTCCCTGTCTAACCCGGGTCATTGTGGTCGTAGAGTGACTCGGGACAGCCTACTGGGCCTGCAGACATGCCATCGATAACATATAGTGGATGTAGGAAGTCCCTGTCTAACCCGGGTCATTGTGGTCGTAGAGAGACTCGGGACAGCCTACTGGGCCTGCAGACATGCCATCGATAACATATAGTGGATGTAGGAAGTCCCTGTCTAACCCGGGTCATTGTGGTCGTAGAGAGACTCGGGACAGCCTACTGGGCCTGCAGACATGCCATCGATAACATATAGTGGATGTAGGAAGTCCCTGTCTAACCCGGGTCATTGTGGTCGTAGAGAGACTCGGGACAGCCTACTGGGCCTGCAGACATCCCATCGATAACATATAGTGGATGTAGGAAGTCCCTGTCTAACCCGGGTCATTGTGGTCGTAGAGAGACTCGGGACAGCCTACTGGGCCTGCAGACATGCCATCGATAACATATAGTGGATGTAGGAAGTCCCTGTCTAACCCGGGTCATTGTGGTCGTAGAGAGACTCGGGACAGCCTACTGGGCCTGCAGACATGCCATCGATAACATATAGTGGATGTAGGAAGTCCCTGTCTAACCCGGGTCATTGTGGTCGTAGAGAGACTCGGGACAGCCTACTGGGCCTGCAGACATCCCATCGATAACATATAGTGGATGTAGGAAGTCCCTGTCTAACCCGGGTCATTGTGGTCGTAGAGAGACTCGGGACAGCCTACTG
This sequence comes from Cordylochernes scorpioides, assembly GCA_030710605.1. NCBI lineage: Eukaryota > Metazoa > Arthropoda > Arachnida > Pseudoscorpiones > Chernetidae > Cordylochernes > Cordylochernes scorpioides. Next base: position 39,641,709 of record CP092875.1, read on the forward strand.
GGCCTGCAGACATGCCATCGATAACATATAGTGGATGTAGGAAGTCCCTGTCTAACCCGGGTCATTGTGGTCGTAGAGAGACTCGGGACAGCCTACTGGGCCTGCAGACATGCCATCGATAACATATAGTGGATGTAGGAAGTCCCTGTCTAACCCGGGTCATTGTGGTCGTAGAGAGACTCGGGACAGCCTACTGGGCCTGCAGACATGCCATCGATAACATATAGTGGATGTAGGAAGTCCCTGTCTAACCCGGGTCATTGTGGTCGTAGAGAGACTCGGGACAGCCTACTGGGCCTGCAGACATGCCATCGATAACATATAGTGGATGTAGGAAGTCCCTGTCTAAACCAGGTCATTGTGGGCGTAGAGAGACTCGGGACAGCCTAATGGGTCTGCAGTCATCCCAACGATCTTTGAGCGCCTCTCAACTCCTGGCCCCAAGCTCCCCTGGGCCCACGGTCCGCCCCTTGTCTCGCTCTATACCCTTCCCTGTGGATCCTCCGCCGAGCTACCAGCAGTTTTGTCCTAAGGTCTGTTTATCTCCACAGAGCGACATGGGTGTCTTTGCAGAGAATCTGTCTTAAGCAGTCTCACAGGAGACAGAGGCCAAATGGTTAGCGCTAGCGGAGGTTTTTCCGCTTAACAAAGGCTAAAGCACACGTACAATTTAATTAAGGCAGTGCGCGTCTATTTTTAGTCGAATGAAACAGGTGGAGGTTTTACTGTTTATAGGGTGGGGGGAGTATTTCATCTATTCACCATTTTTTTCTATTAGGCTTTTATTGTTAATGAATAGCTATTATATATATATATATGTGACAATATAGTGGTAAATGTGTTGAGGAGAGAAATAATCACACGACGAGTTGTTAGAGCAATCATCCAGCCAGCCAGCCGAGAGAGCGAGCGAGACGTTATCTGCTGAACGACTGTTTTCCCTGTGTACACAACCGGGGGGTTAACCAGGATAGTCGCCAGGTGGTGACGCCCCCCTCAGGAATGTGGCCAAAAAATGGTCGAAGTTAGTTGTCTAAAGTGTCTCGCTTTAGCTGCCCATTTCTCTCTCGTTGGCTGTTGGTTTGTTTTATTAATCCTGGAAGAGCATATATTATGACATATGGCCCCCGTTGAAGAAGGCTGAACATAGTTTAAGTATATTTAAAGCTGGTGAAGCCAGGAATAGAGAAAATAATTTTACAGTTAAAATTAGTTAAGGTAATGGTGACATAGTTTTATGTAAATAAAATATTGTATAGTACACAAGTAAATATTATTTACAAGCAGTTTTACAACACCGGGGAGTTTGACATTTAAGGAAATCTTTGAAAATATCAAGGTTATAAAAAGCTATATACAACAAAATCTAATGTACTATAAGGGAAGTGATATGGAGGAGTGTGAACAACGAGAAGAAGAGTCACATACATATGGTGAAATTCTGAAGATCATTAAGACTGGGGAACTCTACACTTTAAGATATTTTTCAGGCGGACATGGCAAGGGGAAACTTGTCATGGGCTTTCTATGCTATAAGTGTAGAGTACGAGAAATGAGATTGAGGTTGACAATTGTGTGAGCTCAGGACTGAGGTAAATATAAAACTACATACAATGTTAGAATTTCGGCGAACAGAGCGAGGGGAAACTTGCTTTAGGCCAATCTAACTTATCTATGCAGTTACTTGTGTAGCGAGTCCGAGGGGAAAAGTCCCGTGTGTAGGTGAGGAAGTCGAACGGACTTATATTTAATTTGCGGAAAGTATGCGCGCACAGTGCCAAAAATTGGGACGAGAACTGCGTTGTCCGTTACAAGTGACAAGCTGCTCGGACACGAGGTGTTTGAACCGTCGTGGGAGCTTGTGCAAGGCGATGATTTCGCGGTGGGTTGAAAGTAAGACCCATGTCTGCGCGAAATGATGACGGACCGGACAAAATCAGCGACGATGTTTAACGTACCTCCGTGGGAAATATCGGAGGTAGGCTATATCGTGCTGGTTTGGACAATGGACAAACATAGATTTGAAGACAGGGTCCGTGTGGCGAACGTGTGGCGCAAGAAGAAGGAGTGAACTGTGTCGCTCGATGCAGATTGTTCAAGTGCGAACAAAAAGGGGTTGATAAATATCTAGCAGTTAGTCAATCTGCACCCTGTGACGAACACACCATTGGCTAGATGGTGTGGGTCGGTGGATAGGCTAGAGATGAACTACGAAATAAATTATCATAAATGAAGGGCGAAGGTTAGGATTTTGAAATGACAATATAGAAGTTCGATAATTGATTAATCAATAATTCTCTATAAAGGTCCTGAGCTGGTATAAGGTTAACAAAGTTGTAAGAATGAGAGGGGCATTAAGGGGAAGATAGATAAGAGTCACCAAGGGTTGGTTGTAAGCAAGGCTCACGTGGTGGTTGGAATTCTTCGACGCCTGAATTACAGGGTGAATTTTGAATCGATTAGGGAAAGAAATTATTTTTCGTGAGCCGTGCTTACAAGTAGGAGAGGTCTATACAAAAGTTTAGGTGCTGGAGGCATATTTTTATAAATAATTTGATTATGAAAAATCTATTGTTAATAGTAAAAATCGTAAAGCGTTAATAGGTAGAATTCCTTTTTTTTATGATTTTTTTTTTTTAAAGAGTTACGTTAAAATGGAAATAATTTAATTAAAATGACGATTGTTACACCTACTGGTAAGGTAACTAATTAAATGGGTTTCACATAGCTAGATATAATATGGATAATAAGATCACTGTTAATAGGGGTGGAGAGATAAATGGAAATATTAAATATTTTTACATATTCACACATATTGAGCTAATTATGGAAATATTGGGACAATCTACAAGGAATGACTTATTTAAAGAATGAATGGTAGGAGTTAAGACAATTACACTCACGAGTTATGTTGGTTTAGGGCGCAGGTAAGTTCATTGAGCTTCGGGAGAGTTCTGTCTGTGACACTGTGCGTACCAGTGTTGTACATCACAGTAGCGGTAGGGAGATGGCGGAGTCTTGTCCATGATGGCGGGAGGTGTCCTGCTCTGGCACGGCGATCGTTCTTGAGTAGATCTAGTGCTGGAAGAAGTGCGTGGCAGCTCCATCTCCGTCGTAGGTGAATACTTCTTCGGGATCACGGTTCAAAGGTTGGCGAGGAAGGGGTTGAGGGCTCGAAGAGGAGTGGTTACAGTTGAGTTGGGTTTGGTCGATCATCGTGGCTTGGCTTCTTGTTTCTTCATACTCCGGTATATGAGGGATTCGCTTCCCGGCCAGGTCTTATCCTGTCGACTTTTCAATGTGACAATATAGTGGTAAATGTGTTGAGGAGAGAAATAATCACACGACGAGTTGTTAGAGCAATCATCCAGCCAGCCAGCCGAGAGAGCGAGCGAGACGTTATCTGCTGAACGACTGTTTTCCCTGTGTACACAACCGGGGGGTTAACCAGGATAGTCGCCAGGTGGTGACGCCCCCCTCAGGAATGTGGCCAAAAAATGGTCGAAGTTAGTTGTCTAAAGTGTCTCGCTTTAGCTTCCCATTTCTCTCTCGTTGGCTGTTGGTTTGTTTTATTAATCCTGGAAGAGCATATATTATGACATATATATATAATAAAAAACGACTATAAAACAGTAATACTACCTTCCATATTTAGTATCCGATAAATTAAAAGCCACAGCCTGCACCGTCCTACCCTGATATGTAGAAAAATAAAATATGTGGCCATAGGATTAGATTTGATTTTTAAAAGATTCCTATGCACCGGTTGTAAGACGTTATTTTCACTTATAGAATTCGAGTCTTTTCGAAATAACACAAACGAATATACATTTTCAATAAAACTGTTTGTTAATTCAAAAGTAGGGACATATTTTCACACATAATATACCTAAATACACTGTTGTTCAAAATTAAGGCAACAAAACCTAATGTTAATTTCCTAAAAAATATAGAATTGTTTTGAAAGAAAATTTGTAGGTGGATAGACAAAACTATAACAAATAAAGTTAACAAAATAAATTTATTGTTGAAATTATTTTACATAGTTATGCAAATTAATGTTAATTAGTCCAATAGTCAGGTAAATGTTGACCAATATTTGATGACATAATAGCGTGTGTGGTCGTCTCTAACAGTTAAACAGCTGTCACCACGACATTTCATGCTGTTTATTAGGAAATTAAAGAACTCTTGAGGCAACAAATTCCACTCTTCAATCAAAGCAGTTTTCAGTTCTTGGGTGGTCCTGGGTGGGGGTGAACGAGATCCAATTCGTCTCCCCAAGGCATCCTAAACGTGTTCTATAGGATTGAGGTCTGGTGATCTGGCAGACCACTCCATCCTTTGAATACCCTCACTTTCAAGATATTCATCTACCATCAAGGCTCTATAAGAGGATGAGCATTATCATCCATAAAGATGAACCAGGGTCGGACCCCACCCCTAAAATACCTTATATAGGGATCCAGTATCTCTGAACCGCTGAGAAGTCAGGGTGCCGCCATTAAACACTTGTAGGGGCGGGCGTGCGTCTAACATTATACCACCCCAGACCATGACACCTTGGCCACCGTAACGGTCCCTTTCTCTGATGTTTGAGGGATGGTTTCGAGTCCTGGTTTCTCCCCATATTAGTACACGTCTAGAACCCGTGTTAAGACTAAACCTTGACTCATCACTAAAAAGAACAGGAGGATTTTGGGTCCAAGACTGATGTTGTCTGCACCAATTTAGACGAGCCCTTTTTTTGGATGGCAGTGAGAGGGATACAAACCTTCGGCCTCTTTGTATACATCCCTCTCTCACTGAGTCTTCTGTAAACTGTTTGCCTTGATATCATGGTTCCTGTGGCCGAAGAGAGCTCAATTGTTAGCTGTCTGGCTGTCATGGTTTTGTAACGTTTGTCCGTTAACTTCAGATAACATTCTTCTGATGAGGTTGTGATTCTCGGGCGACTTTGTTCTTCTATTCTGGATGTCTCCTGTTTCTTGAAATTATTTCCATAGATTCGAAACCACTTTTCTTGACGTTTCGAGTCATCTTGCAACTTCTGCTTGGGACTGGCCTGCCCCAATTCTACCAAAATCATAAAATCAATTTAAATTATACACTTTAGTTAGTAGCCCGTAAACCATATTCTCTCTCTATTCTACCAACGGCCCAAAACCTCAACGAGTCTTCTAAACGTCCATGATGTTCCATGGATTCAAAAATATTTCTTCAAAAAATATCAAGCCACCTGGCTGATTTTAGAGCACTAGTGTGAGTATACAACAAAAGCATTATAACAATATTGAAGCAAGAAAATGATTATTCTTTGAGTGTGAAAGCTTGTAAAAAATAGGAACTTACCCTCTAACATTAATTTGTTTATTTTTTCTTTGTCGCCTGTTTTTTTTTTTGCACAAGTTGAATCTGGTTAGAACGATGTATGTAAATTAGATGCTTCTATTGTAATGTGTATGAGTTGTCTGAACAAACTCGCTACGACTTACAAGTTGAACTGAATGTTTATTCAATCTAGCAATCTTCTTATATACAAGATAGAGATAAAAAGGAAATAATTTACATAAGTTTAAAACAATTGACAAATGGAATAATTTTGCATAGTTAACAATAGGTAACAATTATAACACTTAACATAGGTTATTTACATATCACAACATGTTCCCCTCTGCTACAACAATTAAAGAATGTCAGGAATTTAGACAACCATCAACAATCAGATCAGGCAAATCAAAAGGCGGTTGACATGCCTCCCTTCTGCTTAAAAACAAAATATTTGTGGTTTTCTTAACTCTCTTCCAAACCTTGAAAACCGGGGCCTTCCGGATGGTTCTGGTGAAATCCCAGCGGATGTAGTCGCGCCTTCCCTCTGGTCAATATTGGTCTCTTCACTTGACCGCTGTATCGGGGCTGTGGATGACTCGCCCATCGTTGGACTGTCGCACTGCGGATGTTGAGCTTCTGGGGAGGCGGTAATTGGTTCTGAAGACAACTGGCTTTTTTCGTAGCCTCCATCCCTTGGCCTAATAAATTGTTGATTTATTATCAACCTATTTCCCGATGGTGTCACCACTTCAAAGCTCTGAGGAGAATCAGCCTGCGCTGAAATCTTCACCGGTGTCCATGTCTCCCTTGGATGTATTTGACACCATGCATCCTCTCCTACATTGACCTTGGGATAGCTTTTACTATTTCTGTCATACTGCTCTTTCATTGAGCTCTGTCTTTTTCTTTTGACATTCTCTATACTTCTCCAATTAGTTTGATAGGGTCTATATAGCGGTGTAATTCTGGGGATCTGACATCGAAGGCTCCTCGATAAACATAGCTGTGCGGGTGACGGTAGGTCATTTTTTGGTGTATTCCTATATGCCAGAATAGCCAGATATGGGTCGGACCCTTCATCTCTACATTTAATTAGTTGATTTTTTATTGTTTGGATGTTTCTCTCGGCCAGACCATTAGATCTATGAAGGTGTGGACTTGAAAATAGCTGTTTTATACCCCATCTTATACAGAAGTCAGTCATAATCTCTGAGCGAAACGGTGGTCCATTGTCGGACATCATGGTTTCCGGAATCCCGAATCGTGCAAATGTTTCTCTCAATTTATTTTTTACATTAATCGTCGTAGGTGGGTCCAATGTAAATACCTCCGGGTAGCCACTATATCTATCGACCACTAACAAATGGGGCTTTTTCTGAATATAAAATATGTCCAATGATACTGTCTGCCATGGATAATCTGGAACTGGGAAAGGTTTTAACGGCTGCCGTATTTTTGATTTCTGATGTTTTTGACAAATTTCACAATTTTTTACTTTTTCAGCAATGTCGATGGACATTCTCGGCCAAAATAAAGATTCTCGCGCCAAACCCTGAATTGCAGATATCCCTTGGTGCGATTGGTGCAACAAATTGAGCATATTGTTCCTTTGTGTCTTCGGAATCACTATGGCCGATCCTATACATAATAGATCATTCCATAAATATAAACGGTGTCTGAAATCGAAAAATACTTTGGCATCTTCATCGACGTCTTTTTTTGCATATAGGCCATCCCTCAATCACATAATCGATTACTTTAACCAAAGCAGGATCCTCTCGGGTATCTTTCTGCATCGCTACCAGTTTTTCGTCCGAGATATTAACACGTACCATCTTGACCATTCTTTTGTCTTCAAGAAAAGGCGTTGGTAGTTCGTCCATGGGGTGAGTATCCCTGGATAAGGGTATCAGCCACAATCAAGTATTTTCCTGGTTTGTACTGCAATTTGAAGTCAAATGCTATAAGCTTCATTACTAATCTTTGTAGACGCGGAGATATATCACTCAGCGGTTTTTTGACTAGAGGCAATAAAGGCTGGTGATCCGTCTGGACAACGAAAGTGTGTCCTGACAATAGATATTCGAACTTTTTGCATCCATAATAAACACTCAGTAATTCCTTCTCAATCTGAGAGTACTGTTTCTGCGAGTCGCTAAATGACGCGGATGCGAATGCTAGAGGTCGATCTTCCTGTAGCAGAGCAGCTCCCATTGCATCTTTGCTGGCATTACACTGCAAAATCAGCATCTTGCTTTTGTCAAAATGTGCCAACGAAGGAGCATTCCTCACGCATTCCTTAATATGATCGAATTCCCCACCCTGTTTAACCCCCAATGCCAGACAACATTCTTTCTTAATATTCCTCTTATATTGGATGTGGACGCAGCTAAATTAGGAATGAATTTTCCCAAGTAATTATAAAGACCCATGATTCTTTGCAGCGACTTTTTATCCTCTGGCCTTTTAAAGGTAATTAATTTATCAATCTTATTTGGCTCTGGATCAATTCCATTTTGTGATATCAAATGGCCCAAGAAACGAACCTTCGTTAGACATATTTGAGCCTTTGTTAAATCAAATTTGATATTTTTTTCTTTTGCTTTTTCTAGAATTCCCTTTAATTTTTTATTGTGCTCTTGAATGGTATCCGCATATATCAGCAAATCGTCTACATATGTAATATTTTGAAAGCTATCCCTAAAGATATTCGTCATTTTCTCAACAAAAATTTGTGCCGATATTTTCAAACCAAATGGCAATCGGTTATATCTGAATTTGCCAAATGGCGTGGTCATCACCAACAGATCTCTGCATTCCTTTGCAACCGGAATATGCCAATAGGCTGATTTCACGTCTAACACGGTATAATACTTAGCTTTGGGTATCTCGTGCAATAGTTCAGCTGGAGCCGGAGTCTGGAAATGTCTTCCCACAAGGGCCTCATTTAATTTCCGAGGATCCAGGCATATTCTGATTTGACCAGATTTTTTTTTTTACAACGACCATAGGATGAGACCACTCTGTTTCATGATATATTTTTGTTACGATTCCTTGCTTCACCATCTTTTCCAATTCAGACTGAACTTCGGCTCCGAGGCTTGTTGGGATGCGCCTGGGAGGGACTTGCACAGGAGAATATTCAGGCTTCGTGTAAATCTTACATTCCGAGTTGATTAATCCTACTCCTTGAAATACTTCGTGGTATTGTTCGAGGATTTTTTGAGTTTCAGAACACAATTTCATTTCATCCGTGTTTATATGATTAATTCGCCTCAATATTTCAAGCTTCTCGCAAGTATCGCCCGTGATAAGTGTCTGCGCTTCTACATCGGCTACGATAAATTCAAACATTCCTTTCTTTTCACCATATTGGCATAGCACATTGCATTTGCCGACGATAGGCAATTCTGTATTTCCATATGCGAACGCCTTTAATGACGTGGGTCTGATTTCTGGTCTTGATGGCTATTGGTTTATTACTTTATGAGGAAGCACATTTATCTGTGCGCCAGTGTCCAAATGTACCGTGGTCTTCTTGCCATTAATTATTATTATCGCGGACCACTTGTCCGACCGAACAGTCTTTACAGCAACTTCATTTAGATTTATCTGGTCACAGGATTCTTCAGCTTCACTTTCCGCTAAGAGATTTCTTATACGTTTTGTTCGGCAAACTACTGAGAAATGATTGGGTTTTCCGCATGCATTACATTTCTTCCCATATGCTGGACACTTTCCATACTTGTGTCGTTGTCCACACTACTTACATGGTTCTATTATTCTTTCTCTTCTCGGGTTTATACCGCTTGGTCCTGCTTCTGCATTTTCCATTCGAATTGTATCTTTCACCCAATTACGTTTTTCAATTTTTTCAATCATTTTTTGCTCATTCAACGATGCTACTTGTGAACATGTTGACTCGGAGATCATAGCTATCGAAATTGCCCTTGGTAGTGTCAACTGTGGATCTTCTAACAATTTTCTTTTCACCTCTCGGTCAAGTATTCCAATTATAAGGCGATCCCTTATGAGAGATTCTGTTAAATTCTCGAATTCACATTCTTGTGCCAGATGCTTTAATTCTGTGACAAATTCCATGATTCCCTGCCTTTCCTTTTGTACACAGGTAAAAAATGCATTTCTCCTTTGAATCGTATTTTTGAAGGGCTTAAAATGGTTCGTAAACATATCAAGCATTTCCTTTACATTTGGGTAGGTATCATTTTCACTTATGTGAAATGTTTTGTACATCATCACTGTTTTCTCACCAGCAATATGCTTCAAGATTGCTCGCTGACGCACCAGCGGCATGCTTTCTAAATTTACCGCTATTGCAAAAATTTCAAACGACTCTCTCCAGGTTTCCCATTTTTTTTTCGTTGCTGTACGGGACAAATTCCGCCGGCGGCTTGATTCCTTCCATTCTACTCACTGTTGAATTAATCTGTTTTAATTCGATACTTTTGTCGACTGCGCCATATTGTAATGTGTATGAGTTGTCTGAACAAACTCGCTACGACTTACAAGTTGAACTGAATGTTTATTCAATCTAGCAATCTTCTTATATACAAGATAGAGATAAAAAGGAAATAATTTACATAAATTTAAAACAATTGACAAATGGAATAATTTTGCATAGTTAACAATAGGTAACAATTATAACACTTAACATAGGTTATTTACATATCACAACAGCTTCTTTTGTTGCCTTAAATACGAGGTAATTAACTCGTTTCTCTATATATATCTAAAAATGTTTAAAGTTTAATAAATTAATTTTATAAATCTGAGAGTTGTCTTCAAAAATAAATATAATAAATATTTTTCTGATCAATTCTGAAAGATAAAAGAAAAACATTGTTAATAAATAGTATAATTTTATAATTTTCTTTTTTGGATACTTGGTGTATTGATGTATAGGATGTATTGATGATTAATATGTTGAAATTAAAATTATTATTCAATTTGAAAATATTGCATCGAAGGAATTTCACACACACATTTAATTGAGAGTTCTGTAAAAAAAATCTATATATATGTAGTATATTTTGACATAGCTAGATCACAATTTTCTTCTAATATTTATTATAACCCCATATCTGTATATAAAATTATGTATCGAACAATAATAGTGACAAATAAAATAAAGGGGTAAAGGTAGACCAAGACGACGCAATAACCCAGACTAACAGGTATTTATGCTAATGAGTTCATTCCCCCGTCAGCAGGTGGCCGAACACGTGGCCAGACATCATTAATAACCGGCGCCTGACAGGTGGCGTGATTTTATGTGAGCCAATCAAAACGCGCCACCACATGCGAGAGTTTGCGTATATAAAGCCCCCAAGATGGGACAAAGGAAGTAGTTGTTTCAGTTGTTTCGGAGCGACACCGTTATACGGTCAGTCAGATCTCTCACCCCTATCCGCGATGTAGACTTAGGGCATCCGTGACGTCCATGGTCCGACTACCTTCGTCCGTGGTCTACCTCTACTTCTTGGAGTTTACCATCTAGACCTGCCTCTGTCTCTTGCTGTCCCAGTGCGGGAATCCCATCACTCACCCACTACCACGACTGCCCAGCACATTCCACCTCGGGATTACTACAGAACCCGTTAAAGTCGACAGGATGACTGAGGACAGCGGCATGCAGAGGATGACGGAGGTCAGGGACGACTACGTCGCGGATGCCCTCACCAACATGCAACACCACTGCGAATACCGAGTAAGCCATCTAAAAGACGCCATGCGAGGACTAGCTGCACCTCGCATCGAGAAGGTCATTAGCGCCCCCATCGACATCTCCTGCGCCACGAACATCTCCCCCCATCGGCTCGAACAGGCAGACGAGATTCATCGAGAAATCCTGACATTGCCCCGCCAACCAGCATCGACGATGTCCCATGGCAACCACCGCAAAAAATATCACCAAGCCTCATCGCAGCCCACTCCACAAGACCCATTCAAGACATCCATCTGGTAGGAGAATTTTCTCTACATAACTATTTAATGTAACACTTTTTCCGTTTGCCCTGAATTAATTATTCGATACCATTTTGATAGCAATAACATTATTATTATAAATACATCAAGTTCATTATTTTACCATTTTTATAGCATTTCAATTCAAATTTTAAATCTTGTACACCCTCATTTATCAATTTTCACTTTATATTTTAAGCAACTTTTATATTTTAATTCATTAATTTCAATTTTACATAAAAAAATTCATATTATATTTTAATTACTCGAATCATATTTTCTAAACTTATTTGTGCGTATTTTTTAATACCTCATTTATGGCCATAGTACAATATTAATAATTAAATTTATTACACTCTTTATTTTACTTGACCTATTACTATTCAAATTGATATTTATCAATATTTAAAAGTTTTAAAAACTAGTCCTAGATTTGTATTTTTATAAATATCAATTTTAAATCATCTCATCTCAAAATGTGCCTCCCATTTTTCCCACAATTACAAATACAACTATAAATGTAATATGCAAAAACTTAATATCATACCATAAAATTTCCATACCCCATTACATTTCATTCCTGCCTGTGTTAAATTGTCATTTACGAAACTCTACCGAAATTTGTACCCATGCCCTAACCTTTTCTCAAAAAAATTTCGTAAATTCATTATTTTCTAATTTTTCTAAACCTAATCACCGCTAATAATATCCAATCTAAAGATTTGTCTGAGCGTCTTAACGCGACACTCACCGGGAAACTAAGGTTATTTCACCTAGAGCATCCCAGAACCTCGTGGACGAAGTTAATCAAGATAGTTACTAATAAATATAAAGACACGCCCCATACTATAACATCCCAAAATTGAAAATTCCCCGAGTTATGTAATGATATAAATCCCAGTATAATAGAAAGTAGAGAAATATCAGTACAACGTACAAATGACAGGCATGACAAAGAAACAATTAAATCCCCAAAATGTCGTCCATCGCCACGGCGGTATTCCAATCTTCATCCCAACGCGCGCGACAACAAATTCAAGGTCGAACTGATCTCCCCCTAATTGTTTTATTTTTTTTTTTACTTCGTCTTCCCTTACCTACTTCTAAAGGGTTGGAATGACTTTTGTATTCACCATTAGCAGAGTAGCCCTACTTCAACACTCTTGCCTGACAATCAATCAATTATAGAGCCACATTGCCTCCCCGTAGGCTAAATTAGAAGGACATCATTAATCTTGCATCTACACTGTCTCATTCTTGTCTTCCTCCCCATGTTAACTCCACACGGAGAGATTGGGTAACCAGCGATATTTTTTTTTTCTAACGCTCGACTCAGACCACCATCAGCACGATGCGCCCACTCATTTTTCGTTTAATTTTATTTTTCATCTGGTCGAGCTCAATCACCGACAGCAGCGCAGCTCTTGAGCCACCATCTCTTTTTAACCTCTCTCAGAAAAGATTTCTTTCCCATATTCTCCCATTACCTACCTCTCCTTCGATCTTCACGCCGTTTGCCTATCTGATCTAATGCTACTTACAGAACATCTTGAGATTGCTGAACCCTGAAAACAATACTTCGCTTCTAAGCTCGTATTGCAGGGCAGGACTCCTGAGATGTCCTTTGCAGAAACCAATTCAGACCTTCTTCCTTTATTCTTCACTGCGTCACTACCTATCGCAACCTTTTACTTAAGTCAATTTTCTTTTATATTTTATTTTACTTTTATTATCTCTACTTCTCCTCCTTCCTGTATTACATCCCTGAAACTATGTTGTAAATACTCATGGCACCTTAAGTAACAAAAACTGTAAATAGTATACCAACTTTCCCAAATATTTACTTTAGCTATTGTGTGTTCACTTTATACTTATCCTTCCTATGTACTCCTCTTATATCTTTTTTATAGTTTTATAATTTTATATCAATGTGTCACCACTACTCCCCATTATCTTTATTTTTATTCTAGTAACTAAATTGTGCCCCAAATTATTTCCCATTTAATAGGTTTGCTAGCTTTTCTCTCATTTATTTGTAAATAGACTTACAGTTTACATAGTTTAGTGGTGTAGGACTTTGTTTTTTTTTAACTTACAGATGTAGATAAAACATTTCAATATTAATCGATAATATCATTTTGTTCATTAATGCCATCAACTACCAATCAATCCTTTATATAATATTACCTTTAATATGTTTATTTAAATTTTATTTTCTCTTTTTCTCATCATGTTTAGACTTAGCATTTTACAACTTCAACTATTTTAGGCACCATTTTAAAAAACCTACACCTAACAATATTTATAATATTTCTTAACAGATAAAACATTTATCATTTTATTTTTCTTAATAGATTTTCAAAATGTTATTTTTTGACGCTTCCCTTACAATCTCTTAACTCTATCCCATGAACCTTTCCTCCCAACTTGTTACACCCATCAAGAGTTTATTGTTCGTCAGCCATTTTCTTTTTTTTTTAATTGATTAAACTAACTAGAAGACCCTTCCTCGCTGTACATTTCCCAACAGTGAGCTCAGGAGACCCAGTTAGATTTTTATTTTTTTTTTCTCTCATCGTCCGGCTCATCATTTTTTCATTTTTCAACTTTTTCTTTTCACCACACAAGCCGGACACAATCAAAATTGGCAGCAATAACTCTCTTACACCCACCTCTCCTTTGCCGCATCCTTCAAACCTCCAACCTTCCAAGGGATCCCAGTTCGCAGAACATTTTTGTTTTTTTTTTCATTGATTAATCCGACTGGAACAATCCTTCCTCACTATACCATTCCCGATAATGAGTTCAGGATATCCAGCGCGATATTTTTTTTTTTTTCTTATCGCCCGACTCATCATATCAAATCATCATATTTTCAACTTTTCACTTTTTTTTTTCTCTCATCATTCAACCGGGCATAATCATTATGGACAACAGGGATCCCTCTTACATCTACCTCTCCCTTTTACCTCCATCAATCTTCCCACTTCTTTTCACTATCTGAGCTAATGATGCAGACGGAATATCTTGGGCCTTCTGTTAATGAAAACAATGCCTCACTTAAACAAGTTCGCATTGCATTGCAGGATGCTTGGGATACTACTTTTGCAGAAACATGCTCAGATACCCCCTTTCCCTTTTTCAACCTTAGCGTCACATTATACGTTCAGTTAATAAACTAACTTTTTTTTTTCTCTCATCTTTTATGCAATAAGATATTATTTTCCTTGTACGATTCATTTTACAATATTTACCATTTTGTATTATATACTTTCTCTTAATCCTTTATCATTCATTTTGTACGTTTTTATTTTTATAACCTTGATTTTAATATTATTGATACACCACCATTACAACATCTTTCTCCTTTTAACTTGTAACTTCATAATAATTTTAACTAATTTGTATACAAATTATTTCTTTTATTTTTTATAATAGGTTTGTTAGGTTATCATTCATTACATGTCATTCCCCCAACCAAACCTTCATCACCGGGGACACATTCTGTAGTATATTTTGACATAGCTAGATCACAATCTTCTTCTAATATTTATTATAACCCCATATCTGTATATAAAATTATGTATCGAACAATAATAGTGACAAATAAAATAAAGGGGTAAAGGTAGACCAAGACGACGCAATAACCCAGACTAACAGGTATTTATGCTAATGAGTTCATTCCCCCGTCAGCAGGTGGCCGAACACGTGGCCAGACATCATTAATAACCGGCGCCTGACAGGTGGCGTGATTTTATGTGAGCCAATCAAAACCCGCCACCACATGCGAGAGTTTGCGTATATAAAGCCCCCAAGATGGGACAAAGGAAGTAGTTGTTTCAGTTGTTTCGGAGCGACACCGTTATACGGTCAGTCAGATCTCTCACCCCTATCCGCGATGTAGACTTAGGGCATCCGTGACGTCCATGGTCCGACTACCTTCGTCCGTGGTCTACCTCTACTTCTTGGAGTTTACCATCTAGACCTGCCTCTGTCTCTTGCTGTCCCAGTGCGGGAATCCCATCACTCACCCACTACCACGACTGCCCAGCACATTCCACCTCGGGATTACTACATATATTCATTATTTAAAAAATCAACTATTTATGTAAATATTAAATGAATTTATGTTTCATTTTTACTTTTGTGTGTGAGTGTGAGCGGCTTTTAAAAACTTATTTTTTGTGTTCACCGTGAGGAAAATCCTTTTTTGGTTTGAATGCTCGCTCTGTTTATGTTTATACCTGTGTTATACCTAGTTATGTGTTTTATAAAGTTTTACCTTCACACACAACATTTTATTGTGAATACTTGGGATTGTATGTTAGTTTATATTCGTGCGTTGAACAATATCATTCGTCTATTATTATATTAATATTTATATAATAGTATATATAGAAATAGATAGTTTTCAAATAGATATCAATTTTAATACAGTAGAACTTCCATGAGAGGACACTCTCGCTAGAGGACACCTCTCTACAAAGGACGGTTTTCATTTGTAAAATTATATTTTTTACTATTCAGCAACTCTCCAGTAAGAGGACTCCTCGACCTAAAGAACACTTTGTCTCTGCAATTAGGTGTTGTTCTTTACAGGGAGGTTCTACTGCATTGGTAAATTAGATATATGTTTGATATATAAATATTGTTTCTGTGTGTGGACAGGGTCCGGAGAGCCTCAACATTCCTTCCACACCGCCCCCTCCCTACTCTGTCTGCCAACAGCTTGATGCCCAGCCTCCCCAACCTCACAATGCCGCTCCACTCAACTGAGCCATCTAGCTTTCGTCTATCAAAACTACCCTTTCTGTCTCTAACATATTTGCATATGTCTCTTATCTCTCTTTCTTTCTTAACTCGGAAGATAGATTCCTCTGAAATATAAATTGTAACAATACACCGCCCCCTCCCTACTCTGTCTGCCAACATCTGGATGTCCAATCTCACAACGCCGCTCCCATCAACTGAACCATCTATCTTCCTTCTATCAAAACTACCCTTTCTACCTCTAACATATTTGCATATATCTCTTCTCTCTCTTTCTTAACTCGGAAGATAGAATCCTCTGAACTATAAATTGTAACAATACACCGCCTCCAAGGATAAGTTTATAACTTTATTTAAACTTCAAGCTTTCAGGTATCGCAAACCTTCTACAGGAGTATTCAACATGTTGAGATATCGTTTAAATAAAGCAAGAAACTTGTCTTCGGAGATAATGTGTTGTTACAATATTTCTTAATTCTTGAAAATGCACCGTTCAAATATACTTCACTTAATAATACAGAAAATACCCTATACATTTGTGTGGAAATATTGATAGTCAATTAAAATAATGATATTTTCAATTTTTTTATGAAATTGTAATGACAATCGTATATGTTACTGTGTATAATAAAAGCTACGTCTTTATGTCTACATTTTATTTACTATTCGATAATTCCGTCTCCATTTCCAACACCACCACCTTCATAAATGAACTACTCAAGCACCAACCCCAACCAAACAAGATCATGATCACAATCGAGGTAGAATCCTTTTACCCAAGTCTCCCATACCAGCTGATACTAAGCAGCACCGAAGAATTCTTGAGAGAAAATAGGTTTATCAGATCACTGTCAAAAAAATAACTAAACCTATAGCCCTGTGCCTCGAAACAAATATCCTAAAATACGATTCCAAAACTTATAAAATAGATAAAAGGGGGGATTCTCTCTCCCTCAGTCGCCGAAATTGTCATGCGTCGCATAGACAGTTGGATAACCTCACTATTCCCGTCAGATATAGTTTTATGGCGTCGTTATATTGATGACATATTTTGTATCTGTCCCGAAAATCAAACCAAGAACACTCTAGAAAGACTCAAAAGTTACCATCCTAACCTAAATTTCACATTTGAAAAAGAAACAAACAACTGTTTATTATAAGCCATCCTTCAACCCCGAATATATCCGTTTTTCCTTCTACTGCCCTCTCAGCCATAATATCAATACCGTAAAGACCTTAACTAAACGTATCCATAGCCATTGCTCACTTCAAACCTTTAAAACAGAAGAAACTAAGAATATTATAAGAAATCTAAAGACTTTTCAATATCCTTTATCATTTATTCTAAGACATTTCTATAGCCCCTCTGAAATTCGGAATTCCCCAATCTATAAATCTATTAGCAGTATTCCCTATTCACCAGTATCTGTTTCTATAGCCCGTCATCTGAAGAAATTTGGAATCAAAACCTTTTTCAGCAACTCGCCTAATTTGAATTCGTTACTAAGAAACCCCATAACAAAGAACAATACTATTGATTTTCCTTCCAATATTAAGAATGCCATATACTCCATAGAATGCAATGAATGCAAAACCAAATATGTCGGCGAAACTGGTAGACATTTAAATATAAGAGTATCAGAACATAAACGAAATATCGACAATCAAGACAGTAGATCTTTAGTGTACAAACATATAAGAGAAACAGACCATTCCTTCTCCCTTTCAGAACCAAAGACCCATTACTCTAACATCCCTTGTGGAAACGAACAACAAACCCCTGAACACCTTCTGATAAACTGTCCATTAACTTCTGATCTAAGGGAAGGAAACCAACTTTACCTGACTAATACAAAACAAGCTGCTTGCAATAAAGACCAATACATCAAGTTTAATAGATTCTGCAGGATGTATATTTTGAGGCGAAAGTGTTGACTGTACATATTTCAAGCTACTACTTATAATTACTATATGTAAAATTTGACATCGAAAGTTTAATTTTCATGATTCCCAATGTTCAATTGTATTAATTGTATATAATTTAAAATATACACGCAATTATCCAAATTGTGGATATGGCGTGTCTCTCCCAACTGTTAAATAAAATAAATCCCCAATAGACTACAGAGACTTATCATAGAATCCATCATTTCCAGAAAGCACAATAGCATTAACAGAAGAATAGACATTCCAGAAATTTATAACATAATATTCCCTGAACCCACCCCATAACCCCAGGTGAATATATCGCCTCGGGATAGCAAACTCGAAAGCACGCGCAACAGAAGCCCGTGTTGATTCTGCATTGAAACAAATGTAAACAAAAAAAGCATTCTATTTTAATTTTAAATCTTATTTTATTGGCGTTTTAATGATGTAAAATATTTCCTCCCGTAGAAGGGATTTCTTGAGAGATTTTTAAATAAAAATATTTTAAAGAGAAACTTTTCCTTGGAGGCTTAATGTTCTTATTTTAATTTTATTTACTATTCTTCTGTGGGGATAATGTATTTTTTAGAAGATAATAATGAAAATTTATTTATAAATATAACAAAGTTGCAGCAGGATGGATTTCGTATACCAAAAGGGGCATCGCTCCCTTTAAAAATGAACAATTAGGTTCATCACCCCAGTGTAAATCCTAATGGACTGTGAGAAGGAATGAGTCGCAATAAAGACCCGTCCACAACTTTGTATTGATTTCTAACGTGAAAATCGGCATTGCCACTTCCCAAGCTTAAACACCTTTTTAGCTAATCCGACCGAGTTCATAACTCCTCTCACAGGATGCTCTGATATCGAAGCCGCCCCAGTATTAATGATGGCCAAATGCTGAAATCATGGAATCCAGGTTGTTGTTTGTCTGAATTTTCTAAAACTGGTGTTGTGGCTAATTGCCGATATTACGTTTTGCACTGGTGTGATCAACCAAAATACTTTGCTTTAATGTTTTTTTTTTTTTTTTAGAAGCAGAGATGCCAAAATATTGTTACGTTTAATACATTAATATAGAAAAATATAATAATATTCATTAATAATCCAAAAACAAAATAACTTTAATGATACACTAGTGGAGACAAATGGGATATTTAAATACCCTTTCAGGAATAAACAAGGCTAGTTTATTCAATTATATTCTGGGTATAGTTTCATGAAATTAATCATTTACATGCCTTAATGTTCTTATTAAGTATGCAAATTTTATTAAATTTTGATAAAATGTTTATAGGTTATGCAACCTTTATATAGGCATGTAATAATCAAATATAACATACTTTTGTTATAAAAACATTCCAAAGAAATTAGATGATGAATTAAGCATTCAAGATATTAATTTTACAATATCCAATATATATATTCTTGAATTATCTGACATATATAGCTCTAAAAGATTTAATTTGATTACATAAATAACATGCATATTATTAGAAAATTATTATACAAAATGATATATAAAAATAATATCTCAAAAAAAGAGAATTGAGGGATTATGTGGATATTTTCTATCATTAAGGTTAAACCTGCATTTAAAACAATGAAAAGAAAGATCTAGAAAGGCATCATTACATTATCTCTATGGCCGATCATTAAATCTCAAAATTTATATTACAAATTAATAACCGATACAAGTTTGGAATACGAGGTATATATATATGTGGTACCCAAGAGAACACTCAGGTCTAGAGAGCTTTCCAATACCTCTCTGCCCCTTGGAAGACCTTTCACAGCTTTCGAAGAGTACAGGCAGTCATGGTCGAGGCAGAATGGAAGACTTGGGATGGTCCACACAAAAAATGAAGGACACATTTGCGCTGGGAAAGTTCCGTGAACAGAAAGAATTGAGATAAGTAGCAAAAATATGGAAAGAGTTTAAATGGAGATTCTTACTGTTCTATGGTGGCATCAAGAAGTGAACTGACATACGTTCCTACAGACATGGAAGTAGCTATCTAGTTCCGGGTTTTTAGGGGTTTTTATAGTCTCAAATGCAGAAGTACTGGGCCTTCGTCTGACGTAATGCTAGGGGAGATCAAGAAGTAGAGGTCAATGTACTTTTTTTACGATCTTCTGGAAACTTCTGACATATTAAGCCTCGTTCTACACGTTGTTGGACTTCTATATCTCACTTTCTGCTATTTAACTCAACTCTCCTTCTATCACACAGCTTTATTTTATTATTATATCCATTTTGTACAGAGTAAATTACATATTGTGATGCAATGGTTCATGTTTAACATGCGTATAAATAATTATAGAATTGTTTCTACTATACGACAAGTTTTTGATCATATAATTATGTTATATTAATATTATACCAATAAGGGTTTGTGGGTTCAAATTTTCATATATATATATTAAAAATAAAGAAGGCATCTCCTGACCACAAGCACATGTGCTTTTTAGATGGCAGAGCGCCATCTAGTGGAGTAAAAATAAACTAAACGTTTATTTAGCTTACTCCGAGATATTTGGCCAACCCAATTTCTTGATAAATCAAGAAAAGCCATCCACGAACGCGTTTCGCGCTGTTGGCGCTCGTCAGCGTGGAGAAGGCTGTTACCACTGCGACCAAAATGATTTTTTGGTCCCAATGGCTTCCCGAAAAATCAAGAAATGGGTATTTAAGGCCAAATTTGCGTAAAGACGCTTAACACATGAAAAAACAATGGAAAAAAAAATATATATATGAAATAAGTTGAGGTCTGGTAGCCTCTTGTATAGAGTTGTCGACTAACTGTAATAATGTGATGATGAAGTGTTGACTCTCGCTATACTGTATTAACCGAGAGGAACAGTCAGGATGTAGAGTTTTCCAGTACCTCTCTGCACCTTGTAAGACCTTTAAAATTTCTCACAAAATACAGGCAGTCGTGGTCGAGGCAGAGTGGAAAGCTTGGGAATGTCCACACAAAAAACGAAGACACAGTTGCACTAAGAAAGTTCCGTTAACAGATAAAAGTTGAGCTAGGAGCGAAAGATGGAGATAGAAGAGTTCTTACTAACTACATCTTAGATGAGATCGACATGAGGTACGACCGACGCGGGCTTGCACTGAGGGTGAACTAACTGTCAAGTGACTGTAAAGAGACTGTATTTATAGGTTAAGTCGGGGGGCCTTATGCGACAGGGGCGTTTCTGAGAAAGGGGGCTTTTACATGTCACCAGGTGTGAGAGGGGGCTTTGCATTCCACCAGCTGTGAACAGTGTGGGTGGTCTTGTTGTGGGAATTCTAAATCTATCTCGATTTTGACGTTATGACTTCTATCTCTTGCTTAGCTCAACTCTTAAATCTATTACAGATTTTTATTTATTTATCCTGTTTGTACAAATTGCATTACATATGATAATGTAAAGACACATGTCAATAATACGTATAATCATTAACAGATGTGTTTCTATTATACAACATTAAAATCTTGTTATAAGTTATTTACAATATGGGTTTGTTGGCTTAAATTACCATATATATATATATATATGGTGATTTGTAAAGCAGTCATAGTAGTTGTGTGGTGAGTGGTAAGGACAGACAGGAGACAGGATCCAGAGGCAAAAACCCTTGAAGAGTAGATCGAGAGAGAAGAGAGAAGGTCCGAGGACTACCCTGGGAACAACTGGTGTCGAGGCCACCTCGGTGCGAACTGTCCCTTGATCATCACCTGTAGGTACTTTTAAACTCTGCTTTGAGTAAGATAAAATCCGATACAGTCATGGCCAAGCGTATTGAAACGATAGATGAGTTTGACATAGTTTGTTGAGGCACGTGGAGCAGCCAAATAATTTAACATTGACGTTTTCTTTGACAAAACAGCTCAATAATTGCAAAACGTTTGTTTGACATCCTAAAAACACGCCAAAAGGGTTAGCACAAAGTCAAAATTTAACACAATGGTATATAAAAACATGGAGAATCCGACAAAAAATAAATAAATTTATTACAGTTCAATACTTTCGTGTTAGCATAAATTAAATATTAACTACGTTATTTTGGTAACCGTGTATATTCAGGATGTCTCAAAATAACGGAGTTAATGTGTAATTTATCCTAACACGAAATATAGAGTATATCGAACCGCTGAGTTTGAACAAAAATGTAATATCATGACAAAGGTTGGCGTTCAGCCAACCGAAATATTGGTAAATCAATATTTTATTCAATCCAATATATACCTTTTTATTATCTAAAGAGTTAAATATATATTTATCTATTTTCAGAAAAATATAGTAGTATTTTGAAAAACACTGACGACTTCGAAAAGCCCCAACATTCCATCATTGGGGAGATCAGAATCATCATCAGTATCATGACCTTGGTCGAATACAGCAAGGAGGAATTGTGTCACTTGAGGAGGGACTTCTTGAGGATTATCATCTAGCATCTCTGTAGCATTGACTTTGTCCTCAACCGCCATGATATCATAGTCCTCAGGACCTCTGACATTGTAAACAATCTCAGTAAAATTTTCCGGCATATTGGACAGGAGTTTGTCTGCTCAGACCATGTCTTGAGACAGTCCAGGTGGAATTGGTGCATGCAGTTTCTGGGATGGCAGAGGTTATCCTGGCTGATGGTGTCCAGGCAGATGGAGCAATCTTCTGCTTCGGACATCAGGTTTTAAAATATCAAGTTAAATATTTATTTTAAAATTCGATATTTTTAAATTGAATTTATTTCTATATTTTAACAGTTAAACAAAAGTCAGAACATAAACATGTTGGAGTAAAATGATGAATATGAAACGAATACGAAATAATGAAATTTATTATATTCGAATATTTAAAG
The DNA here is from genome assembly GCA_030710605.1 of Cordylochernes scorpioides. Taxonomy (NCBI): domain Eukaryota; kingdom Metazoa; phylum Arthropoda; class Arachnida; order Pseudoscorpiones; family Chernetidae; genus Cordylochernes; species Cordylochernes scorpioides. The sequence goes on from CP092875.1 coordinate 39,664,579, forward strand.
ATTAATCTGTTTCTTTATATTTATATATCAATTGAATTTTTTTTCAATAATTTATATCTACTTCACAACCAATACTGGAGAACGTTGCGAAAAATGTTAAAACTAAATTAACAATTAAAGTCTATTTATAAAGAAGAAACTCATAAATTAGTGTCAGCCTGAAATAAAAACGGGAAAACATAAACAACAGACTATAATAATACAATAATTCTTTAACAAAAGAACAGTGAATTTCAAATATTCTTCCTCTATAAATATTACTAAAAACTAACTAAAGGATGTCCACAAGGAGAACCACTATCTCCCATGGAACAAAAGCCATGGCGAACTAAAGACAGCAATTATCAATTTACTTAGTAAAATTAATACCTGGTGTGAAAGCCGTAAATTACAGATACCAAAGGATAAAACGAAAATATTGTATTTATATAATTGCATAAATGATACAAAAATCCTTAATAGCAATATAGCTAGACATGTTGAAACCCTTAAAATCTTGGGATTGACCTTGAAAAATCATCGAAGCAGGAACAAGATCGACTTTATGCCACACATTAATGAAATCGTCGACAAAACTACTAGAGCTAGCGGTTACCTACTCAGTTTAATAAAGAAAGCATGGGGTCTAGAATGCAGACGAAAATTAACTTTATACAAGTCAATATTCCGAAGCACAATAACATGTGGTCAAACAATATGATTTCCATTTATAAACAAGTAGCCAAAGACAAAATAAATTCCCTGCAGTATAATATTCTAAAACACTGCATACAGGCCTTTACCACAACATCGTCAAACTGTACACATATACTAACACAAATACCAAAACTCACAGATTACATAGAATCCAACATATTGAAAAATGAAATAGGCTACAATAGCTTTAATTTATCAAACGGAAAATAAATTGCTAACTATAATAAAAGAAAATTACAGGAATACTATGAAGAATTCAACAATAATTTCAAACTTTTTTTTTTATCTCCTCTAAAATATCAAAATTTGTCAAACCAAATTTCTACCATGTTCAATTCTTTACGGGTCATGGTAAGTTCAAATCATATCTCTTCAGAATTAGAAAAATAGATTCGCCCAGATGCTCTTGTGGAGCGGAAGAAGAAACGCCTGAACACATTCTGAACTCATGCCCACTGGTGTCAAACCTAAGATAGCAGAGCAAGATGGAAAGAACCTATCTGGGTCAAATAGTTTATAATAGGGAAAGATATATGAAATTTAATAGGTTCTGCAGACTTTTTATTATAAATAGACAGCTTCATGCAGCTTGAGGAAATGCACTACTATGCGACTTGATTTACATAATTGTGAATAATTGATAAGTTACTTTAGAATATAACTAATTGTAAAGAGCTCAACCTGATCAACTTTCTCTCCCCACGATACTAATTATTACAGATAACTTCATTAAATCAACATCCATCATTGCTTAACATATTGTAAATACTTATCTTGAGATTTCTTCTATCTGCTTATGTTGTTGCTTATTTTTTTAGTGTATATGTTTATTCAATGCTCTTTTTATTAATTGTTTATTTTATTTTTGACAATGCTGTTACCTACTCTACCCAGATCGAATATAAGCGTGTCTTATTTGCAACTGGGAATAAATAAATTATTTTCTATTATATATATATATATTGATACGTGCTGTAAATATTTCATAATTATTATTTTCATCTTTAACTTTTCATAGAATATTATTTGAATAATCATCATCACTTGGCATTGTTTACATAAGTTTTTTTTTTTTTGTAAAATGGCTGAAGTGAGTTAAAAATAAAAAAAGCTAACAAGACATACATTTTTGATTATTTCTTTCTTTTACATTAAACAACAGCGACAAAAGAAAAACTACATACATCCGCAACATATTTGGCGCAGCTCGACAAGGATACGAAAGAAAATTAAAAAGGTAAATTTTTAATCAAAAGATCATATATTTCAAATTTGAATAACTCATTTAGAGACATCTTTATTGTTATAATGGCAAATTTACATAGATTTGAAAAATATTCTGGCAGTAAGAATAACATAAAGATTGAAAGTTGGATTAAGTTGTATGAAGTAGAAAATTTAAAGGCAAATGATGAAGAAAAAATACACAATCTTATCTACTATTTAGCAGATGAAGCCTTAGAATTTTTTGCTGATGAAATTCTTACAAATGCACATATAAAGAAATGGGAAACTGTAAAAGATAAACTCATTGCCAGATTTAAGCCTTGCATATATAGTCCCATTGTATTAGCATCTAGCAGAAAGCTCCTTGCAAGTGAAACAGTGGAGACTTATTTTAAAGAAAAAATGGACTTACTGAATCAAACATCCTTGAAAAAGGAAGAGAAAATACAACTACTAACAGATGGGCTACCTTTGAATTGGAGGGATGTGTTTGCAGCAGCCCAACCTGCAGATCCAACCAAATGAATACAAGTTGCACTTTCTGTTGAGCATAACAGGCAACAAAGTAAACTAAGAAATTTGTTTAAACCCAAAGTATGCACTCTATCTCAACAGGAAAGATCAGCTTCAAATTGCCCATTTTTTGCTCAATTTGCATAAAGAAAAGAATTAAAGTGAAACATTGGTTGAATGAATGTCCTGATTATGACCCAAATTATAAAACAGAGAGATCATCTAAAAATACACAACCAAAGCAATTCATTACAACAGTCACAGAGTCAACCACAAGTAATGAAACAAACAAAGTAACTTGCTTATCAACTCATAATCCTCTTAATAAATTGATAGACTTTAAAATTTGTGTCAACAAACATCCTTTACAAGCCTTCATGGACACAGGTGCTACCATATCTTTAATAAATAAAAATATAATGAAAAGTTTGAATTTACATCCTTTAATAGATTCTCCCATGCAAATTCAACAAGCTAACTCATTAACCAACACTTTGGGATATGTTCATGTAGACTTGCAAATTCATAATAAAACTAGAAAGGTCAAACTCCATGTAATACCTAATTTAAAATTCCAGCTACTCATTGGCTTGGATATTGCAGAAGACTTTGAACTTATTGTTGACACTAAAGATGAAACAGTCTACACTAAGCAATCAGCAGAAATGGCACTTCTTTGCACAACCTGTAATCAGTTGCAACAACAACAACAACAGAACCTGATTCAACAACAACAACAACAGCAACAACAACAGAACCAGATTCAACAACAACAACAGCAGCAACAACAAAATCAGCTCCAGCAACAACACCAGATGCAACAGCAGCAGATACAACAACATCAAAGACAGGCAGATCTCAGCTTCATTGAAGACCCTCAAGATCATCAAAACACAGTGATGGTCAAGAAGAGAGGACTACTCAGGGCTGTGGTGCCTGCTTCTTTTAAAGAACATGTTCTGAAGGAATATCATGATAATATGAGTCACCCATCCATGAACAAAACAGTCAAATTAATAGTTCCTTTATTTTGGTGGTCAGACATGGTACAGGAAATTAAATCTTATGTGAGATCATGCAAGACATGTCAACTGACTAAATCATCTAACCAACCAACTCTAGGACAACTAATAATTCCAGACACAGAATTACAACCAGCTCAAGTAATAAGTGCAGATACAATAGTTATGGGAACATCAGCTGAAAAGACAAAGCACAAGTACATCCAAGTGTTCATTGATCATCTTACAAGATATGTTTGGGCATTTCCCACTATCAAAAACACAGCTCAAGCAACGCTACAATGTTTCAACAGAATCCTTCAAGTCTCGCTACCCATAAAACATATTATCACTGACAATGGAAAGAACTTTAATTCCAAGGAATTCAAAAGGTGTTTGAAAGTTCATAACATCAAACAAACTTTCACCACACCATACCACCCCCAGAGTAATGGAATGTGCGAAAAGGTTAACGGAACAATCATGACCAAATTAAGAACGGCCTTGCTTGATAAACCGAAGGTGAAATGGAGCACACTTTTGCCCAAGGTCATTACTGACTACAACAATACCCCTCATGACGTAACAGGTTTTCCGCCATCTTTTCTACTTTTTGGTTACAATGTGCAGCCACAATTTGCTGATAACCCCTCAACCTCGGTAGAAGATGCTAGAAAACTGGCTATAAAAAGAACTCAACATCATCGTGAGATTTCCAAAAGGAGACATGATTCAAGACATCCCGACATTGAATTTAAAGTTGGAGATCTCGTTCTTAAAAGAATTCCCTACAATGATCCGAAGTTAATTAAAACAGCTCCCAAATACGAAGGACCATTCCAAGTTTTGAGAAGATTGTCTAAAGTGACTTACGAACTCTCCACAACGGATCAAGACAACCCACCAAGAAATCCCACAGGAGATCCTATAAAGGCTCACATCTCTCAATTAAAGTCATTTATTCTCCGTGAATAAATGCATCAAAGCGGGGGTAAATGATACGTGCTGTAAATATTTCATAATTATTATTTTCATCTTTAACTTTTCATAGAATATTATTTCAATAATCATCATCACTTGGCATTGTTTACATAAGTTTTTTTTTGTAAAATGGCTGTAGTGAGTTAAAAATAAAAAAAGCTAACAAGACATACATTTTTGATTATTTCTTTCTTTTACATTAAACAACAGCGACAAAAGAAATATTTACATACATCCGCAACAATATATATATATATATATATATATATATATATATATATATAGTGTAGAAACTATATAACAAAATTATAACAGTGATTCTAATTTTAAAACTTAAGGAGCAAACTGATAATAATGATAATTTATATCAATTAGATTTGATTAGATTAGCAAGCTAAATCTAAATTAATTATAATAATAAATAGTTATTTAATTTTATAGTCCAGTTTTGTATTAAGATTATCTTCACTATTATGATCATTTAAATTCAAATTATAAAATTTGTAAAATGTTATTAATTTGTAGATAGAGAGAGAAAAAAAAATCCTTTACTTCTAATACATCCTCAAGTTAATTATATATTTATAATTAATAACAAAAATTAACAACGTAACGTCTATTACATCGGCTTTTACACGTCATTTAGACATACTCTAATCCTATATATAGAATAATCGAAGAGAGAATATATATAATAGTTAGAAAAAAGAGAGAAAGACAGAACCATGCACTTTTAATCAAACTAATAATAAGGAAAAAAAAAATTTTGTAAAGAAGGTAGATAAGATTGTTAGTATATATATATATATTTTTATAATTTTATATTTTATCCTTTTTTTTTTTAAAGATTTTTAAAGGTTTTTTTTATTTTATAATATGATTATAAATAGTTGTATTTAGTAATATATCTATAGTATGAATTAACATTTGTTTTAAGTTTGGATATTATGTTTTGAAACCCTAATGGTAGACCAGACATACACAAAAAACTTTAAATTGAAATAAATTGGAAAAAGAGATCTGCTGGACCGGGGATCTTCAGATAAAAGTCCAACGACATTTCACCCCTTCTTTATTATGTCATAGATCTCTTTTAAACCGGATTTTATGTGTTAATATTAAGTTGTTTCAGTGAAATATTTAAATGAACATATATAACAGATACAAGTGTTAACAAATTCAAACTGTAAACCTACCTCGACCGCGGCGTCCTCCATTGTGAATAACTATTTCTGGCTGACACATGTGGCGGGAGGGGGGGACATTTCAAATTTAGACCATTTATTCAGAATTTTTTTGAACAACAAGAAAATTAAAGAAGAAAGGAAAAATAGTTAAGGGAAGAAAGTTGAATTTCATAATCTTTACAGCTAGTTATATCAAAATAACTGATTCAAAACTTATTCATCTTTTAATATTCCTTTAAAAAGGCAAATTATAAGAGTTTAATAAAGCTATTAATTGTGCAAATTCACCTTTATTTAACTTCCATTTTCCTCCCCAGAAATTGGAGATTAAACAAAATGAACTATATACTATAACACTTTGAAAATCTTGTGAAAAAATCTTTTAATCAGTTATTTAATCAAAGTTTAATTAACTGTTAAAGATTATAAATTTGTATTAGTTATAATTAAGAGAAATTATAGAAAGTTGATTTCATAAATGGATATTTCCATTTATTTTTTTTTTTAATATTTTATAATTGATATACTGTTGAAATATTTTACTTGTTTGATACTAAATTTGTTTTTAATAAATTCCATGTTTAAATTTTTAACATCTTCTATGAAATTATCTAATATATTATTTATTCTATAAAATCTTAGAAACTGACCATAATATACCTTTACAGCAATTTAATGATATATTAGAATTCATATTACAGTATTTTATAATATTGAAATTATAATTACTCTTTTTATTATAAACTCTAACAGCACTATTTGTAAGGTCTATATTCAAGTCTAAAAAGTTAACTTTTTTGTTTCTATAAATTTTTTCATTGTTCTTAAGTTTCAAGTATTTAGGATATATTTCAGGTATTAATTTTTTAAACTGTGGATTATTAAATATTATTATGTCATCTACATAACGGAATATTTGCCAATTAATATTATTTTGTAGAAAGTATTCTCTTTCGTACCAGAACAATATTAGATTTGCTAATAACGGACTAGAAGAAGTTCCCATGGGAACGCCTTCTGATTGAATATATATTTTATTTTTAAATTCTATATAGTTAAAATTTAAAAATGTTTCCAGTAGAGTTTTTGCTGTTTTAAGATCTAATTTAAATGTTTTATATCTGTTATGAATAATTTTAATGTAGAAAGTTTTGTCATTAATGAATTCATTAAATAAATTGGTTATTTTATTATTTAGATCTCTTAAATTTATTTTAGAATATAGGTCCTCAAAGTCAAATGTGTGTACTGTTTCAATGTTTGTCCAATTGTTCATTAAATAATTAATGATTTTTTTATTTGAGTCGATAAATTTATAATTATATTTATTAGTTAATTTATTTATAATAAATTGTAGTGTTGAAGCTAATTGTATATCAATATTTTTTATGACTGAATTTATACCAGATGTGATTGTTCTGAAAGAAATAGGTTTTTTGTGTAGTTTAGGAATTATATAGAACTTTGGTATGTTTGGATTTTTGTGGTTATTATAAATTTTTAGTGAATTTTCAACATTTTTGATGTCTTTTTTGATTTTTGTGCCTGTAGTTCTAGCAAAAGTGTATTTATGATTATTATCAATTTCCTTTTTTAGTATATCGTGGTATAGATTTTTACAAATTAAAGATAAATTATTGGAACATTTATCTATAGGAGTGATAATATAGTCCTTCTGTAAATTAATTATATTTTCTTTAAAAGAAGGAATGTCTGAATTAGGTTTTGTGTATTTAAGTGTATTATTATAATAATTTATAATTTCCTTTTTAATATTATGTTTCCATTCCAGAAAAGTAAATTCTGGAATACTGTATTTTATACTAGTTTTATTTATGAAAATATCTATATCTTTTAATATAGATTTAATTGTATTATTATAATTGTGTTTAATTTGAGGTATATATTTATACCCTTTATTTAAAATTTCTTGATATTCTGGATTTAAGAAAGAAAAATTGCTAGTTAATATATGACCTGAGAACTTATATTTATCAATATAGTTGTTGCAATTACATTTAATTTTTTTAAAATTTGCCAAATTATTAATAAATTTGTTATAATTGCAAACTAAATTACCTATATTTTTGTTGTATCTCCAGATTGTTTTGAAATTTAAATTTTTTATAGGGAAAAGATTATTGATGATTTGGTTATTAAAAATATCATTAAATTTAATATGATTAAATAAATTGTTATTAAATTTAATGATAATATTAATGTTATTAGTAGCTTGTTTAATTTTTCTGTATTTAAAGATGTCGTGTGTGATATCTATTAATCTGTTAGTCAGATTATGAATTTTAATATATTCTATGAGTTTGATAAATTTATTATTATTTAGTTTAAATAATGTTTTAATAAATTTATCGACGAAGTTGTTAGTGTACATTTGTTTTGGGTCCAGTAATTCTTCAAATTCAATGTAACCTAATTTATTTGTAGTTTTACCTCTAGTTTTATTAGGTTTAGTTTTAAATTCATTTTTTTTGTATTTGTAACTGATTTCATAGGTTGAAATTCCTTCTGTTTGTGGTTTGTATGTGTAGTTTAATTCGTCGTTAAGTCCATAAGGGAATAATGTGTTGTATTTATAAATGTAGTTGTTTTCTAATAATAGTCGTTGTTTTTTGTTTTGACATATGTCTAGTATTTCTATCTTAAAGTTGTTAAAAGTATGTAATTGATTGTGTTCTTTCATATATATATTACCAATTGATTTTTTAGCGTGGTTTCTATGTAGGTTTATTCGTATATTTAATGGATTACAAGTTTGTCCTATATATGATAGTTGACAAATTTGGCATGTTAATTTATATATAGTATTCACTAATTTACAACTAGTTGTTTGAAAAGTGTCATGGTTCTTAAGAGAGGGACAAGTTTGACAATTTTTTCTTAGGCAATTCTTAGCGAGTTTAAATTAACATAAAAGAGGTGCTAACACTAATATGTTTGTAGTTTTTTTTAGTTTTTTTAGTTTGTTATTCTTATGAATTTTTAAATATATTTTTCTTAATTGTTTTTGTGGTGATAAAATTTGTAATAAATTGAATAATTAATCTATAAATATATAGATATTACTGTTTGTTATCTGTTATATTTTTAAGAATAACTAATAAAAAAAACATCTTTAAACTAACTAAACACTGAAAAAAACCAAAAGTTCTGAAGTTATTTTTTCTAGAATTACTTTTATAATTTACTTTTTAATAATCAAACAATGAAAGATAATTAAAATTTGTATGAAGATTTATTCATATTAGAATATCTAATATAATTTAATTAGTTTGATTATTAAAAAGTAAATTATAAAAGTAATTCTAGAAAAAATAGCTTCAGAACTTTTGGTTTTTTTCAGTGTTTAGTTAGTTTAAAGATGTTTTTTTTATTAGTTATTCTTAAAAATATAACAGATAACAAACAGTAATATCTATATATTTATAGATTAATTATTCAATTTATTACAAATTTTATCACCACAAAAACAATTAAGAAAAATATATTTAAAAATTCATAAGAATAACAAACTAAAAAAACTAAAAAAAACTACAAACATATTAGTGTTAGCACCTCTTTTATGTTAATTTAAACTCGCTAAGAATTGCCTAAGAAAAAATTGTCAAACTTGTCCCTCTCTTAAGAACCATGACACTTTTCAAACAACTAGTTGTAAATTAGTGAATACTATATATAAATTAACATGCCAAATTTGTCAACTATCATATATAGGACAAACTTGTAATCCATTAAATATACGAATAAACCTACATAGAAACCACGCTAAAAAATCAATTGGTAATATATATATGAAAGAACACAATCAATTACATACTTTTAACAACTTTAAGATAGAAATACTAGACATATGTCAAAACAAAAAACAACGACTATTATTAGAAAACAACTACATTTATAAATACAACACATTATTCCCTTATGGACTTAACGACGAATTAAACTACACATACAAACCACAAACAGAAGAAATTTCAACCTATGAAATCAGTTGCAAATACAAAAAAAAATGAATTTAAAACTAAACTTAATAAAACTAGAGGTAAAACTACAAATAAATTAGGTTACATTGAATTTGAAGAATTACTGGACCCAAAACAAATGTACACTAACAACTTCGTCGATAAATTTATTAAAACATTATTTAAACTAAATAATAATAAATTTATCAAACTCATAGAATATATTAAAATTCATAATCTGACTAACAGATTAATAGATATCACACACGACATCTTTAAATACAGAAAAATTAAACAAGCTACTAATAACATTAATATTATCATTAAATTTAATAACAATTTATTTAATCATATTAAATTTAATGATATTTTTAATAACCAAATCATCAATAATCTTTTCCCTATAAAAAATTTAAATTTCAAAACAATCTGGAGATACAACAAAAATATAGGTAATTTAGTTTGCAATTATAACCAATTTATTAATAATTTGGCAAATTTAAAAAAAATTAAATGTAATTGCAACAACTATATTGATAAATATAAGTTCTCAGGTCATATATTAACTAGCAATTTTTCTTTCTTAAATCCAGAATATCAAGAAATTTTAAATAAAGGGTATAAATATATACCTCAAATTAAACACAATTATAATAATACAATTAAATCTATATTAAAAGATATAGATATTTTCATAAATAAAACTAGTATAAAATACAGTATTCCAGAATTTACTTTTCTGGAATGGAAACATAATATTAAAAAGGAAATTATAAATTATTATAATAATACACTTAAATACACAAAACCTAATTCAGACATTCCTTCTTTTAAAGAAAATATAATTAATTTACAGAAGGACTATATTATCACTCCTATAGATAAATATTCCAATAATTTATCTTTAATTTGTAAAAATCTATACCACGATATACTAAAAAAGGAAATTGATAATAATCATAAATACACTTTTGCTAGAACTACAGGCACAAAAATCAAAAAAGACATCAAAAATGTTGAAAATTCACTAAAAATTTATAATAACCACAAAAATCCAAACATACCAAAGTTCTATATAATTCCTAAACTACACAAAAAACCTATTTCTTTCAGAACAATCACATCTGGTATAAATTCAGTCATAAAAAATATTGATATACAATTAGCTTCAACACTACAATTTATTATAAATAAATTAACTAATAAATATAATTATAAATTTATCGACTCAAATAAAAAAATCATTAATTATTTAATGAACAATTGGACAAACATTGAAACAGTACACACATTTGACTTTGAGGACCTATATTCTAAAATAAATTTAAGAGATCTAAATAATAAAATAACCAATTTATTTAATGAATTCATTAATGACAAAACTTTCTACATTAAAATTATTCATAACAGATATAAAACATTTAAATTAGATCTTAAAACAGCAAAAACTCTACTGGAAACATTTTTAAATTTTAACTATATAGAATTTAAAAATAAAATATATATTCAATCAGAAGGCGTTCCCATGGGAACTTCTTCTAGTCCGTTATTAGCAAATCTAATATTGTTCTGGTACGAAAGAGAATACTTTCTACAAAATAATATTAATTGGCAAATATTCCGTTATGTAGATGACATAATAATATTTAATAATCCACAGTTTAAAAAATTAATACCTGAAATATATCCTAAATACTTGAAACTTAAGAACAATGAAAAAATTTATAGAAACAAAAAAGTTAACTTTTTAGACTTGAATATAGACCTTACAAATAGTGCTGTTAGAGTTTATAATAAAAAGAGTAATTATAATTTCAATATTATAAAATACTGTAATATGAATTCTAATATATCATTAAATTGCTGTAAAGGTATATATTATGGTCAGTTTCTAAGATTTTATAGAATAAATAATATATTAGATAATTTCATAGAAGATGTTAAAAATTTAAACATGGAATTTATTAAAAACAAATTTAGTATCAAACAAGTAAAATATTTCAACAGTATATCAATTATAAAATATTTAAAAAAAAATAAATGGAAATATCCATTTATGAAATCAACTTTCTATAATTTCTCTTAATTATAACTAATACAAATTTATATTCTTTAACAGTTAATTAAACTTTGATTAAATAACTGATTAAAAGATTTTTTCACAAGATTTTTAAAGTGTTATAGTATATAGTTCATTTTGTTTAATCTCCAATTTCTGGGGAGGAAAATGGATGTTAAATAAAGGTGAATTTGCACAATTAATAGCTTTATTAAACTCTTATAATTTGCCTTTTTAAAGGAATATTAAAAGATGAATAAGTTTTGAATCAGTTATTTTGATATAACTAGCTGTAAAGATTATGAAATTCAACTTTCTTCCCTTAACTATTTTTCCTTTCTTCTTTAATTTTCTTGTTGTTCAAAAAAATTCTGAATAAATGGTCTGATTTGAAATGTCCCCCCCTCCCGCCACATGTGTCAGCCAGAAATAGATATTCACAATGGAGGACGCCGCGGTCGAGGTAGGTTTACAGTTTGAATTTGTTAACACTTGTATCTGTTATATATGTTCATTTAAATATTTCACTGAAACAACTTAATATTAACACATAAAATCCGGTTTAAAAGAGATCTATGACATAATAAAGAAGGGGCGAAATGTCGTTGGACTTTTATCTGAAGATCCCCGGTCCAGCAGATCTCTTTTTCCAATTTATTTCAATTTAAAGTTTTTTTGTGTATGTCTGGTCTACCATTAGGGTTTCAAAACATAATATCCAAACTTATAACAAATGTTAATTCATACTATAGATATATTACTAAATACAACTATTTATAATCATATTATAAAATAAAAAAAACCTTTAAAAATCTTAAAAAAAAAAAAAGGATAAAATATAAAATTATAAAAATATATATATATATACTAACAATCTTATCTACCTTCTTTACAAAATTTTATTTTTTCCTTATTATTAGTTTGATTTAAAGTGCATGGTTCTGTCTTTCTCTCTTTTTTCTAACTATTATATATATTCTCTCTTCGATTATTCTATATATAGGATTAGAGTATGTCTAAATGACGTGTAAAAGCCGATGTAATAGACGTTACGTTGTTAATTTTTATTGTTATTAATTATAAATATATAATTAACTTGAGGATGTATTAGAAGTAAAGGATTTTTTTTTTCTCTCTCTATCTACAAATTAATAACATTTTACAAATTTTATAATTTGAATTTAAATGATCATAATAGTGAAGATAATCTTAATACAAAACTGGACTATAAAATTAAATAACTATTTATTATTATATATATATATATATATATCAATGCATTATTAATATATATATATATTATTTTTGATAAAAGGTATCTCCTGAAAAAATAAACTTTTATCCGGCAGAGTTTCCTCACCACTCTGGAAGTACCTGCTTCGGCGCGTTACCCTTTTTGGCGGTTCACCCCCCAGGAGCCCTAAATGGTCCTGAGAAGTCCTATTCCACTTCTAGCTTTTACTAACCCCACCATCGGATCTGACCTGATGGCGCCAGCAAAGCTATGACCCTAGAACTGACCAATTGTTGAAGACTCGTGTCCCAGGAAACTGAATAATTTTACAAACCAAGATAAATTTGATATATATTTTAAATATGTTATAAGCTATGAAAATAAGAAAATCATGTTCACAATTTCATTTGATGTTGGGATATGATTGATTTATAATTCCAGAAAATGAAACATTTTTTTACAAAGTTAATTTAATGGTTCATCTATGATAGAGATGATCTCTGACAAGATTCTCAAGAAAAATTATTAAGATTATAAGATTGATTGTATTTGATGACTGTGTGGTGATATTCCTACATGTAGTTCTTGAAATTCTGGTGGCTGGATAGCATTGGACTATCTAGCAATTGGACTCTGTTTCTTAAAATTATTTTCTATACGGCGACATCTTCTTGATAATATCAGTGTAATATTAATAACACATTCAAAGTGATTGTCGTAAAGATAGAGGCTGCCTGGCCGGCACTTATTGTTCTTCAAATATAAGACACTTCGACCAGTAAATATTTTTATTGTCTGGCCGAAGTGTCTTTTATTTGAAGAACAAAGTGTTTGTGTATGTGTAAAAGGTATATTTTGTTTTTACTTCTTGTACATACAGTACTGGTCATTAAAATCACGGGGGTAAGAGGTTTGTGACAACTCATACTTTAGGTACACCAAATGTCTTTACTAGTAATATCAGGCAATGGAACCATGGGGTTAATGTCTGGATATATATTAAGAAAATGTTAGAAGCAATAAATAACGAAATCAATTTTTTAAATGTCAAAGGGACTAAATAATTAATAAAAGCCTAATTTATTGTCAAAAAAATTGCTGTCTCTAACAGAATTCAAATGTTAGAAATTCTTTTATTAATATGTCATAGGTACTATATATGAAATCCGATTTATAGGTGAAAAGTGTGGTTTCAAAAAGGAGGACATTCACATGTAGCCTAAGTAATCATGTCGTGAGGGAGGTTGTTTTATCTAATAAAATATATACATGTAAAACCTCATTATGAATATTGTACAATGAATATATACCATTCTTATAGCGATGGTTTGGATATCATATTCTTATAGATAGATAATTCAAATGGTATGATTCTTGAGAGTGTTATATATTATCGTATATGTTGTAAAATGGAAGACAAACTATCTGAGAAGCCAAGATTCCAAAGTAAAGTTGGGGGAAGATGGGTGTACTCCTGCTGCGGGAGATGGCCATGTGTCAGGGGAACAGGTGCCAAAAAATGGAATTTGTG
>CP092875.1:39679087-39771113 GCA_030710605.1 Cordylochernes scorpioides
TAAAGGGTTTATATTGTCACGGTAGTAATGACCTTAATTAAGATTTAAAAATGTTTATTCATCAATAATATGACACTGGTTGTACAGATAAGATCGAAATCATTTATAACAATAGTAGTAGTAGTAACATAAAGGTAACCCAGGCTCCTAGAGCGTATCCATAGATCGCCAACTACCCGGGCTGTCCTGTGGTTTAGGAGTCTGTCTTGGTAGCCTTAGTGGACCAGTTCACCAGGTGTTTCCAGGCCGGTTTGTTTCTTGGTAGATTCAATAAGGCAGTGTCATTGAATGAGGGCAGTCCAATAAGTGTAGCCGTTTGGAATCGCTGTAGTTCAAATGCTAGACAGCTGACATGCTCTACGGTTTGATCTTCCTCTTGGCAGTGTGGATGGTTGGATCAGTTATAACAATAATAATAAACAAGGTATATGAAACAGCAGTGGGGCCAATTTAATTCATGGGAAGATTGATTTATTTTAATCAGTGATGATTTATTATCTAAATACATTATTCACCCTGACAATATTTTCAATATGATTGGTTTGGTTATTTAAATATAAATATTGGCCTCAAGTATTGCACGCTTATTTAAATATAAGATGAAATAAATATGTTAAACGATTTTTTTTATGAGGAAAAGAGAAAAAAGGCTTAACGATTGTATCAAACAATTATATGATTCTAGTTAAGATAAATTCCCATTTTTCTATCACATGCTCGATAGGCCTATATTCTATTCAATAGATATGACGACAAAATATGTGGTATTGATAAATATTTTTGATCCATTAATTCAAATATTAGAAATTTTTGTATCGAAGAGATATTTTGTGCCCTTATACTGTGTTTAAGCAATTTTAATATACCGTTTATTATTCTTTTACAGTAAAATATTAATAATTTCCCCAAATTAATACTCGGATGTGATAATATCAAACCTAACATATATATTTAAGTTAATGAGCGTTATCCTTTCCTTTATATCTATAAAAATGAAATCCAAAATCGATGTTTGTTATCGCGCTGCGCAAATTCTACAGAATCAATCATTATGAAATTTCGCATGTAGGTAGCTGAAGATTTCGTTTAATATATAGGCTATTCGAAAAACTAAAAAGGTTAATGTGCCTTTTTAAAATTTAAAACCAAAAAAGCGTTAGTTCCAGTTTTTACCGCTTGGCGCAGCACTGGTCGCGACGATAAATGAATTTGATTGGTTAATAATTTTACATGTAGTTTGTTTACACGATGAATGTTAGTTTGTTTACACGATGAATATTTTTAAAAGGTAAGATTATCCAATCGCCGCAAAACTTTAGGAAGTTATTTACTATACTACTGGGAAGGTTTCTGGTTTGAATTTGATTTGAAATTATATTCGTTGCAATTTTATTTGCAAATTTTCTACTTTCACTCGCAAGCAGCGCCTCATCTGGTGAAATTACATTTATAAATGGTAAAAAATGCTAAAATGTGTTCCAAGTATAATATATTTAATATTTAATTTGAGGATTTAGCAATATAATATTCCAATGACGTTGTAAAAAATTTGGCATTTCAATATTAATATATATTTGAAGAAATATCTTATTTAAAATTTAATGAATGTTTTCAAAATAATTATGTGTTTCAAAATATATTTAAACGCATATAACAATATTTATATTTTTATACGTTTATGAATCTATATATAGGTGGATTGGATGTTTTCTAGAATCGTTCGTTAAATGTTCGTTAGGCAAACTTTTACTCGGGTAAAAAACCGGGCGAAGCCGGGAACATTCGCTAGTATATATATAACAATGTATTGTTCTAATGCATATTTAAAGGGATTAGTGCCTGCTTTGGTATAAACGTATAAATAATTGTATACAGGTTGGGTTATGTCTGAAATTGCCGCAACTGGTGTAATTTGGCACATGTTTCATCATCAAATTGATGTTCTGTACTTGTGTCAAAAAGATTGATGTAATATTTATTTCGGAAGTAATGACTGTTTTGGTACAGACTACCATGCTTCATCAACTTTATTATTTTTATTCATTTTATTCTGAAATGAAAGCCGGCACTTCATTTTTAGAATAGCGACTCTTTTATTTTTTCCATCTCTTACTAATGACTAAATGTCACTAAAGGTGTTTTGAATGTAAAAAAAAGTCTCTATAAAACCTATGCTACATGTATAATAATTTACATAATGAAAATCAGGAGATCTTTTCTAAGTATATATATCTCTCTCTCTTGAAATATATTTATTTACAGAAAAAGGTTTTGTGCGCAGAAAAATATTACGATATATGTCTCGGAGATGAAGAGTGTCCCGATCCCAACATGGAGTGCATCGAATTACGGTGCACTTGTAAGAAGAACTTCGTTACCCAGCCAGGATTAGAAGATAGCTGCAGGGGAATACGTAAGTAGCCGACTCCATCGGATAGGTTAATAATTTAGTTGGAAGTATTCGATATATGCAGGCCGTGAAGTAAGAGGGGTGAAGTGCAGTAATGGGACAGAGTGGAATATAATCGTTTATATTCGCATTTTTACAGGTTTCTTGATATTGCTCAATGTCCTCTCTCATTGTATGCTATGGCACATTTATTTCATCCTATGTCTCTCTTTTTTTTACTGCAGGATCCCATTCTCTATGGGTGTTGGCTGTCTTTTAGATATTGATATAAAACTTATACAATTTTAAACTACAAATATATATATGGCCTCTAGATAAACAACTGCGTGTATATATACACTGCTGGCCACCCAACACCAAGAAAGACAGGATATATCACAACAATATTTATTTTGTAGATAACATGTTGACCAAGTATCAAATGATTAAATTTATAGACTTCTGCGAAGTGTGGTTCCTTCCAGAATCAGTAGCCAAAGTAGCCACCATTGTTGGAGATCACCGCTGTCACACGCTTCGGATTGATTCAAAGAGACTTTGGATGTGTTCTTGGGGTACAGCAGACCAAGTAGCTTCCACACGTTGCCAAAGTTAATCTGGTATGGCAGCCTATACATATATATGGTATATTTTTAAACTGTATAATAATTACACTTTTAGTATATTTCACATATCTACCAATTAGTTAGAGCCGATACTTTATAAGATTATACCCTTCTATTAAAATGTACACTGTTCCTATTTGCTACCACCCTCATATTTTGTATATATGCTATATCTTTATTAATATAATACTACACCCCTATTTGTATTTAAACTAAAAATAATGACGTCAAAATAAAAAACCGCAAGAGTGATCAGCTTGTGGCAGCTGCGGACAGAGGGAGAAGGAAATAGCCGACGCCCTGTTGGGGCCCCCCTCCAGGGCTTTTTATAGGCGACCCCTGTCAGATGTTCTAGAGTGTGTGGCCATCGGCAGTCCGCTTCTGTCTCTCTCTCTCCATGTCTTGGTGATAGGTATCCAGATTTGTGTCATGGTCTCTACCTCTGTCCCGTGGGCTGTCTCCGATCACTCTCAGTTCTAACATCTAGTCCTGCCTCTGCTTCTTGTTGTCTGTGTTTGGGATAACATCGACACTCGCCTCACGTACACGACTGCCCGTTTATCCATACGCCGACAGGATCATTTGCAACAATATTACATATATATGTGTCACAATTTATAAACGTTATCTTAGGTATCACTTAGCCCTAACCTTGCAAAACATCCCAGCTCTACTGCTTTTTTTTTTCTTGTTTGTAAATAATTTAAATGTGTCTCTACCTTATAAAAACCCGTTCCATACCTACAATGTATTGTAAATAATCGAAACCGTTTCAATCTGTAACAAATAAATGAACAATGGTCAAAATGATATTAAGCGCTCTGACAGAGACTAGAAGTAGGTCGGTTGAAATAATCTGGGTTGAACAGATAAAATTAGATTATTCTTCCCCATTCAAACGTATCAGCCATTTTGTTATGACATATCACCAGCTGATTGGGCATCAGATGATCCACAGGTCAAGACCAGATGGGACAGGAGACATCAGTCAGGAGCAGCAGAGTGTTTTCACGGTCAGCAGAGAGTGAACAGCAGAAGATGAGCAGGGCACACAGTCCAATTCCGACTTCACACTAGTGAATCTCCCATCTGCTTCAAGACTTTTCGCAAACTTACCGTCAAGCCTTGTGCAAACTTCAAATTACCCATGGTTTAAGAACCAGCTTATTTTAATTGGTTTTTTTTTGGGGGGAGTTTCTTGTTTCCGAAATCAAATGTATGTCTTGTCTTCTTTAACAAAGGAGAAGCCGCTTGGCCATCGACTGCAAAACCGAGTGGTAGGTCCTGATTGACCATCTAGCTGGGAAGGATATATTTCTCCCTTATTAGTGAACTTTCGAGATCACGACATATACACAGTCTAGCCATAAATTCTGTTACAAACAATTTTAAAAATTAAATGATTAAGAACAAAAACTAATTGGAATATAAATACATATTTTATTAGCCAATAGGACATAGATTTTAAATATATACAAGCATTCAAAATGTTCTCCCTTATTTTGACACAGGATCTCAAACGTTCGGGCCACTGATCTATGTGCACGCACCTTTTCAAAGGGTATTTCTTTCATTGCTCTCACCAATGCTGATTTCAATTTATCCAAATTATGATATATTTTATAGTACAACCTTCTCCTCTAAATATGCCCACAAACTGTAATCAAGGGGGTTTAAATCAGGGCTTCCAGAGGGCCATTCATTGGCCTTTATGAACTCCGGAACATTCGTCTCCACCATTGTTGAGTTGACTTAGCTTTGTGAGCAGGAGCTGAATCTTGTTGAAATATACAATGTTCTCCATTAAACATTTTTGTATTCAGAGGCTTTACTATTTGTTACAAAATGTCTTATTTATAGTTTTTAGCTGTATTTTTTACCCCTTTGGCACAGAAGTGGAGATCTGTTACACCTTGGTAGCTAACTCCCCACCAAACCATGACAGAAGAAGGATGGTGACTTTTTCAAGTCTTCTGACTTTCAGAGAAGCTTCTAGAGAGCTACGAGCATATATCCAATCATTCTGACGATTAATCTTTTCCTCGACAGTGAAAAATTTCTCGTCTGTGAAAAGGATTCTCTCATGCCACCGACCATCATGCTGCGCCAACAACATTTTTGATCTAACCCTTCTAATATCTCTAAGATCACGACATATACACAGTCTAGCCATAAATTCTGTTACAAACAATTTTATAAATTAAATGATTAAGGACAAAAACTAATGGAATATAAATACATATTTTATTAGCCAATAGGACATAGATTTTAAATATATACAAGCATTCAAAATGTTCTCCCTTATTTTTGACACAGGATCTCAAACGTTCGGGCCACTGATCTATGGTGCACGCACCTTTTCAAAGGGTATTTCTTAATTGCTCTCACCAATGCTGATTTCAATTTATCCAAATTATGATATATTTTATAGCACACCTTCTCCAGGGGTTATCAAATGACCTGTGCGTCGTTTGAAAGCTCTCAGTCCAAGGTCTTCGTTGATTATCCCTGAAACTATCTTGGATCTAAATTTATCTGCTTTGTTAAGATCTTTTGTTTGCAGTGTGGATTTCGACAAATTATTTCGCGAATGGCTTTTATAGCCGCTTGCGGTCGTTGCATTCGAGGTCGACCAGATCTTTCAAGGTCATCAATAGTGCCAAGCCTTGTTGAACCTTTCAATGATACGATAAACAAATTGAGAGACGCGTAATATTCAAATTTTGTAAAAAGTGTAAAAAGGGTGAAAGATTTTGGCCTACCTTGTGTAAGGGCTATTACAACTATAGGGTTTTCTTTAATACCCAAACCCATATCAAAAAACAAATATATTTCGATTTTTTTTTCTGAGCACGTGTGCACGAGATATTCAAATAACAACAACTGTATTTTGAATACTTAACGCGGTCAAATTAATTTTTTATCACTGATTTGGTTTTGTAACAATATTTATGGCTAGACTAAGTATATACAAACAATTATTCCACGTGAAAAATTAGGAAAGACAAACTTTGGGATGACACAGCAATTTATTTAAGGCAAGAACAAATTATGAATGATAAAAAAGATAAGCAATGAGGGAAGTTATAGAGTACCAAAGGATAAACATCAAAAATGATACTCTGTTAATAAAATAATAAATGATTTGCTACATAGTTCCTTCCCTATTGGAGCTGTGACCCACAGCTTGCAATTATTGTAGATACTGACATGGATCTGACGTGCTTCTGCCAAGGAATCTATCGAAGTTTTGGAACACTGTCCTAGTACCTTTGCGTCATTTTTCTTGCGGCGTGAAGAGCGGCTTTGTCGACGTATCGTCGTCTATAAGGATATCGTCATCTTGGAAGGAAATCTTGGCGTTGATACGGCGGTGGAATCCTGGTGCCAGTCTCCGAAAATGTAGATCACAGCATCCATGGCCTCTAGGTCTTCTCGGCGATCTTCAGTTTGTCTTACCTAATTCACCCAGCATCTCCACCAAAATGCCACGTGGAAATTAGGAAAGACAAACTTCGGATGACACAGCTCTCTCTTGCACTTGAGGTAACCCGGATTCCTGGAGCGAATTGATGACACGGCAATTTCTTTAAGACAAGAACAAACCATGAATTATATTAAAAAAGATAAGCAATAAGGGAAGTTTACAGAGAATCAAAATATAAACATCAAAAATGATACTCTGTTAACAAAATAATAAATACTTTGCTACAATATATTCAAGATAAACACTCAAGACTCTTCTCAGAAAGTTAGACATCAATGAAAAGTAGCCACAGTACCAATAGAAAAATCGACATCCCTCCTTTAATTTACAGTCAAATTTATTTAGCATTATTTTATTGTACTCATTAGGACTCATTTATTATTATTTTATTTTATAAATATACATATATAGACTATACTTACATAAATTTGTTATATTTTATCGAATATAAATTTGTATTTACAAATAGTCGCGTGGAGGCATCACGTGAATTATTAAAACAGTTTGTTTACAAAGAAAGACCCTGACGAAAGGTTAGGCGTACAGCCTAGAAATATTGGAATTTGTGTAAACATTAAAATTCTCTTTTTTAATTTTGATTCAAAATATGCTGTTTAATTAATATATAATTATGCAGTATGTTGTAATATATTTCAATATAAAGCTATACAACCAGTTTTACCGCATAAGTTTATTTTTATTTATGAAAAATCATTTTTAATTTCAAAGAGAAATAATTTTATATTTACAACTTTTTGGATGACGTATGGAAAAGGTTGAATATATGAAGAGTGATGGTCTTTATATGAATGGATGACGTATGGAGGGTGAAAATATGAAGAGTAATGGCGAACGGAAAAATAAAAGTGTCCAGGAGCGGGAATCGAACCTACAACCTTCTACTAACCGGGCAGGTGCCATGTCCACTAGGCTATCCTGGACGTATTTCTTCTCCGTTCGTACTAATATTTAAACTGACAAATAATACTTATAAATGACTGCGGCGTATAATTATAAAGCTATACAACCAGTTTTTACCGCATAAGTTTCTTTATATTTATGAAAAATCATTTTTAATTTCAAAGAGAAATAATTTTATATTTCTAACTTTTTGGATGACGCATGAAAAGGTTGAATATATGAAGAGTGATGGTCTATATATTCAAAGAAAACAGGGTAACGTGGTAAGATTCTTTAATAGAACACGACGAGCTTTCAGGCAGCAACTGCCCTTCTTCAGGTCTTATACAAGTGTAGACAAAGAAGTGCCATATTTATAAGCGAAACTATTTACATATATACGCGCAAGGAATAAGGAATTTTACATACTGAAGATTGGAAAGGGGAATTTGCATATTTACAAATAAAATAAAACAAACTCTGTGTGAGAAATAGAGGCAAAAAACGGAGATAAAAATTAAACCTGAAGGCAAAACACGGAGATAAAAATTGAACCGTAAATAAAAATAAAACCCAGAAACATATCAGCGAGTGAGGCCGTAAAATATTGTATATTGCGGTGGGAGATCAATCTTCCGGTTAAAACTGGGAGTACAGTTGGACACCCAGTGCTTCCAGAACCAAGCGTTGGTACTTGTTTCCAATATCCCTGTATACAGAAATCGTATCGTCTAAATTAAAGGAATGGTCGAAATCTGCCATGTGTTGAAAGATGAGAGATTTTCGATCTTTGGAACGTATATTTACGGTTGTGTTCGCGGATTCTAGTGGCGATGGTTCGACCAGTTTCACCAATGTAGCATTGCTCACAGTCGTTGCCATGATATTTTATAGATGCCGTTATTGAGGGATAGAGGGTTAAGTTTGATGGAGCTATTTGTTTATGGGGTGCCGTAAGGATGCTTCTAGGGAAGGCGAATTTTTGAAAAACGTGCGAATACCGAATTTTCGTAAAAATAACGCAATATCAGAGTTCGTGGTCGAAAAAGGAAGGACACAGACGTTTTTATACAGCGGAGGTGTAACTTTTTTGTGGTTCGGAACGTAAAAAATGGCGGTCAATAAAATTATGAGGGTAACCGGCGGATAAAAGATGGGTGTAAACGGTACGCTTCTCGATCGTTCTAAATAAGGCAAGGGAACAATGAGTATATACCCGTTTGGAGAGAGTTTTTACCGTGGTGATTTTGTGAGAAACCGGGGCATGTGATAAAAAGTGTAAATAGGAGGGAGTGAAGTTAGGCTTGCGAAATACGGTGGTCTGAAAAGTGCCATTAGTGTTGATGACTAAAACGTCTAAAAACGGGATGCAATTAAACAGGATGGGTTGTGAGTAAAACGGAGATCATGATGGTATGAGTTTAAAACCGTGAGTATGGGGAGATGGTCGGTATCACGATGGAGGCAAAAAATGTCGTCAACGTACCTCGACCACATCTCGATCCCCAAATGATTATGGGAAACTAACCACCGGTCCAGATTAGACATAACAATCTCAGCTGCTATTGTGGAAAGAGGGCTGCCCATAGGGGAGCCTCTCATCTGTACAAAGAAACAGCCATTGAATTCTAAAGCATTCATGTCAAGGCAGATGGTGAATAGATCCAAGATGGTTTTTTGATCATTACTAGGAAGAGTGGAAGAAGAAAAGAAGTTGCTCTAGGCCATCTATGATCAGAGAATGCGGGAGGCACAGAAAGAGTGATGTCACGTCAAAAGTCGACATGGTGAGACCACGAGGTTGGGGACATTCTTTAATCTTGTAAAAAATTCAGATGGATCTTTACCGAGTAAAGATTATGACTTTTGACCAGGGGTTTAGAAGGCTAGAAAGGTATTTGGCTAGTGGTAAGGCGGGTGACAGATGGTAAGCAACTATGGGTCTAAGGGGGACACTGGGCTTATGAGTTTTTGGTAGGCCATATATATATATGGAACCCTAGAAAGATTGGAGGTAAACTGCTGGAAACTGATCGGGAGTAATGCATTCGTTTCTTCTGAGCAATCTGAGTGATGATTTGTAGGCACCAGAAATAGCACAAACACGTTCAGGTGAAATCTCTTGGAAGGTATCGGAGTCTGAAAGGATATCAGACATTTTCTTCTTGTAATCATCAACTTTTTAACACAACTACTTGTGAGCCTTATCTGATTTAGTGATGAGGATATCATGATGGCTCTTGAGGGCTTTCAAGGAGGCAAGATCGCTCTTGACGGAATTGGAGCGAGATGAAGAACCCTTGTAAGCAGCAAGAAGTTTGTTGGCTATGGTAGAACGGATGTGATGTTTGTCTGTGTGGGACTGGTGCTGGAGGGAAGATTCAACACAGCTAATCGTGTATAAAAGATCAGTTCATTGGGCAACCGAATAACGGCATCTATAAATAACATGCAACGACTGTGAGCAATGCTACATTGGTGAAACTGGTCGAACCATCGCCACTAGAATCCGCGAACACAACCGTAATATACGTTCCAAAGATCGAAAATCTCTCATCTTTCAACACATGGCAGATTTCGACCATTCCTTTAATTTAGACGATACGATTTCTGTATACAGGGATATTGGAAACAAGTACCAACGCTTGGTTCTGGAGCACTGGTGTCCAACTGTACTCCCAGTTTTAACCGGAAGATTGATCTCCCACCGCAATATACAATATTTTACGGCCTCACTCGCTGATATGTTTCTGGGTTTTATTTTTATTTACGGTTCAATTTTTATCTCCGTGTTTTGCCTTCAGGTTTAATTTTTATCTCCGTTTTTTGCCTCTATTTCTCACACAGAGTTTGTTTTATTTTTATTTGTAAATATGCAAATTCCCCTTTCCAATCTTCAGTATGTAAAATTCCTTATTCCTTGCGCGTATATATGTAAATAGTTTCGCTTATAAATATGGCACTTCTTTGTCTACACTTGTATAAGACCTGAAGAAGGGGCAGTTGCTGCCTGAAAGCTCGTCGTGTTCTATTAAAGAATCTTACCACGTTACCCTGTTTTTCTTTGAATCTTGCAGCGTGGCGATATGATGTATGGTCTATATATGAATGGATGACGTATGGAGGGTGAAAAATATGAAGAGTAATGGCGAACGGAAAAATAAAAGTGTCCAGGAGCGGGAATCGAACCTACAACCTTCTGCTAACCGGGCAGGTGCCATGTCCACTAGGCTATCCTGACGTATTTCTCCGTTCGTAACTAATATTTAAACTGACTAATAATACTTATAAATGACTGCGGCGTATAATTATAAAGCTATACAACCAGTTTTACCGCATAAGTTTATTTTTCATAAATAAAAAGAAACTTATGCGGTAAAACTAGTTGTATAGCTTTATAATTATACGCCGCAGTCATTTATAAATATTTCAATATATACTTAATATCCCCTATGTAATATAGTTATAGTGTAACAACCAAACTAGACACAATTCAACTCGCCAGTTTGACCATCATGTATTGCAAAACGAAATAATAAAATTAGATTAAGTGACAACCGGCGCTCAGACAGTAGAAAGGTATCCGATTA
Source organism: Cordylochernes scorpioides (assembly GCA_030710605.1). Classification (NCBI taxonomy): domain Eukaryota; kingdom Metazoa; phylum Arthropoda; class Arachnida; order Pseudoscorpiones; family Chernetidae; genus Cordylochernes; species Cordylochernes scorpioides. The sequence goes on from CP092875.1 coordinate 39,690,080, forward strand.
CACGTCGGTCAGAAATACATAGTCGGATTACCATCAGTTCTTTACCGAGCACTAGAATAGATCACACCCTGCGCCGGCTTCAATCTCTGATGTGGTATCCAACATGCCTCGTCCTTTTTTGCTATCCCACTCACGCCTGTAATCACTTTGATCATTGTGGCCACAACGACTGCATCGTAACCAACATGCCACACTACAGTCACCCGACTGGATAAATTAATCAAAGATAGACAGTCGACAGGATCAATTACAACATCACAGCAAGCCGACAGGATAATACCGAGGACAGTGCAAAGAGGATAGAGCCTGGAGAGCAGCGCGACGCCAGAGATCACCAACATGCCACCCACAGCCACGGACATTGTGACTCAACTCGCGGAACACATCCAAGTCATTACCCGCTTCCACCATCAGGTAGATAGTCTACCTTCAATTGCCACAAACCTTGCATTCCACACGCCATTACAAGTGTAATGTGCACGCCGCAAACATCCACGCTTCACCTGACTACGAGAACTTCTCCACCCTCACGACTGAGCCTTCTCAAACCATCACCAAGGACGTGGCCATGGCTACATCAACCAATACAAACTTTCCGACTACACTTCAACAAACTCTTTTATCCTGTAAGTACAACTCATTTCAAATCTAAATGTACAATTGTTTGTCAAGTAGATTTTTATTTCATTTATTTTACTTTCAGCCCCTGCAATCAGATAACCATTTCACATTTCATTTATAAATTGTTTTTATTTCTCGGCTTATATTTTGAATCAAAGTTTCAATAATTCAATTTTATACTCATGTCACTAAATTCAAAGTTTGCCTCAATCGCTTATATGTCTTCATTATATGGAATTTAACCTAAAATATTAAAACCATTTCAACTCATTTAAAGTCAAGTCTTCGTATCACAAAACCATAATTTTATTCTTGATGACCGTGAAACTTCATTTTTATAATAATTTTATATTTTACAATTTAACTTTTGTTCTTATTTATTCTTATTTAAATAATGTCATCTTTAAAATAAAACCTTCTAAAACTCAAAATTCTCAATCAAAGAAAAAATTAGTTTTTGGTGTTTTAAATGTACGCCTGCTACACACTAAAAACATTGTATAGCCAACACTTGGAAATTTCCCCATGTCCTCATTACAACTACATTCATGAATATTAATTCATCTCACCCAGTGTCAGGTCATTCTCACCATTGCTCCTTCCATAAAAATATCCATTCAACAAGCCAATTAATTTTAATCACGTTGATATCCAAAAAATATTTTTTTTTTCAACCCAACTTATAAATATCTCACATCTTCCTCCATCCCTTCACCTACATCCATTTTATAATCAAATTCCGCAAAATCATTTTATATTCATTTAAACCATTACATGTAAACGCCTCAAATTAAAAAAAAAATGCTATCTTTCCATTTTCTTATGCAAATGATAATTTTCGCTACCTTATCATCAATCAATTTTTAACTATAAAGTAACAAAATCTCAAATCATTACTAATAAGGCAAGGCAAGTTCCCCTTCCAAAAATAATCAAACACATCTGCCCCCTCGACTGCGCTCCCGTTTCCTGTTTGGACACAGCGTATCTTCTTTTACCTCTCTTCCCCAGGAAATAACTAAAAACGACCAAAGTCAATCGATCCTCCTACAACGTCCAGTTCTACACGTCTCTAATACATATGCATTCTTTTTATTTCTATTACAAAACATTTACAACATTATCAAATTAATCATCAACCTTTAAGATATTAGAATCTGAACAAGTACTCCCTCACAACCATAAATTACATCACCTCACACATCACCTCTACAATGGAATACTTATAATGGAAACCCTTATCCTATTGTCTATAGCTACCGTCGTATCACTTTATATCACCTTTTTTTTTTACCAATCACCACACGGGCACATTCACCTTCATCTGGCCCATCATTACCACGGCAGTTACATGCCTCACAACGACGAGCAAAAAGCGTAGTTTATAGTACCACTGTTCAACTTACCACAGTACTATTACATAAGAACATACACAGATGACAAGCATCAACGCCGACACCTCAACATCAATGTCAATCCATGTATACTTGAAGATTCTCTTGACTTGAACACCAACTGTTCTATATATTTCCTACTTTAAAATATTCTGAATATTGTTACTCTCTTTTCATATCATATTACTTTTTTATCTTTAGTCATTTTAAATACTTGCATATCATTTGAATATTTTGCATGTTTATTAATCACTTATTTTAAATGTATAAAGTTTTTTTTTTTAACTTTTGTGTTTTTATTTTTATATGGACAATCATGATATCATGAATCATATATTTCACTTGATTGTATAATGTTGCATCATTTACTCATTTTCAATTTTGGCCTTTAGTTCAACCTCAATTATCAAATCTATTTTAAGATTTTTTAATTAAAATTTTGGAAAATGCATCGACACTTTTACCCTCCAACTTATCATGGCATTACAACCCATACCTTTCCAGAGAGATCGTTACTATCCGCTAAAACTTTGATTCCTTACCTTGATTCTATCTTAACTACAAACGCTTCTTCGCTGTAACCTTCCCAACAGTCGAACTTGAGCAGCTAGTTAGATATTATTATTTTTTATTCACGGCCCGGTTCGAGCATCAACGCCTATTTTTCTTCTCACATTCGGGCGATTCACTTTATTTTTCAATTTTTAATCACATCACCTTCACCACTGCCTTACCGCGGCCAAATCATTTTTTTTTTGAGCGACAGAACGACTTTCTCTCTCTTTCACTTTTCATTATTTTTCACGACCAAAGTTTCCCCCACCCATTCCTATATCCGTCTGATAGGACAACCCATATGGAATACCTTCAGCATACTGTAGATGGACCAATGCCTACAATCACGTAATGTCGCATTGCATCGCAGTACTAGAAGCAGTCTATCTTATGTTCACATATCTAGACTTCCCAATTAGCTCACCCCATAAGTCAATGCATTTTCTAATATTAATTCCAACATCGAATGCTGTATAGAATCGCTCAAATTTATCTTTAAATCTTTATTTTTTATTTTATCATTTTTAATTTATTTTTACACATTGGGCTTAAAATTATTAACAATATATAATTTTTCAACACCTCCTTTTCATCATTAATCATCATTATAATTTAGAAAAGCATACCCCATATTTAACTAGTTATAACCATCATAACAAAATGATTTGTATATAAATTATTTCCCCATTGTAATTACCTTATGCTTTCATCTACAATCACCATAAGCTAATTTTTATCATCCGGGGCATAAACTGTTGTAATATATTTCAATATATACTTGTTATCCATATCCTTTCCTTTATATCTATAAAAATGAAATCCAAAATCGATGTTTGTTATCGCGTTGCGCCAAATCTACAGAATCGATCATTATGAAATTTCGCATGTAGGTAGCTGAAGATTTCGTTTAACATATAGGCTATTCAAAAAACTAAAAAGGTTAATGTTCTTTTTTTAAATGTAAAACCAAAAAGCGTTAGTTCCAGCCTTTTACCGCTTGGCGCAGCACTGGTCTCGACGAAAAAGGAATTTGATTGGTTAATAATTTTACACGTAGTTTGTTTACACGATGAATGTTAGTTTGTTTACACGATGGATGTTTTTTAAAAGGTAAGATTATTCAATCGCCATGAAACTTTAGGAAGTTATTTACTATACTACTGGGAAGGTTTCTGGTTTGAATTTGATTTGAAATGAATATTTGTTGCAATTTTATTTGCAAATTTTCTACTTTACTCTCAAGTAGCGCATCTCGCGGCATCTGGTGAAATCACATTTATAAATTGTAAAAATGCTAAAATGTGTTCCAAGTATCATAAATATAATATTTAATTTGAGGATTTAGCAATAAAATATTCCAATGACGTAAGAAAACTTGGCATTTCAATATTAATATATATTTAAAGAAAATATCTTATTTAAAATTTAATAAATGTTTTCAAAAAATTATGTGTTTCAAAAATATATTTAAACGCATATAACAATATTTATTTACGTTTATAAATCTATATATAGGTGGATTGGATGTGTTCGAATTGTAGTAGATTTAGATTCTTTGTATTTATTTAGATTTGAGTTAATGAATGAATGAATAAAACTTTGCCAAGAATAGAGTAGGTTTTATTACCACAAATTCGATTACAATACTAATAATGGTAGGAGATTAAAAATGTCAACAAAACCAACAGTGCCAAGCAACAAATAAATCACAGATTAAAAGAAAATAAATGAATCAATGAAACAAAATGAATTTGAGAAAAAATGCAAATAAATCAATTAATGAATATTTACATTTGAATCCAGCATACTCCCCCACAACCTTGAACTATATTCCAGTTCAAGAGCTCACTCCTTGTAAGGCAGAGGACAATCTTGGTTATTGGTCTCTTCAGAAGGCCTTTAGGAGTACGAAGAAGCACCACTCTGACATGATCATCTTCTCCTGGGAATATCTGGACAATTCTCGCCAGTTTCCATTGTAGTGGTTTGTTTTGTTCCTTCAACATAACCAAATCTCCAATGTTGACATCCGGATGTGAAGTCCTCCACTTCCTTCTTTCTTGGAGTTGATGTAGATATTCACAGCTCCAACGATTCCAGAAGTAGTCTCTTTGAGTTGAATCAGACTCCATCTGGAGCGAAGACTCACAGTAGAGTGATCAGATTCTGCATCATGTCGTATAGCATTTCCTATAAGAAAATGTCCTGGTGTTAGCGCTGTTGAGTCATTTGGATCATTGCTAACAAAAGTTAATGGTCTGGAGTTAAGACAGGCTTCAATTTGAGCCAATAAGGTCAGTAACTCCTCGTAATTCAATAACCTAGATTTCATGGTTTTAGATAAGATGGTTTTAACTGATTTAATGCCAGCTTCCCATAATCCACCAAAATTAGGTGCCGACGGAGGAATGAAATGCCAATTAATGGATTCTATGGCTGAATAATCTTGAATATTAGCAGCATTTAACAACTTCCATCGTTCTTTCAAAATGTTGCTTGCACCCTTAAAGTTAGTTGCATTGTCTGAGTATATATCAGTTGGTCTTCCTCTTCTAGAGATGAATCTTTTCAATGCTGCAAGAAAGGTTTCCGCAGTCAAATCTGATGAAATTTCTAAGTGAATGGCTTTGGTGGTGAAGCAAACGAATAGGACTATGTAGAATTTGAAAATAATTTTGCTTCGTTTCAACATAGGTCTAGCTTGAATGGGACCGGCCAAATCAATACCAATCTTTTCAAATGGTCTACCTGGAAGAAGTCTATTTTTTGGTAAGTCTCCCATTATCTGATGAATAGCCTTAGATTTACTCTTCAGGCATACGAGACATTGATTTAAGACCCTTTTGATTAAGTTTCTTCCAGAAGGAATCCAAATTTATTTCGAATCAAAGATAAAGTTAATTGAGTTCCAGAAGGAAGATTGTTTATGTGATAGTGCATTACAATTAATTTGGTTACAAAATGATCTTTAGGAATTAGCATAGGATGCTTCTGATCAATATCTAAATCCGAGTGACGTAATCGTCCGCCTACTCTAAGAATTCCTTGGGAATCTATAAAAATGTTAAGCGAAATAAGCCTGCTTTTTCTTTGTAAAGGAATATTTTTTATGCAAGCATTGATTTCTGGGGTGAACTCACATATCTGAATAATCTTGACGATTTGCAATAGAGAGTCTTTTAAGTCTTGGGATGTTAGAAATGAGAGTCTTTGAGTTGGCTGTTTTCTAGTAATATTAATAAATCTTTTACACCAAGCCATGACCCTTAAAAGTTTGGCAAAGGATGAATATTTGGACAAAAACTCTGGGCATGGTTCTGCTATTGTAGCATGCAGTATAACACTACGCTCTTCTAAACCCATAGATGGGTCTTTTAGTGAATGAAGGAATATTTTCCGAACCATCTAATGTCAACCAAACGGGTCCATGCCACCATAATTTTGAATGGATCAAACAGGAAGGCAGAATTCCTCTCGTAGCAAGGTCTGCTGGATTTTGCTTGCCTGATATATATTGCCATGAATGGGCTGCAGTCAGATCTTGAATCTTTGCCACCCGATTGGCCACAAATATCTGCCACTTCTTTGATTCAGAAGTTCTCCATGCTAGAACAATCTTTGAATCTGTCCAATAGAATTGTTCATCGATATTAAAGGGAAGTGCTTGAGTTGTCTGTGATTGAAGTTACGCCAACATCAAGGCTGCGCAAAGCTCAAGTCTTGGTATGGTTATTTTCTTGATGGGAGCGCAACTTTTGTTTTTGCTGTCAAAAGAATGGTCTCAATTTGATTATTCTCATAAGTTATTCTTAGATAACAGACAGCAGAATAAGCCAACTCTGATGAATCACAGAATCCATGCATCTGCATATTGGAAATTAATAAATTACTTTTGAATATACATCTTGGAATACTGATTTGTTGAAAATGCTTCATTTCTCTTTCAAAAGTATTCCACTTTCTTTGAATAGAAGCAGGTATATCTTCATCCCAGCCTATTTTCAATTTCCATAATTCCTGGAGGAGAAGTTTTCAGCACAACTGTGGTAGGGGAAAGCCAGCCACAGGGGTCATAAATTCTGGCTATAGCCGATACAATTTGTCTTTTTGATTTAATATCAGCTGGACCAGATTTACAAGAAATGTTGAGGGTATCATAACTTGGATCCCATTGGATTCCAAGAACGTTCACGCCTGATTCCTTTCTATTAAATTCCATCACCTCACCTTTTCCTCTCAATAATAAAGGTAAGTCTTCAATTATAGAAGTTTCATTGGATACCCATTTTCTCAGAACGAATCCACCAGAACCCAATACAGCAATCAATTGTTGCATGAGTCCCTTGGCGTCTTCCACTGTGGGGCATCCAGTCAGAAGGTCATCCACGTAGAAATCCTCACGAATAATCTTGGATATTCTTGGATTAGAAACCTGTACCTCATGGGCAATCTGATGTAGAGTTCGAATTGCCAAGTAAGGGGCACATGCAAGGCCATAAGTGACTGTCAACAAGTTATACTCCTGCAATTCTAGATCTTTACAATCTCTCCATAGTATGGTTTGATATTTAATATCGTCTGGATGTAATCTAATTTGCCGATACATCTTTTCAATGTCGGCCACTAAAGCAACAGAGTTCGTGCGGAACTTGAGTAGTATGTTGAATATATTATTTTGAAGTTTTGGACCTACATGAAGGAGATCATTCAATGATATTTGGGTGGTAGTCTTGGTGGATGCATCAAATACCACTCGTAACTTATTTGGCTGTGCCTTTAGAATGCAGTGATGAGGAATGCAATATTTTGGTTCAGTCTGTAGAGAACAACTTGCCTGCATATGACCTAATCTTATATATTCATTCATAAATTGTTTATAATTGAACATATATATTTTCATTTTGTTCTAACCTTTTCTCCAGATTAAGAAATCTGCGAATTGCGATGGATTTCGATTGACCTAACTTTTCAGCTGATTCCTTAAATGGAAGCCTTACAATATACCTTCCCGATTCATCCCTGACTACATTTTTAAATAATGGCTTTCACAATCCTTTTCTTCTTTTTGTAGGAATTTCTTCTGAAGGAATAGATTCCAATTCCCAGAACCTTTTTATTAAATCTTCAGATTCCAATTCAGAAGAGAAATGTGCCAAATTTCTGAATGACTGCGGTTCACTCACTGCGGTCGGACCATATACGAGCCATCCCAATTTTGAATGGATAGCAGATGGCTCATTTTCATTTCCATTTCTCCTTCCTTCCTGAATGAGGTTGAATACTATATCTGACCCCAAGATTACATCTATTTCTCTTGATTTAAAATATTGTTGCACCAGGTTGCGGCTTGGCAGACTCTTCAGCTTTGATTCTCTCCTGTGCTGGGTCTTGCATCTTCCCAGAGCGTGTTTCAACCATCCTACAAATTTATAAAAGGGAATAATGAGATAAGTCTACTTTATGTAGCCACCAGAATAATTTATTTATTTTCTCACATCAAAGAGAGCAGTGAAGTCACAGTGTACCTAAATACAAATGATGTTAATCTAAAAATAATTTGTTTTAAATAAATATCATAGAATATAAAAATAAATAAATATATAATTTAAATTTCAAATATATTAAAAATAATATAATAAATACGCCATTAATCATGATGTAACACTTCCCCCTCTCCAGAGGTCGTCACGTCCTCGTGAGTTACCTCATCAATTCTCTCAAAATAGGGTTTGAGTCTTGAGACATGGACAATCAATGGGTCTTGGCCAGGATTATCTTTCGGCTCAATTAAGTAATTTACGTTAGACAGCTTCTTTAATATTCGATATGGGCCAAAATATTTTCTCAATAGTTTTTCGCATTTTCCGATTTTCCTGACTGGTGTCCAAACTGCCACTAAATGTCCTGGTTCATAGATTTTCTCATTGTGTTTTTTGTCATAGTTTCTTTTCATTCTTTCCTGAGTCTTCTCTGTGTTGTTAATGACTACCTGTCTCGTCCTTGCTATTTTATCTAAGTAGTTTTTCTATATATTCGTCGTAATCGTCCATGTTACTGTCCGTTGGGATATTCTCGTCGTCTAAGAGGGACATGGGTTCCCTTCCAAACAACAGGAAAAATGGAGAGTAGCCTGTGGTTTCTTGAATCGTGGTATTATACGCGTGGGTGATAAAAGGGAGGATTTCATCCCAGTTCTTTTGGTCTGTGTTCACATACATGCTGATCATATTGATTAAAGTTCTATTTAGCCGTTCCGTTAGTCCGTTAGTCTGGGGGTGGTAGCTCGTTGTGAAGCAGTGTTTCACTTTGCACATTTCCATTACCTCCTTCATCAAATTGCTAGTGAATTGTGAACCTCTATCGCTAATAAGAAATCTTGGGGCCCCGTGACGTAAAATAATATGTTCGATTAAAAATGTAGAGACTTCTTTCACAGTTGCTTCTGATACTGCCTTCGTTTCAGCATACTTGGTATAATAATCAGTCAACACAATTATCCACTTCCTTCTTCTTTTCGTTGATGGCAAGGGGCCAACAAAGTCAATTCCGATTCTTTCAAAAGGGTAGTTAGCTGGGGGAATAGGTTGTAGAAGTCCAGAAGGCAAGTGATTTGAACCTTTCCGACTTTGGCAAAGATGGCACGTCTTTACAAATTCTGAAACATCTTTCAACATGGAAGGCCAATAGTATTTATTCTTCAATCGGTAAGTGGTTCTGGCGACGCCCAGATGGCCATTCAGCATATGGTTGTGGTATTCACTCATGACTTCCTTCCTTCTCTTCTTTGGCACTACCAGCAACCATGCCCTACCTTCAGGATTTGGATTTTTCTTGTAGAGACACCCATTTTCTTCTTTGAAGTTCTGTGTAATTGAACGCTTGTTTCCACTAAGGTTCTCCTTAATATTCTCAATAAAATCATCCTTTTCGTCTATTATTTGATTCAGAAATAGTCTTTCATAATCTTCGTCCCATTCGTTTTCAGGTAAAGGTCCTCTAGATAGACCATCAGCGTCCAGATGTTTTTTACCTGATTTATGTATTATTTCGAAATTATATTCCTGAATCTTCAGTGCCCATCGTGCTAATCGGCCGGTCGGATCTTTCAGATTCTTCAGCCAGCATAGTGCGTGATGATCAGTTACGATTTTGAAGTGCCTTCCATATAGGTAGGGTCGTAACTTGGACATTGACCACACAAACAGCTAGACATTCTTTTTCGGTAGTCGAATAATTTTGCTCAGGTTTGCTCAGTGTTCGACTTAAATATGAGATAACTTTTTCCTTATCGCCGAACTTTTGGACTAATGTTGCACCCAGGCCGATGTTAGATGCGTCAGTATGAATGTAAGTAATTGCATTCGGGTCAAAGTGCCCTAAGATTGGAGGATTTATCAATGCTACTTTAAGGGTTTGAAATGCTTTTTCTTGATTTTCTGTCCAGGTAAAAGGTACATTCTTTTTTATAAGACTGGTTAATGGATCGGCAATTTTTGAAAAACCTTTGATAAATTTTCTATAATATGAGCACATTCCTAAAAATGATTGAACTTCTTTTATCTTTTTGGGCAGAGGAAAATCTCTAATAGCCTTGATATTATGCTCCGCTGGTTTTATACCATGTTGATTAGTTATATGGCCAAGAATCTCCAGTTCTTCGAAAGCAAATTGGCATTTTTTGTTGTTCAATTTTAAATTAGCCTCGCGAAAAACATTTTAAAACAGCTTCTATTCTTTTGAGATGTGTTGAAAAATCCGAGCTATAAATGATTACGTCATCTAGATAACATAAGCAAATTTGCCATCTAAGATTACCAAGCATATTTTCCATGTTCCTCTCAAATGTAGCAGGGGCATTGCATAGACCAAAGGGCATTACGTTGAACTCATATAGGCCATGTGCTGTAGTGAAGGCTGTCTTTTCTTTATCTTTCTCCTCAACCTCTACTTGCCAATATCCTGATTTAGGGTCAATTGCTGAAAAGTATTTGGATCCTTGAAGTGTATCCAATACTTCATCAATTCTGGGAATTGGGTAAACATCATTCACTGTTACATCATTCAATTTTCTGTAGTCAACGCAAAATCTGTACTTACCATCTCGCTTCTTGACCAAGATTACAGGGAAGGACCATGGACTCGAGGATGGTCTAATTATGCCGTCTCTGAGCATTTCATCAATTTGTTCTTTTATGATTTCTCGCTCTTTCGCGCTCACCCTATACGGCTTGTGTTTGATCGGTTTCGCGCCTTCTGTATCGATCCGATGTTTCGCTAAGTTGGATCTTCCTAATCCCGACGAAAACAAATCCTCGTACCTTTCCAAAACTTGTTTCAATTGCTCCTTTTCCGTATATGCTAAATTTTCGTTTATCTGAAATTGGGGTTCTTCATGCTCTTTTTGTTCATTTTCTTCCATAAGATTCACTTCGGCTGGCTGGCTTCCAAAGCACAATGTTTGGTTTTTTAATATTTTTAATGGTCGAGGGTAAGGGTTTGTTATCCAGATATATGTTTCCTTATTCACAACATTTATTAAGCTTCTCGCTAGTCGAAGTCCATTTGTTTGAAACATTTTATGGTTCTCCTCGATGATGTATTCGCCATCCTCTGCTTCTACAAATGCATTAATCAATTTAATAGAAAGTTCTGGTATAATGGCATCCTTTGCACTTTTTATTTTCTTCTGTTGATATTTGATTACGTCACGATTTTCTGTCAAGTCATATTTGATTATTTCACGCTGACAATCAATTTTTGCGTTCATTTTCTTAAGAAAATCACGTCCAAGTATAAATATTCGCAAATGTGTTCTCATTATCACAAATTGATGTGTAATTGTTTTGTCATCAAATTTTATATTTAAAATAATATTTCCTACGATATCCAATTCTTTGCCATCGGGTCCGGAGCACATTTTATCAGGATTTATTATTTCAAGACCTGTGTTAAGAGCTGTACTAAGGTCGACCACTGAAAGATCGGCGCCTGTATCAATCAAAGCTTCGCAGATACCGATTCTATCCACGTTAATGTTCATTTTATATTTGGGGTCTAACTTTTTAATTCCATTTATGGTCGACTTGCTTTGATTGACGGACTCAGGCGCGATGTTTAGTTTAAATCTTCTAATGCAGCATATCTATTCCTTGTAGGGATACTCGAGTACGGGCTATTACTTACGTCAGAGTAGAGCAGAGGTCTCGACTTCTGAGTTCCCATTATCCATTCGGATTTCTTCTTCGACCTTGTCTTGTGTAACTATGGGGTCCTCTTCCACAATTCTTACAAACCTGACTCTGCAATACCGCGCTACGTGTCCTGGCTTGTTACAGTTGAAACATATTGGTCTCCCGTCTTCTGTCCTATTCCTATTTGAATTTGGATTCTTATAGTATGTTTTACTTGGGTAGACCGGTTTTGGCTCAGGATTGGGAGTGTAAGATGGTCTAGGGGCAGATACCTGGGGCAGAGGCTTGTTCTGGTAATACCTCGGAGTGGGGGCCTGGGGCTTGGAGGTGTTCTGGTAGTACCTCGGAGCGGGGGCCTGGGGCTTGGAGGTGTTCTGATATGGTCTTCTGAACGACGTAGCATTCTTCCATTGCTCTTGATGATGGGGACGAGGAGAGCGTGGTCCATTATAAAGAGCTTTTGATTTTTCTGCACGTTCTTGGTAATTCTTTTCGAACAAATCCAGCTTTTTACAAATTTCTAGAAGTTCATTGGTATTTTTAGGAGGGTTTAGGTGAAGGGCAAAAGAGTATTCTTTCTTTAACCCTCCAATAACCCAGTTTATTTTAGTCTCTTCTTCCATTTGGGGGTCGACCTTGTTGCACAGTACAAGGATATCCTCTGCGAACCTGATTGCAGGTTCATTCCCCTGTTGTATCCTGTTTAATCTCATCCTCATTTCTTCTTTGTTGGCGTCTGAGGCAAAATCCTCAATTAGGCGGCTCTTGAAATTTTCCCAGCTGGTGAAACTTACTTTGTGTAGGTTCAGCCAGGTTTTGGCGCTACCAATCATATTCATGGCAGCATAACGGGAGATAATGTAGTCTGCCCAATGGTACAGGAAGCCAATTTCTTCAAGAGATTCAATCCATGGGCGAGGGTCTTCTGTTCCATCATACTTGGGGATGTCGATGTTGGGATTCAGGACAACTGGGTCGGAACTAGCATCTCTACCAATTGTTGCACCAGGTTGCGGCTTGGCAGACTCTTCAGCTTTGATTCTCTCCTGTGCTGGGTCTTGCATCTTCCCAGAGCGTGTTTCAACCATCCTACAAATTTATAAAAGGGAATAATGAGATAAGTCTACTTTATGTAGCCACCAGAATAATTTATTTATTTTCTCACATCAAAGAGAGCAGTGAAGTCACAGTGTACCTAAATACAAATGATGTTAATCTAAAAATAATCTGTTTTAAATAAATATCATAGAATATAAAAATAAATAAATATATAATTTAAATTTCAAATATATTAAAAATAATATAATAAATACGCCATTAATCATGATGTAACAATATGAAGGATCAGCCAGGATCAATCCCTTCATATGTGAATAATTTATTTTATTGACCGTAAAGTTAGGAATATCGTTTGTTAACTTGGTAAGAACCAGTGCTGTAGTCTCAAACGATTGATGATCAAAGTGAGAAGAAAACCTGATAAAGACCTCACCTAGGGAAGATTCTACAAGTTGATCTCCCAAACCTCCAACTGCTATACGTTTACGTCTTATGGGTATTCCTAGTTTTGCCGCGCACTTTTCAGTGATAAGGCTTCTTTGACTTCCATTATCCAACAGAGCTCTACAAATTTGATCTTCCCCATTTACATCTTGTATATGAATTATAGCTGTAGATAACAGTATTTGTATGGAACCATCTGCTTCACTCAAACAGCAGGATGTGCTTGTTAAAGGTACATTCGATGGTTGTACTGATTTGGGAGAGGCAAACTGGACACTAGATGATTCCCTTTGCTGTCTGATTGGAGTATCTAGCTTCTTTTGTAAAAAATGTATTAACATAACGTCTACCATTTCATTTCTTTCCAAACCTATTGTCTCTAAATTTCTGAGAGATTCGTTGCAGATATCCAATAACTCATACATAGCCTTCGAGGTAGAGATCTTATATAATTTTATTTTGAATATTTTATCTAATTGAGAGAATATTATCTCTCTTTTATTATCATATCTTTCTATCAATGTTTTCCAAGCTTGATGATAATTGTTTTCAGTGATCGGGAAACCCTTTATTATACGAGCTGCATCACCTTTTAATGAAGAATGCAAATATTGCAATTTTTGTATATCTGAAAGAGTCGTATTTTTATCTATGGTAACCAAAAATAGGTCCTTAAAACTCAACCACTGAGACATCTCACCGGAAAATACAGGCAAATTAAATTTGGGTAATTTAACATTAGATATTACACTTTGCTCCGATTTGACTGGTTGAGAAACGTTCTCTACCTCCAAGATTTCCTCAATTTAAAATACAAAATTTTCACAACGATTCTTTAGATCTATGTATTCTTTAAATAAGGTTTCACTTGTTTCCAAAGCATTCGATCTCACTATTTGATAATAGGTTTCTTTAATGTTTTTAAATAATTCCGTAATATTTGTATGATAAAGTTTTAATCTACATATATTTTTCTGTTGACAAATTTTGTCAAACTGACTCGCATATGTATTGAATTCTTCAACATAAATTTTGAAGATAAGTATATCTGCATTCGCCTTTTTAGACATGATTTAGATTCACCAACAATCTCTCACTTTTTTTTGCCGACACAAGATAATTCAATTTTTCACTTACCAAATTATCCGTGGATCCGGCTCGAGGGACCAAAAAGATGTTCGAATTGTAGTAGATTTAGATTCTTTGTATTTATTTAGATTTGAGTTAATGAATGAATGAATAACACTTTGCCAAGAATAGAGTAGGTTTTATTACCACAATTTCGATTACAATACTAATAATGGTAGGAGATTAAAAATGTCAACAAAACCAACAGTGCCAAGCAACAAATAAATCACAGATTAAAAGAAAATAAATAAATCAATGAAACAAAATGAATTTAAGAAAAAATGCAAATAAATGAATTAATGAATATTTACATTTGAATCCAACAGGATGTTTTCTAGAATCGTTTTAACAAATGTTCGTTAGGCAAACTTTTACTCGGGTAAAAACCGAGCGAAGCCGGGAACATTCGCTAGTATAATATATTTATAGCGTAACAACAAAACTGTAGACACAATCCAACTCGCCAGTTTGGCCATAATGTAACACAAAACGAAATAATTAGATTGAGTGACAGCCGGCGCCCAGACAAGAGAAAGGTTTCTGATTACATCGTCGGTCCGAAAAACATAGTCGGAATACAGACAGTTCTCCACTCTGGCTCTAGAATAGATCAGACGCTCCCCGATCGGCGCCGGCCACCCGCTCAAACTCTCTATCGCCCTTTCTGAGGTGACACCCAACATGCCTCGTCCTTTTGTGCTATCCCTCTGACGCCTGAAATCACTCTGACCATTGTGGCCAATATAACGACTGCATCTAACCAACCTGCCTACCACGACAATCAGCAGACAACCAAATATACCACACTACCGTCATCCGACAGGATAAACTCATCACCACAGTAAGTCGACAGGATTACCTGCCAAAGAAGATCCCGCAAGACATGGAAACCAAGGCAAGGAGTGGCGCAAACCCGATGAGCAGTTTCCCGCTGAGACAACCTCCAGGCCGACATGTCGCAATCAACTCTACAGAAACTACAAGCCCTACATCGGCCCTCATCACGACATGTATATATATGATAATGCATTAAAATAGGTTGTATATACCTAATATATAACATAATAGAAAATTAAAATATTTACCATTCTTTCTCCTTTTGAGTCTAGATTATTGTTTTTTTTTTCCTCTCAATTAAATCATAAGGTGGAATCCTCTGGTGTATAATAAGCAGCAAACATAAATAAATTCCGAGGATAAGTTTCTTTTATTTCAAAAATATTAGTACTTCGAGCTTTCGGGCGTAAATAGCCCTTCTTCAAGAATATAAGAAATAATTTCAAATAATCTCAATTAAATGTTTGTATTTTATTGGGATATCGGTTTTCTTATTTATAAAATTGCCATTGTTTTTCTCAGATTTTAATACACACAAAGACAACCTAGCGAATTTATTTTCCATTCCTATGTGTAGTGTGCGCTCCCTCATAATCGGCGTTAAGATTCTGACTTAATATATGTAGATCCATAGTTCGATGGGTTGTCCTTTGTATATGTGCTGCTTTTTATTTCTTCCAGGGTGTGTTTCGTTTCTTCTATGTACTCTTTCTGCAGACCTTTGAAATTTATTTTGTAGATAATACATAGGAAGAAGATGCTGTGATATTCAAATGTTTATATTTTCATTGTATTTATGCAAATTAGAAGTTTTTAGCGAAATCACAATGTGATGAAAAGAGTAGGTATTGTACAGCAAGTTTAACACATTTTCATCTATAGACCTACTCGTTAAATTTATAATTTTCATTGTGATGCATTAGCGCGCCATCTGTTATCAAAATTCGAAACTATTATAGACGCGTATGATTCTTTTTTTAAAATAAACAATTTCTACTGTCCTTACTGCAATGGAAAAACCACTGATGAGCCAGGCCCTCCCATTAATTTTTCCATTGCAGTAAGGACAGTAGAAATTGTTTATTTTTAAAAAAGAATCATACGCGTCTATAATAGTTTCGAATTTTGATAATTTTCATTAGCGATTTTAATAGAAAAGAGTGAACTTTGAACTTACTTTTTATAAATATATTCTAATTGGAGTCTTCTGTTTTCTTCTCGATTGAAGGCTTTGCTGAAAGAATCTTATTCCTGTCTATTCAAAATGATGGACTTGTGTGTTCTGTTCGAGTAAATGATCTCCGAGACAATTTTGTTTTTGTCCATCAAACCTGATACAATAATATTTCATCATCATTTATTGACTAAAAATAGGTAAATTAGTCCAATACTTGGTTAATTTGAATTTTCCTAGGATGTAAATTTGACAAACACCTCTTCTCTCTCTCTCTCTCTCTCTGCCTACTCTTGGCTGGTGGAGTCTGGAGCCTGGATGACCCCCTTGTCCTCGGGTTCCTGGTTGCTGCCTCGCCGCCGCCGGCTGCTGGATCTATGGGGGCAGGCCTTCTCCATCCTGGGCCTGAACCATCGGGTGTTGCCTGCTCCCACTCTACTGAACCTGCCCCTCGTCGGTGCCTGCAGGTTCCTGGCGACGCCATCGCTTCGGGCTCCCTCTAGATGGAGAGGAGTTCGCGTCCGCGACCTGGCAGGCCCTGCTCCGCCGCCCATCGCCAGGCTTACAAGAAGTGCCTGCGAAGATGCAGCTGCTCTTGGGGCATTTTGCCAACGCCTGGTGGCGGACAACGCGACGAGCGTCTACAGGGAGCGGACCTTGGAGGAAGCCGTGGTGCTGCGCGGGACGGCCACGCCGTTCTTGCGCATCAGCACACGCACTGCGCGTCGCATGTTGGAGCGTCCCCGCCTGGCCGCCGTTCCCATCTCGCGGTATCTCCGGCGCTGGGCGCCTGTCGTCGACGTGCCCTCCACCAGCCTGGCGTTCTCATCTCTCCGTCGCTGCTCCTTCGGGGGCCATGCAGTGGACATCGCTCTGCGGCTAGCCCTGCACGCCCTGCCTCATCCGGGGCACCCGGCGTCGAGCCAGCCCGTCTGCATCGCCTGCGGCTCCAGCGACCTGTCGCTGGCTCATCGCTACTGGTCCTGCAGCGCCGTCCGCCCTCTCATCCGAGAGGTGTTCTCCATCATCGGGCGGCCGCCGGACCTGCAATCCTGGATCTTCGCGGTGAACCTCGAGAACCACGCCATCACCATCTCCTCAGCGGCAAAGCATGCCATCTACGTTTTCTTCGTAGATCGCGAGATGCGTGGTATCTCTGGGGACCCATTGGCAATCTTCCATCAAACTCTGCAGCGGTGGCAGAGGCGCCATGTACATAGTTGTATTTTTTAATCATTTTTAAAATCATTTTTTATTATAACCATCATCCTCATTATAAATTTCTCATTTTCTTATAATTAGTGCGGACTGTGCACTTTACATGTATTGACAAGATGTCAATAAAAATATGTCAATTGTCTCTCTCTCTCTCTCTCTCTCCTGACTCACTCCATATACTGTTAAAATTTCAGCCAGATTGACTAAATACTGAGGAAACTTATATATAAGGAACAATTAATAACCATACATTGTGAATTATATAAATAAATATGGATATATGAAATACACTTATAGGATTATATTCTCTTCTAGATTACCGTCCGTCAAATTTTTCCTGCAAAGTTTATTAATCTGAATATATACAAATCCTAAATACCTTTATACGACTTCTAAGTTGTGCATTTCTGTAAAGGAATTTTATATGATGATGCATTAGCGCGCCATCTGTTATGAAAATTCGAAACTATTATAGACGCGTATGATTCTTTTGAAAATTGAACAATTTATACTGCCCTTACTGCAATGGAAAAAATTAATGGGAGGGTCTGGCTCATCAGTGGTGAACCCTCCCAGCGGTTTCGCCAGTTTAATCTACCATACCGCTGTTATATTGCATTTTTCGATCTTCCTTTTATAGTGATATATATATCTATAATTATATGTAATTCTACTGTCCTCAAAGCTTATCTCCATAGTTCATCTAAAATACCCCTTCCAAGAGTCTAGCATCAGTATCACTATAAAAGGAAGATCGAAAAATGTAATTTAACAGCGGTATGGTAGATTAAACTGGCGAAACCGCTGGGAGGGTTCACCACTGATGAGCCAGGCTCTCCCATTAATTTTTCCGTTGCAGTAAGGGCAGTAGAAATGGTTTAACTTTCAAAAGAATCATACGCGTCTATAATAGTTTCGAATTTTATATGATTCACGATTGCTTTTTGTTAATGTTTTTGTAAATTACTTCAAATTTAATATGGGATATTTTTTTGTTAAATCTTTAAATCAAAGTTATATAGACTGAGATTGTCTAGAATTGTGGTTTGAAAATGATGTGTCACTTGATCTAGCAAGCATATAGGGGATCAATGTTTTTGTTACATAAATACTGAGTTTATTAATTTCCCTCCCTTCCTCTATATTATCATCAATTATATTTTATTTTCTTTCAATTATACTCCTCTTGAAAATTTAGCAACCATATATTAAAATATTTTGTTATATCTATTTCTTCAATTATTTTTAATGATCTATAATACATCTAATTATAAATAAAATACCTTATTAATTGCATTTATAATTTCTGATATGAGGCATAATTTCAATTTAGGACTATGAACATTAATCAGAACCTTTTATTCAATTCTTTCTATAGGAGTTTTAAACAAACCTTGTTTTTTATTTAAAATATCGGACGCGATATCCCAGCTCGGGATACTTGCGCCTAAATAAATTTTAGCAACTTATTTCAATAACCGGACTAAAAACATAATTAAAACTGAAACGATGGTTTTACCTTGCTAAATTTGTAGAATATTTCATATACAGTATTAATAATTTTACACAAATATGTGAAAATGAAGGGTGTTATAAAATATAAATGCTTACTGACTTTGTTTCTACAGTTTCAGTGGTGTTATTCCTCAGGTTCCTACAAAGAATCCTGCTTCAGCAGTGCGGAGTGCGAGGGAAGACTGCTGTGTCTGGTGGGAACCTGCACATGTCCCCAGGGTGAAGAATGGGAGGACAACCGCTGCCTCATAGGTCTGTTTTTCTTCCTTTATTTCTGTTACCATTCCTTTCTCTCTATCCTTCTTCTTCTCTCTTATCTCCACACAATCATATTAGGGTATCAAGTTGTGACCCTTGATGGTGTCTGTTTGACAACCATCATGACTAGGTGAAGTAGAATGCGTCTGCCTTTGTCATTAAGACTGGGAGCACTACTCAGTGGCAGGCCGACTTAGCTCCAAAAGAAATGGCCGCCTCTGACATGAGGAACAGACGCCATGGGCAGCTGTTCCTAACATGGAGTACAGACGCTGCTCATCTTGTATCCCTGAATTAGGAGCCCTTACAGGGTACTATCAGCCGGGCCAGCTGAACCCAGGTTTTTAGCGAGCTTGTTACTGCTCCCCCTCCTCCTTTTTCATCCGGGTTTGGCACCTTTCTATCCTCATCACTGTTTATTGTTATTTATATATTTTTTTATTCCTCGTTTACTTTTCTGTCTGCCCGTTTTTTCTGTTTCTTATTGATCTCGTCCTTCTGTCTGTTTATACGTAATCATTTTATGTTATTTCTCTATCTTAGTTGTTTATTTTCTAGAACTTTATTTCTATCTGTGACTTTATATTAGCCTGGTTATCCCCATTCTCTCTAACCTCATCAGTCGGGTTATCTTTATGTTAGTGTTTCTATCCAGAAACGATATTTTAATCTGATTTTATTTATCTTTTTCCGAATTTTGAATTTTATTTTAATTTGTTTTTATCTATGCTTCAGCATCTCTGTGTGTCTTCAAATAATTCTGAGAGCCTTTTCTTATTATCCTTTGTTAATCATTTTCATTATTTTAGATAAATTATCTATATTTATTATCTATATTTTAAGGTATAAAAGTGACACGAACACTATAAAATAAAATATTAGAATGTATTCAGAATACATTTTTAATCCGGCCTAACCTGCCTCTTCCCTGACGGAGATCCTGTCCCTAGCCTCCCCAGCCTGGTCATAGGTTTTTGTATATATTCCTCTTTACGCGGCCATTGGGGCTCAAAAATAAATTTTATTTTGGTTAGCAGCCCCGTTAAATAAAGATATTTCCGTATTCAAAATAATTTAAATAAATTCAATACCCTTTATTAGTTTTTTTATAACAACCATTTCCATATTTTAAAAAGACACACAAAGCTTTATTAAGACCACCGGTCTTATACAGATTCACCACAGGAAAAAAGGAATCATAGATGGGAGCTCCTGTAATATTTTAAATACATATCAAATTCTGCCATGTAATTTCATAAAAAATATTTATATTTTTGCCTTTTGGTAATAGTATATATTGTTTAAGAGTTTTTTCTCTAAGTATATGTTTGTCCATCTTGTCAATCACGATATGTCTATATGTGCAGAATTCCCCAAAAGTCCTAGCTCCAACGTCAAGGTCATAGTCCCGGCCTTCGTGGCGAGTGTTCTCATTCTCATAATCATCGCTCGTCTCTTCATTGCCTTCAGGTACATGTTCTATAACACATCCTATACCTAGATTTATATAGTATATATATATCAATGTATTATATGAAAAGATTTTCTGCTGATTTTTTAATATTATTTAAAGAATTATTGATCATTTGCTTGATACATGAATATGTTTTTTTTTTTTATATTGTAGTCGTGGTAACAGCAATAAAATAGTTTATATCAGAATTAGCTGGGCCTGCAGACATTCCATCGATAACATATAGTGGATGTAGGAAGTCCCTGTCTGACCCGGGTCATTGTGGTCGTAGAGCGACTAGGGACAGCCTACTGGGCCTGCAGACATTCCATCGATAACATATAGTGGATGTAGGAAGCACCTGTCTAACCCGGGTCATTGTGGTCGTAGAGCGACTAGGGACAGCCTACTGGGCCTGCAGACATTCCATCGATAACATATAGTGGATGTAGGAAGTCCCTGTCTAACCCGGGTCATTGTGGTCGTAGAGAGACTCGGGACAGCCTACTGGGCCTGCAGACATTCCATCGATAACATATAGTGGATGTAGGAAGTTCCTGTCTAACCCGGTCATTGTGGTCGTAGAGCGACTCGGGACAGCCTACTGGGCCTACAGACATCCCATCGATAACATATATTGGATATAGGAATTACCTGTCTAACCCGGTCATTGTGGTCGTAGAGCGACTAGGGACAGCCTACTGGGCCTGCAGACATTCCATCGATAACATATAGTGGATATAGGAATTACCTGTCTAACCCGGTCATTGTGGTCGTAGAGAGACTCGGGACAGCCTACTGGGCCTGCATACATCCCATCGATAACATATAGTGGATGTAGGAAGTCCCTGTCTAACCCGGTCATTGTGGTTGTAGAGCGACTCGGGACAGCCTACTGGGCCTGCAGACCTCCCATCTATAACATATAGTGAATGTAGGAAGCGCCTGTCTAATCCCGGTCATTGTGGTCGTAGAGCGACTTGGGACAGCCTTTTGGGCCTGCAGACATCCCATCGATAACATATAGTGGATGTATGAAGTACTTGTCTAACCTCGATCATTGTGGTCGTAGAGCGACTCGGGATAGCCTACTGGGCCTGCAGACATCCCATCGATAACATATAGTGGATGTATGAAGTACTTGTCTAACCCGGTCATTGTGGTCGTAGAGAGACTCGGGACAGCCTACTGGGCCTGCAGACATGCCATCGATAACATATAGTGGATGTAGGAAGTCCCTGTCTTACCCGGTCATTGTGATCGTAGAGCGACTTGGGACAGCCTACTGGGCCTGCAGACCTCCCATCTATAACATACAGTGAATGTAGGAAGTCCCTGTCTAACCCGGTCATTGTGGTCGTAGAGAGACTCGGGACAGCCTACTGGGCCTGCAGACATCCCATCGATAACATATAGTGGATGTAGGAAGCACCTGTCTAACCCGGGTCATTGTGGTCGTAGAGCGACTAGGGACAGCCTACTGGGCCTGCAGACATTCCATCGATAACATATAGTGGATGTAGGAAGTCCCTGTCTAACCCGGGTCATTGTGGTCGTAGAGAGACTTGGGACAGCCTACTGGGCCTGCAGACATCCCATCGATAACATATAGTGGATGTAGGAAGTACCTGTCTAAACCAGGTCATTGTGGGCGTAGAAAGACTCGGGACAGCCTACTGGGCCTGCAGACATCCCATCGATAACATATAGTGGATGTAGGAAGCACCTGTCTAAACCAGGTCATTGTGGTCGTAGAGAGACTCGGGACAGCCTACTGGGCCTGCAGACATTCCATCGATAACATATAGTGGATGTAGGAAGTACCTGTCAAACCCGGGTCATTGTGGTCGTAGAGCGACTAGGGACAGCCTACTGGGCCTTCAGACATTCCATCGATAACATATAGTGGATATAGGAAGCACCTGTCTAAACCAGGTCATTGTGGTCGTAGAGAGACTCGGGACAGCCTACTGGGCCTGCAGACATCCCATCGATAACATATAGCGGATGTAGGAAGTCCCTGTCTAAACCAGGTCATTGTGGGCGTAGAGAGACTCGGGACAGCCTACTGGGCCTGCAGACATCCCATCGATAACATATAGTGGATGTAGGAAGCACCTGTCTAAACCAGGTCATTGTGGTTGTAGAGAGACTCGGGACAGCCTACTGGGCCTGCAGACATTCCATCGATAACATATAGTGGATGTAGGAAGCACCTGTCTAACCCGGGTCATTGTGGTCGTAGAGAGACTCGGGACAGCCTACTGGGCCTGCAGACAATCCCATCGATAACATATAGTGGATGTAGGAAGTCCCTGTCTAACCCGGGTCATTGTGGTCGTAGAGAGACTCGGGACAGCCTACTGGGCCTGCAGACATCCCATCGATAACATATAGTGGATGTAGGAAGTACCTATCTAAACCAGGTCATTGTGGGCGTAGAGAGACTCGGGACAGCCTACTGGGCCTGCAGACATCCCATCGATAACATATAGTGGATGTAGGAAGCACCTGTCTAACCCGGGTCATTGTGGTCGTAGAGAGACTCGGGACAGCCTACTGGGCCTGCAGACATGCCATCGATAACATACAGTGGATGTAGGAAGTACCTGTCTAAACCAGGTCATTGTGGGCGTAGAGAGACTCGGGACAGCTTAATGGGTCTGCAGTCATCCCAACGATCTTTGAGCGCCTCTCAACTCCTGGCCCCAAGCTCCCCTGGGCCCACGGTCCGCCCCTTGTCTCGCTCTATACCCTTCCCTGTGGATCCTCCGCCGAGCTACCAGCAGTTTTGTCCTAAGGTCTGTTTATCTCCACAGAGCGACATGGGTGTCTTTGCAGAGAATCTGTCTTAAGCAGTCTCACAGGAGACAGAGGCCAAATGTTTAGCGCTAGCGGAGGTTTTTCCGCTTAACAAAGGCTAAAGCACACGTACAATTTAATTAAGGCAGTGCGCGTCTATTTTTACTCGAATGAAACAGGTGGAGGTTTTACTGTTTATAGGGGGGGGAGTATTTCATCTATTCACCATTTTTTCTATTAGGCTTTTATTGTTAATGAATAGCTATTATATATATATATATATATATATATGACAATATAGTGGTAAATGTGTTGAGGAGAGAAATAATCACACGACGAGTTGTTAGAGCAATCATCCAGCCAGCCAGCCGAGAGATCGAGCGAGACGTTATCTGCTGAACGACTGTTTTCCCTGTGTACACAACCGGGGGGTTAACCAGGATAGTCGCCAGGTGGTGACGCCCCCCTCAGGAATGTGGCCAAAAAATGGTCGAAGTTAGTTGTCTAAAGTGTCTCGCTTTAGCTGCCCATTTCTCTCTCGTTGGCTGTTGGTTTGTTTTATTAATCCTGGAAGAGCATATATTATGACATATGGCCCCCGTTGAAGAAGGCTGAACATAGTTTAAGTATATTTAAAGCTGGTGAAGCCAGGAATAGAGAAAATAATTTTACAGTTAAAATTAGTTAAGGTAATGGTGACATAGTTTTATGTAAATAAAATATTGTATAGTACACAAGTAAATATTATTTACAAGCAGTTTTACAACACCGGGGAGTTTGACATTTAAGGAAATCTTTGAAAATATCAAGGTTATAAAAAGCTATATACAACAAAATCTAATGTACTATAAGGGAAGTGATATGGAGGAGTGTGAACAACGAGAAGAAGAGTCACATACATATAGTGAAATTCTGAAGATCATTAAGACTGGGGAACTCTACACTTTAAGATATTTTTCAGGCGGACATGGCAAGGGGAAACTTGTCATGGGCTTTCTATGCTATAAGTGTAGAGTACGAGAAATGAGATTGAGGTTGACAATTGTGTGAGCTCAGGACTGAGGTAAATATAAAACTACATACAATGTTAGAATTTCGGCGAACAGAGCGAGGGGAAACTTGCTTTGGGCCAATCTAACTTATCTATGCAGTTACTTGTGTAGCGAGTCCGAGGGGAAAAGTCCCGTGTGTAGGTGAGGAAGTCGAACGGACTTATATTTAATTTGCGGAAAGTATGCGCGCACAGTGCCAAAAATTGGGACGAGAACTGCGTTGTCCGTTACAAGTGACAAGCTGCTCGGACACGAGGTGTTTGAACCGTCGTGGGAGCTTGTGCAAGGCGATGATTTCGCGGTGGGTTGAAAGTAAGACCCATGTCTGCGCGAAATGATGATGGACCGGACAAAATCAGCGACGATGTTTAACGTACCTCCGTGGGAAATATCGGAGGTAGGCTATATCGTGCTGGTTTGGACAATGGACAAACATAGATTTGAAGACAGGGTCCGTGTGGCGAACGTGTGGCGCAAGAAGAAGGAGTGAACTGTGTCGCTCGATGCAGATTGTTCAAGTGCGAACAAAAAGGGGTTGATAAATATCTAGCAGTTAGTCAATCTGCACCCTGTGACGAACACACCATTGGCTAGATGGTGTGGGTCGGTGGATAGGCTAGAGATGAACTACGAAATAAATTATCATAAATGAAGGGCGAAGGTTAGGATTTTGAAATGACAATATAGAAGTTCGATAATTGATTAATCAATAATTCTCTATAAAGGTCCTGAGCTGGTATAAGGTTAACAAAGTTGTAAGAATGAGAGGGGCATTAAGGGGAAGATAGATAAGAGTCACCAAGGGTTGGTTGTAAGCAAGGCTCACGTGGTGGTTGGAATTCTTCGACGCCTGAATTACAGGGTGAATTTTGAATCGATTAGGGAAAGAAATTATTTTTCGTGAGCCGTGCTTACAAGTAGGAGAGGTCTATACAAAAGTTTAGGTGCTGGAGGCATATTTTTATAAATAATTTGATTATGAAAAATCTATTGTTAATAGTAAAAATCGTAAAGCGTTAATAGGTAGAATTCCTTTTTTTTAATGATTTTTTTTTAAAGAGTTACGTTAAAATGGAAATAATTTAATTAAAATGACGATTGTTACACCTACTGGTAAGGTAACTAATTAAATGGGTTTCACATAGCTAGATATAATATGGATAATAAGATCACTGTTAATAGGGGTGGAGAGATAAATGGAAATATTAAATATTTTTACATATTCACACATATTGAGCTAATTATGGAAATATTGGGACAATCTACAAGGAATGACTTATTTAAAGAATGAATGGTAGGAGTTAAGACAATTACACTCACGAGTTATGTTGGTTTAGGGCGCAGGTAAGTTCATTGAGCTTCGGGAGAGTTCTGTCTGTGACACTGTGCGTACCAGTGTTGTACATCACAGTAGCGGTAGAAGATGGCGGAGTCTTGTCCATGATGGCGGGAGGTGTCCTGCTCTGGCACGGCGATCGTTCTTGAGTAGATCTAGTGCTGGAAGAAGTGCGTGGCAGCTCCATCTCCGTCGTAGGTGAATACTTCTTCGGGATCACGGTTCAAAGGTTGGCGAGGAAGGGGTTGAGGGCTCGAAGAGGAGTGGTTACAGTTGAGTTGGGTTTGGTCGATCATCGTGGCTTGGCTTCTTGTTTCTTCATACTCCGGTATATGAGGGATTCGCTTCCCGGCCAGGTCTTATCCTGTCGACTTTTCAATGTGACAATATAGTGGTAAATGTGTTGAGGAGAGAAATAATCACACGACGAGTTGTTAGAGCAATCATCCAGCCAGCCAGCCGAGAGAGCGAGCGAGACGTTATCTGCTGAACGACTGTTTTCCCTGTGTACACAACCGGGGGTTTAACCAGGATAGTCGCCAGGTGGTGACGCCCCCCTCAGGAATGTGGCCAAAAAATGGTCGAAGTTAGTTGTCTAAAGTGTCTCGCTTTAGCTGCCCATTTCTCTCTCGTTGGCTGTTGGTTTGTTTTATTAATTCTGGAAGAGCATATATTATGACATATATATATAATAAAAAACGACTATAAAACAGTAATACTACCTTCCATATTTAGTATCCGATAAATTAAAAACCACAGCCTGCACCGTCCTACCCTGATGTGTAGAAAAATAAAATATGTGGCCATAGGATTAGATTTGATTTTTAAAAGATTCCTATGCACCGGTTGTAAGACGTTATTTTCACTTATAGAATTCGAGTCTTTTCGAAATAACACAAACGAATATACATTTTCAATAAAACTGTTTGTTAATTCAAAGGTAGGGACATATTTTCACACATAATATACCTAAATACACTGTTGTTCAAAATTAAGGCAACAAAACCTAATGTTAATTTCCTAAAAAATATAGAATTGTTTTGAAAGAAAATTTGTAGGTGGATAGACAAAACTATAACAAATAAAGTTAACAAAATAAATTTATTGTTGAAATTATTTTACATAGTTATGCAAATTAATGTTAATTAGTCCAATAGTCAGGTAAATGTTGACCAATATTTGATGACATAATAGCGTGTGTGGTCGTCTCTAACAGTTAAACAGCTGTCACCACGACATTTCATGCTGTTTATTAGGAAATTAAAGAACTCTTGAGGCAACAAATTCCACTCTTCAATCAAAGCAGTTTTCAGTTCTTGGGTGGTCCTGGGTGGGGGTGAACGAGATCCAATTCGTCTCCCCAAGGCATCCTAAACGTGTTCTATAGGATTGAGGTCTGGTGATCTGGCAGACCACTCCATCCTTTGAATACCCTCACTTTCAAGATATTCATCTACCATCAAGGCTCTATAAGAGGATGAGCATTATCATCCATAAAGATGAACCAGGGTCGGACCCCACCCCTAAAATACCTTATATAGGGATCCAGTATCTTGTCTCTGAACCGCTGAGAAGTCAGGGTGCTGCCATTAAACACTTGTAGGGGCGGGCGTGCGTCTAACATTATACCACCCCAGACCATGACACCTTGGCCACCGTAACGGTCCCTTTCTCTGATGTTTGAGGGATGGTTTCGAGTCCTGGTTTCTCCCCATATTAGTACACGTCTAGAACCCGTGTTAAGACTAAACCTTGACTCATCACTAAAAAGAACAGGAGGATTTTGGGTCCAAGACGGATGTTGTCTGCACCAATTTAGACGAGCCCTTTTTTTGGATGGCAGTGAGAGGGATACAAACCTTCGGCCTCTTTGTATACATCCCTCTCTCACTGAGTCTTCTGTAAACTGTTTGCCTTGATATCATGGTTCCTGTGGCCGAAGAGAGCTCAATTGTTAGCTGTCTGGCTGTCATGGTTTTGTAACGTTTGTCCGTTAACTTCAGATAACATTCTTCTGATGAGGTTGTGATTCTCGGGCGACTTTGTTCTTCTATTCTGGATGTCTCCTGTTTCTTGAAATTATTTCCATAGATTTGAAACCACTTTTCTTGACGTTTCGAGTCATCTTGCAACTTCTGCTTGGGACTGGCCTGCCTCTATTCTACCAAAATCATAAAATCAATTAAAATTTTACACTTTAGTTAGTAGCCCGTAAAACCATATTCTCTCTCTATTCCACCAACGGCCCTCCACCTCAACGAGTCTTCTAAACGTCCATGATGTTCCATGGATTCAAAAATATTTCTTCAAAAAATATCAAGCCACCTGGCTGATTTTAGAGCACTAGTGTGAGTATACAACAAAAGCATTATAACAATATTGAAGCAAGAAAATGATTATTCTTTGAGTGTGAAAGTTTGTAAAAAATAGGAACTTACCCTCTAACATTAATTTGTTTATTTTTTCTTTGTCGTCTGTTTTTTTTGCACAAGTTGAATCTGGTTAGAACGATGTATGTAAATTAGATGCTTCTATTGTTATGTGTATGAGTTGTCTGAACAAACTCGCTACGACTTACAAGTTGAACTGAATGTTTATTCAATCTAGCAATCTTCTTATATACAAGATAGATATAAAAAGGAAATAATTTACATAAGTTTAAAACAATTGACAAATGGAATAATTTTGCATAGTTAACAATAGGTAACAATTATAACACTTAACATAGGTTATTTACATATCACAACATGTTTCCCCTCTGCTACAACAATTAAAGAATGTCAGGAATCTAGACAACCATCAACAATCAGATCAGGCAAATCAAAAGGCGGTTGACATGCCTCCCTTCTGCTTAAAAACAAAATATTTGTGGTTTTCTTAACTCTCTTCCAAACCTTGAAAACCGGGGCCTTGCGGATGGTTCTGGTGAAATCCCAGCAGATGTAGTCGCGCCTTCCCTCTGGTCAATATTGGTCTCTTCACTTGACCGCTGTATCGGGGCTGTGGATGACTCGCCCATCGTTGGACTGTCGCACTGCGGATGTTGAGCTTCTGGGGAGGCGGTAATTGGTTCTGAAGACAACTGGCTTTTTTCGTAGCCTCCATCCCTTGGCCTAATAAATTGTTGATTTATTATCAACCTATTTCCCGATGGTGTCACCACTTCAAAGCTCTGAGGAGAATCAACCTGCGCTGAAATCTTCACCGGTGTCCATGTCTCCCTTGGATGTATTTGACACCATGCATCCTCTCCTACATTGACCTTGGGATAGCTTTTACTATTTCTGTCATACTGCTCTTTCATTGAGCTCTGTCTTTTTCTTTTGACATTCTCTATACTTCTCCAATTAGTTTGATAGGGTCTATATAGCGGTGTAATTCTGGGGATCTGACATCGAAGGCTCCTCGATAAACATAGCTGTGCGGGTGACGGTAGGTCATTTTTTGGTGTATTCCTATATGCCAGAATAGCCAGATATGGGTCGGACCCTTCATCTCTACATTTAATTAGTTGATTTTTTATTGTTTGGATGTTTCTCTCGGCCAGACCATTAGATCTATGAAGGTGTGGACTTGAAAATAGCTGTTTTATACCCCATCTTATACAGAAGTCAGTCATAATCTCTGAGCGAAACGGTGGTCCATTGTCGGACATCATGGTTTCCGGAATCCCGAATCGTGCAAATGTTTCTCTCAATTTATTTTTTACATTAATCGCCGTAGGTGGGTCCAATGTAAATACCTCCGGGTAGCCACTATATCTGTCGACCACTAACAAATGGGGCTTTTTCTGAATATAAAATATGTCCAATGATACTGTCTGCCATGGATAATCTGGAACTGGGAAAGGTTTTAACGGCTGCCGTATTTTTGATTTCTGATGTTTTTGACAAATTTCACAATTTTTTACTTTTTCAGCAATGTCGATGGATATTCTCGGCCAAAATAAAGATTCTCGCGCCAAACCCTGAATTGCAGATATCCCTTGGTGCGATTGGTGCAACAAATTGAGCATATTGTTCCTTTGTGTCTTCGGAATCACTATGGCCGATCCTATACATAATAGATCATTCCATAAATATAAACGGTGTCTGAAATCGAAAAATACTTTGGCATCTTCATCGACGTCTTTTTTTGCATATAGGCCATCCCTCAATCACATAATCGATTACTTTAACCAAAGCAGGATCCTCTCGGGTATCTTTCTGCATCGCTACCAGTTTTTCGTCCGAGATATTAACACGTACCATCTTGACCATTCTTTTGTCTTCAAGAAAAGGCGTTGGTAGTTCGTCCATGGGGTGAGTATCCCTGGATAGGGTATCAGCCACAATCAAGTATTTTCCTGGTTTGTACTGCAATTTGAAGTCAAATGCTATAAGCTTCATTACTAATCTTTGTAGACGCGGAGATATATCACTCAGCGGTTTTTTGACTAGAGGCAATAAAGGCTGGTGATCCGTCTGGACAACGAAAGTGTGTCCTGACAATAGATATTCGAACTTTTTGCATCCATAATAAACACTCAGTAATTCCTTCTCAATCTGAGAGTACTGTTTCTGCGAGTCGCTAAATGACGCGGATGCGAATGCTAGAGGTCGATCTTCCTGTAGCAGAGCAGCTCCCATTGCATCTTTGCTGGCATTACACTGCAAAATCAGCATCTTGCTTTTGTCAAAATGTGCCAACGAAGGAGCATTCCTCACGCATTCCTTAATATGATCGAATTCCCCACCCTGTTTAACCCCCAATGCCAGACAACATTCTTTCTTAATATTCCTCTTATATTGGATGTGGACGAAGCTAAATTAGGAATGAATTTTCCCAAGTAATTATAAAGACCCATGATTCTTTGCAGCGACTTTTTATCCTCTGGCCTTTTAAAGGTAATTAATTTATCAATCTTATTTGGCTCTGGATCAATTCCATTTTGTGATATCAAATGGCCCAAGAAACGAACCTTCGTTAGACATATTTGAGCCTTTGTTAAATCAAATTTGATATTTTTTTCTTTTGCTTTTTCTAGAATTCCCTTTAATTTTTTATTGTGCTCTTGAATGGTATCCGCATATATCAGCAAATCGTCTACATATGTAATATTTTGAAAGCTATCCCTAAAGATATTCGTCATTTTCTCAACAAAAATTTGTGCCGATATTTTCAAACCAAATGGCAATCGGTTATATCTGAATTTGCCAAATGGCGTGGTCATCACCAACAGATCTCTGCATTCCTTTGCAACCGGAATATGCCAATAGGCTGATTTCACGTCTAACACGGTATAATACTTAGCTTTGGGTATCTCGTGCAATAGTTCAGCTGGAGCCGGAGTCTGGAAATGTCTTCCCACAAGGGCCTCATTTAATTTCCGAAGATCCAGGCATATTCTGATTTGACCAGATTTTTTTTTTACAACGACCATAGGATGAGACCACTCTGTTTCATGATATATTTTTGTTACGATTCCTTGCTTCACCATCTTTTCCAATTCAGACTGAACTTCGGCTCCGAGGCTTGTTGGGATGCGCCTGGGAGGGACTTGCACAGGAGAATATTCAGGCTTTGTGTAAATCTTACATTCCAAGTTGATTAATCCTACTCCTTGAAATACTTCGTGGTATTGTTCGAGGATTTTTTGAGTTTCAGAACACAATTTCATTTCATCCGTGTTTATATGATTAATTCGCCTCAATATTTCAAGCTTCTCGCAAGTATCGCCCGTGATAAGTGTCTGCGCTTCTACATCGGCTACGATAAATTCAAACATTCCTTTCTTTTCACCATATTGGCATAGCACATTGCATTTGCCGACGATAGGCAATTCTGTATTTCCATATGCGAACGCCTTTAATGACGTGGGTCTGATTTCTGGTCTTGATGGCCATTGGTTTATTACTTTATGAGGAAGCACATTTATCTGTGCGCCAGTGTCCAAATGTACCGTGGTCTTCTTGCCATTAATTATTATTATCGCGGACCACTTGTCCGACCGAACAGTCTTTACAGCAACTTCATTTAGATTTATCTGGTCACAGGATTCTTCAGCTTCACTTTCCGCTAAGAGATTTCTTATACGTTTTGTTCGGCAAACTACTGAGAAATGATTGGGTTTTCCGCATGCATTACATTTCTTCCCATATGCTGGACACTTTCCATACTTGTGTCGTTGTCCACACTACTTACATGGTTCTATTATTCTTTCTCTTCTCGGGTTTATACCGCTTGGTCCTGCTTCTGCATTTTCCATTCGAATTGTATCTTTCACCCAATTACGTTTTTCAATTTTTTCAATCATTTTTTGCTCATTCAACGATGCTACTTGTGAACATGTTGACTCGGAGATCATAGCTATCGAAATTGCCCTTGGTAGTGTCAACTGTGGATCTTCTAACAATTTTCTTTTCACCTCTCGGTCAAGTATTCCAATTATAAGGCGATCCCTTATGAGAGATTCTGTTAAATTCTCGAATTCACATTCTTGTGCCAGATGCTTTAATTCTGTGACAAAGTCCATGATTCCCTGCCTTTCCTTTTGTACACAGGTAAAAAATGCATTTCTCCTTTGAATCGTATTTTTGAAGGGCTTAAAATGGTTCGTAAACATATCAAGCATTTCCTTTACATTTGGGTAGGTATCATTTTCACTTATGTGAAATGTTTTGTATATCATCACTGTTTTCTCACCAGCAATATGCTTCAAGATTGCTCGCTGACGCACCAGCGGCATGCTTTCTAAATTTACCGCTATTGCAAAAATTTCAAACGACTCTCTCCAGGTTTCCCTTTTTTTTTTTCGTTGCTGTACGGGACAAATTCCGCCGGCGGCTTGATTCCTTGCATTCTACTTACTGTTGAATTAATCTGTTTTAATTCGATACTTTTGTCGACTGCGCCATATTGTAATGTGTATGAGTTGTCTGAACAAACTCGCTACGACTTACAAGTTGAACTGAATGTTTATTCAATCTAGCAATCTTCTTATATACAAGATAGAGATAAAAGGAAATAATTTACATAAGTTTAAAACAATTGACAAATGGAATAATTTTGCATAGTTAACAATAGGTAACAATTATAACACTTAACATAGGTTATTTACATATCACAACAGCTTCTTTTGTTGCCTTAAATACGAGGTAATTAACTCGTTTCTCTATATATATCTAAAAATGTTTAAAGTTTAATAAATTAATTTTATAAATCTGAGAGTTGTCTTCAAAAATAAATATAATAAATATTTTTCTGATCAATTCTAAAAGATAAAAGAAAAACATTGTTAATAAATAGTATAATTTTATAATTTTCTTTTTTGGATACTTGGTGTATTGATGTATAGGATGTATTGATGATTAATATGTTGAAATTAAAATTATTATTCAATTTGAAAATATTGCATCGAAGGAATTTCACACACACATTTAATTGAGAGTTCTGTAAAAAAAATCTATATATATTCATTATTTAAAAAATCAACAATTTATGTAAATATTAAATTAATTTATGTTTCATTTTTACTTTTGTGTGTGAGTGTGAGCGGCTTTTAAAAACTTATTTTTTGTGTTCACCGTGAGGAAAATCCTTTTTTGGTTTGAATGCTCGCTCTGTTTATGTTTATACCTGTGTTATACCTAGTTATGTGTTTTATAAAGTTTTACCTTCACACACAACATTTTATTGTGAATACTTGGGATTGTATGTTAGTTTATATTCGTGCGTTGAACAATATCATTCGTCTATTATTATATTTATATTTATATAATAGTATATATAGAAATAGATAGTTTTCAAATAGATATCAATTTTAATACAGTAGAACTTCCATGAGAGGACACTCTCGCTAGAGGACACCTCTCTACAAAGGACGGTTTTCATTTGTAAAATTATATTTTTTACTATTCAGCAACTCTCCAGTAAGAGGACCTCCTCGACCTAAAGAACACTTTGTCTCTGCAATTAGGTGTTGTTCTTTACAGGGAGGTTCTACTGCATTGGTAAATTAGATATATGTTTGATATATAAATATTGTTTCTGTGTGTGGACAGGGTCCGGAGAGCCTCAACATTCCTTCAACACCGCCCCCTCCCTACTCTGTCTGCCAACAGCTTGATGCCCAGCCTCCCCAACCTCACAATGCCGCTCCACTCAACTGAGCCATCTAGCTTTCGTCTATCAAAACTACCCTTTCTGTCTCTAACATATTTGCATATGTCTCTTATCTCTCTTTCTTTCTTAACTCGGAAGATAGATTCCTCTGAAATATAAATTGTAACAATACACCGCCCCCTCCCTACTCTGTCTGCCAACATCTGGATGTCCAATCTCACAACGCCGCTCCCATCAACTGAACCATCTATCTTCCTTCTATCAAAACTACCCTTTCTACCTCTAACATATTTGCATATATCTCTTCTCTCTCTTTCTTAACTCGGAAGATAGAATCCTCTGAACTATAAATTCTAACAATACACCGCCTCCAAGGATAGGTTTATAGCTTTATTTAAACTTCAAGCTTTCAGGTATCGCAAACCTTCTACAGGAGTATTCAACATGTTGAGATATCGTTTAAATAAAGCAAGAAACTTGTCTTCGGAGATAATGTGTTGTTACAATATTTCTTAATTCTTGAAAATGCACCGTTCAAATATACTTCACTTAATAATACAGAAAATACCCTATACATTTGTGTGGAAATATTGATAGTCAATTAAAATAATGATATTTTCAAATTTTTATGAAATTGTAATGACAATCGTATATGTTACTGTGTATAATAAAAGCTACGTCTTTATGTCTACATTTTATTTACTATTCGATAATTCCGTCTCCATTTCCAACACCACCACCTTCATAAATGAACTACTCAAGCACCAACCCCAACCAAACAAGATCATGATCACAATCGAGGTAGAATCCTTTTACCCAAGTCTCCCATACCAGCTGATACTAAGCAGCACCGAAGAATTCTTGAGAGAAAATAGGTTTATCAGATCACTGTCAGAAAAATAACTAAACCTATAGCCCTGTGCCTCGAAACAAATATCCTAAAATACGATTCCAAAACTTATAAAATAGATAAAAGGGGGGATTCTCCCTCAGTCGCCGAAATTGTCATGCGTCGCATAGACAGTTGGATAACCTCACTATTCCCGTCAGATATAGTTTTATGGCGTCGTTATATTGATGACATATTTTGTATCTGTCCCGAAAATCAAACCAAGAACACTCTAGAAAGACTCAAAAGTTACCATC
Organism: Cordylochernes scorpioides; assembly: GCA_030710605.1. Classification (NCBI taxonomy): domain Eukaryota; kingdom Metazoa; phylum Arthropoda; class Arachnida; order Pseudoscorpiones; family Chernetidae; genus Cordylochernes; species Cordylochernes scorpioides. Next base: position 39,725,366 of record CP092875.1, read on the forward strand.
CTAACCTAAATTTCACATTTGAAAAAGAAACAAACAACTGTTTATTATAAGCCATCCTTCAACCCCGAATATATCCGTTTTTCCTTCTACTGCCCTCTCTCAGCCATAATATCAATACCGTAAAGACCTTAACTAAACGTATCCATAGCCATTGCTCACTTCAAACCTTTAAAACAGAAGAAACTAAGAATATTATAAGAAATCTAAAGACTTTTCAATATCCTTTATCATTTATTCTAAGACATTTCTATAGCCCCTCTGAAATTCGGAATTCCCCAATCTATAAATCTATTAGCAGTATTCCCTATTCACCAGTATCTGTTTCTATAGCCCGTCATCTGAAGAAATTTGGAATCAAAACCTTTTTCAGCAACTCGCCTAATTTGAATTCGTTACTAAGAAACCCCATAACAAAGAACAATACTATTGATTTTCCTTCTAATATTAAGAATGCCATATACTCCATAGAATGCAATGAATGCAAAACCAAATATGTCGGCGAAACTGGTAGACATTTAAATATAAGAGTATCAGAATGTCATAATTTGTATATAATTAAATGCAACCCCGACCCACTATGTATGTACCATGTATGATTTTCAAAGACTTAATAAAGAACAAGGTAACTGGAGGGAAGCAAGTAGCGTTAAGATATAGGAAGTAGACCTAAGGCTGGCCCGACTATTCTGGGCACCCCTGTGTCAATACTGCAGGGGCAGGGACCGGACGTCTCTAGTAACCGCAGAAGTTATTTTAGCCAAGATACACTCAATACTTCCTGAAAAACAGGACGTGTCGAGTGACCAAAAGTTATAAAAGTTTGAGAGACATCCCATGCTTCCGGCAAAGATAGGACGTATTTGATAACACGGAAGTAAATAAAGTCAAAAATAACACTCGACACTTCCTATCAAGCAGATCACAGCTTTCTTCAAGGAAAGCCGCGGGCCAATCAAAAGGCAGCACCTTAAGTAGGTCAACCAATAGGAAAAGATCATGTGAGATCTCTCAACCAATCAGAGAGAAACTGACTCGTGGTGTTAAATCGAAAGACAAGAATAGTTAGTTACGCTTTGGCTCCCAAGGAGGTGACATCGGCTTTAGACCTCTCTCCCTCGGCTCATCCCACAGCTAAGTACAATCACCGCCATGTGATTAGTCAAGGACCAATCAAAACCACCCCGCTCTTCTCAAGCTTTCTTTCCTCCAATCCAGTTACCTTTTATTTTCAAAACAATCACGTGTCCTGATTATTCCTAACTGTATGCTGCAACTTCCACTCAAACGGCTGCGCTTCAATCAAATATCACCATTCGCATCCAACAACAAGAAATTCCGCAACGATATTGCCACAGAACGGTTAAGTCGACAGGATCCAGATTATGGAACTTAATCAGGATGAAGATGGAAATTAACCCAGGCGCCAGCACAACAAAAGGCAATGACAAACCAAGAGAGAAGAAACTGACAACGAACGAAGCGACAAGATATACCCTGGCGACGGTAATTTTAGAACTGACCGCCGCGCTACAAGGGGCAACCGCCGCCCGCACCGCCGGTACGTGTCCGAACAACCTGACGCCCACCGAGTTATCGCCACCCGCCATGCCGTACCAGTACACACGGAAGCAACCCACGCGACACGGACCCAGTGTACCGACAACGCGATCCACTCGAATGGAAGCAGTACAAATGACTAGATTTCCCTTTCAATCGCGCGGACAGTGCAAAAGGTCCCGATCCGGTTCAACAGATATTCCAAGCCAGCCACACCAAGCCGAAGACGCCACAATGGAGACTTTTCGAGACTAAGGTAGGCAATCCACCCAATGACACCATCAAATTAACTTTGGACTTGTATCTAACCCAGGACCTACCATGTACCTTTCTCATTGAACCAGACGCAGGTTCGAACATATTGCCGTATCATTTATACAATAGATTAAAAGCACAACTCCCCAATTTAAATATTAAAAAACCTTCCCTTGATCTATCCACCCTAAATAGTTTTACGAAAATAATAGGACATTTAACTTTCCCTCTGACAATAGGCCAAATAACCCGTAGAGAGAACTTCCACGTGGTAAATGCATCCTTGCCATTTGGAGTTCTTACCTTAAAAACCCTTTATCAATATAAATTAAAACTAAATTATAATCGCGGCACTATTTTCCAACTTGGCGTCCCATTGTCTAATACTATCTACCACTTTAAACATGTATCAAATGAATGCAAGCACGGGCTAGGCCAAAACCTGTCCCAAAGGACTCGCACAGCACCCAAAGCTTTCACACATGGAAAACCTTGCCTGCATTCATTGCCCAAACCCCAAATATTTACATGCCACCATTATAATCTCACACCACACAACTTTTCACTCAACCCAATTACCAGTACTATATGCCCACAACATGTAAAGCCACCACGACCCCAACCTACAATTCCAATAATGCCCCAAAAAAGTGTCCGTACACCGACACAGCTCACCCACTTACCACACAAAATCCACACATGACCATACTTCGCAACGCCATAAACACGCAATGTACCTCACAACACACGCACCCATACGTCGTCACACAACGGTAACACACACAATCCGCACAACACACGCAACACGCACGCCAAAAGACAACAACAACGACAAACAAGCGCATGCACAACCGATAAGAATAATACAATCATCCCGTCTACACAAAACATTGAAAAAATTCACGCCACCAAACAACCACACAATCGAAAAACATTGCGATCTTTCCTAAAAGCTGTGAACGTCTTTAAAGAGTTCATTCCGGACCACGCCCGCTTGCGGACACCACTTGTCAACCTTCTAAAAAAGGATGTCGTGTGGGTCTGGGATGACGAATGCCAGAAAGCGTTCACTAACCTGAAAGAAAACCTGACCACACACCCCCACATTACGCCTTTACCAGGAAGGTCTGCCATGCCAGGTGTACTGTAACACCTCAACATTCAGCATTACAGGCGTTCTTAAACAAGTCTACCCTGATGGGAAGACATACACCGTTCAACATTTCAGCCGATCTCTGCGTAATCACGAGCGAAATTATTCAGACTTGGAACTACAATGCCTAGCCATTGTGGAAAGTGTGGATAATTTCCGCACCTGTCTAATGGACAGAAAGTTTACAATATTTTCTGACCATCCCGCATTGCAGTGGTTGAAAGAGATCAAAGCTCCGTCAGGTAGATTGTTTCGATGGAGGTTAAGATTGTCAAGATACGAATATGAGGTCCGTAGCATAAATGGAGTACAACAATATGAAACGGGCGTTGGAACTCGTATCCCATTTTGTGGCTTTCTAGATGCGCCACTCATACAGAGCCAACAGTCTTCTCCACCGGGAAAATCCCGCGTGACTATGGACCCCAATAAACTGCGCACCGTCTCCCGAAAAGGAGTACTTAAAACTATAGTCCCAAATTCACTTACAACCAGACTTCTTAAGTCCGTACACACACAACACCACCACCCAAACATCTCCAAGATGACGAGACTCATCTCAGCACAATATTATTGGCAGAACATGACACAAGACATCGCAAAACAGGTAAAAACCTGCCCCACCTGCCGATTCGCTAGAAGAATCGATGAATACAAACAACCTGCACGTAAAAATACCGACACAGGTACCCAAACAAAACAAAATTCGTACATAAAGCACAGCGTACACACAACACAAACAATGCCAAAATTACCACATCCACGTCAGAGAAAAGATCACACATTTCAACCTAAACCAATTACCGCCGACATATCTCTAATAAAACCATTGGCGATCAAACAGGAGAACTGTAAACCTGACAACCAATCCAATCATATCACACCACTCCCTAAAGATATCAAACAGGAGAACTGCGAACCTACCAATCATTCAAATTCTACAATTCATAAGGTTCAAGCAAATATTTCAGAGTCCCCAGTTACAAAAATGTGGACGAACATGGGGCAATATCCTATCTTTCATCTGATTTTTATTCTTTGTTTATTAGTTCTACCGTACAACTGTATCCCAATTTTATTCATTAAGTACTTGTTTATCTATGCTATGCCCGATCAGAAAATCTTCGAACTACAAGAGGCAGTTTTTCATTGTGGACAAGCATTTATAAAACTTCTCATAATTTTAGGAACCATCTTTGCAGAAAATCTAAATAAACTCCGAAAAGATAGCAGTAACTGAAAGATGACCAAACAATGTCGGAGAAATCACGCTCCAAAAACAAGATCTGAGCCGCACCAAAATAAATAGACGGCAGGAAACGAGAATTTGAGACACCTCGACGGAAGTGTAGTCCGCAGCGATAAATTCGGCCTCTGTAAACAAAGCGAAGCGCCTTCGTCCGATCTCCAATTTTCCTCCCTCTCGTTTACCCGACACACCCCACTTCCGTATCTCTAATTACAATGAGAAGATCCCCTATTGAGGTCGACTGGGAACCTCGCTATGCCACCGGTTTTGTTTCCAGTTCGAGTCTACATATCGATTTTTACCAACCAATTCCACATCCACGAAACAACGCCTAGAACTAGCTCACACATCTCTTACACAACCGACTTCTAACATTTTTTTTACAACACACACACAAAGACAAAAAATTACACATAAAGGTTATATAGATTTCCATGTCTCCTGTACACACAACATAAACGCACTTGAGGGCTAGAATCACGTTTTTCACCTAAGTGTCGATACAGACGAGACAAAAAATTTATAGGGCATAATTGAGCAAGTAAAACATTTATAGGGCAAAATGGAACAATCAATACATTTAGATCAGGGCATGTAGATACCAAAGGGTTCCAACCAATACACCTTATTTTTCATATCAATCATTTTTATTATTTTCTCTCAATTAAAATTTAAATATTTAATCAATTTATCAATTATTTCAACTTATTACCACTTTTTATCATTAATTATCATTTTTTTTCCAATTAGTTTATATTATCATTTTTATTTATCAATTATCATTCTATTTACCACTTGACTTATATTGCCACAACTCAATTATCAACGAAAACACACTGGTTTTCGATTAAACTAAAAACATTAAATCACCCTTTGTTGTTGAAACCTTTTTATTTTTCATTTTTCCTTTTTTTCAAGCACTCAACTTTGATTTCGCTCAAAAAACTTTTATTTTATTTTTATTTTTGATTTCTCAAAAGCCCTAATAGAATTCCCTCGGTCTCCATTCCCAATTCCGAGCTAGAATATAATTAGGCATTTTTCCTTTTTTTCTCACCACGCACCAAGCATTCACTTTGATTTCGTTCAACTCTTATTTTTATTTTTATTTTGATTTCTCAAAAGACCTTATGAAATTTCCTCGAATCCCTTTCCAAAATTCAAGCAAAAAAGTAATTAGGCATTTTTTTCTTTTTTTTTCTCACCACTCAACCAAACACATTCAATTTTGATTTCATTCAACTATTCTTATTTCATTTTGTTTTGATTTCAAAGCACCTTATGAAATTTCCTCGATTCCTTTTTCTCAGAATTCGAGCAAAAAAGTAACTAAGCAGTTGTCTTTGTCACCATGCAACAAAATATTTTTCTTTTTCAACCAAACACATTCAATCTTGATTTCATTCAACTATTTTTATATTATTTTTATTTGATTTCAAAAGCCTTAATAGAACTCCCTCGATATCATTTCTTATCTCGGGTAGAATTCGTTTAGGCGCATTTTCTTTTTGCCCACTATGTACCATAACATTCATTGATTTCTTACAATTAAAAAATTTTTGATTTCTATTAATTATACTCAACCTATATCATCAACCCCATTCTATCTTACTTTTATGTCACCAGCCATGCTTGTATATAGACTCAATACCCACAACTAATTTTCCCACAAAATTATTTTTCATTTTACAGAATTCTCTCAGGCTAACCCCTTCTTGAATTCTTCACATGTAGGGGGCGCATCTGTCATAATTTGTATATAATTAAATGCAACCCCGACCCACTATGTATGTACCATGTATGATTTTCAAAGACTTAATAAAGAACAAGGTAACTGGAGGGAAGCAAGTAGCGTTAAGATATAGGAAGTAGACCTAAGGCTGGCCCGACTATTCTGGGCACCCCTGTGTCAATACTGCAGGGGCAGGGACCGGACGTCTCTAGTAACCGCAGAAGTTATTTTAGCCAAGATACACTCAATACTTCCTGAAAAACAGGACGTGTCGAGTGACCAAAAGTTATAAAAGTTTGAGAGACATCCCATGCTTCCGGCAAAGATAGGACGTATTTGATAACACGGAAGTAAATAAAGTCAAAAATAACACTCGACACTTCCTATCAAGCAGATCACAGCTTTCTTCAAGGAAAGCCGCGGGCCAATCAAAAGGCAGCACCTTAAGTAGGTCAACCAATAGGAAAAGATCATGTGAGATCTCTCAACCAATCAGAGAGAAACTGACTCGTGGTGTTAAATCGAAAGACAAGAATAGTTAGTTACGCTTTGGCTCCCAAGGAGGTGACATCGGCTTTAGACCTCTCTCCCTCGGCTCATCCCACAGCTAAGTACAATCACCGCCATGTGATTAGTCAAGGACCAATCAAAACCACCCCGCTCTTCTCAAGCTTTCTTTCCTCCAATCCAGTTACCTTTTATTTTCAAAACAATCACGTGTCCTGATTATTCCTAACTGTATGCTGCAACTTCCACTCAAACGGCTGCGCTTCAATCAAATATCACCATTCGCATCCAACAACAAGAAATTCCGCAACGATATTGCCACAAGAACATAAACGAAATATCGACAATCAAGACAGTAGATCTTTAGTGTACAAACATATAAGAGAAACAGACCATTCCTTCTCCCTTTCAGAACCAAAGACCCATTACTCTAACATCCCTTGTGGAAACGAACAACAAACCCCTGAACACCTTCTGATAAACTGTCCATTAACTTCTGATCTAAGGGAAGGAAACCAACTTTACCTGACTAATACAAAACAAGCTGCTTGCAATAAAGACCAATACATCAAGTTTAATAGATTCTGCAGGATGTATATTTTGAGGCGAAAGTGTTGACTGTACATATTTCAAGCTACTACTTATAATTACTATATGTAAAATTTGACATCGAAAGTTTAATTTTCATGATTCCCAATGTTCAATTGTATTAATTGTATATAATTTAAAATATACACGCAATTATCCAAATTGTGGATATGGCGTGTCTCTCCCAACTGTTAATAAAATAAATCCCCAATAGACTACAGAGACTTATCATAGAATCCATCATTTCCAGAAAGCACAATAGCATTAACAGAAGAATAGACATTCCAGAAATTTATAACATAATATTCCCTGAACCCACCCCATAACCCCAGGTGAATATATCGCCTCGGGATAGCAAACTCGAAAGCACGCGCAACAGAAGCCCGTGTTGATTCTGCATTGAAACAAATGTAAACAACAAAAGCATTCTATTTTAATTTTAAATCTTATTTTATTGGCGTTTTAATGATGTAAAATATTTCCTCCCGTAGAAGGGATTTCTTGAGAGATTTTTAAATAAAAATATTTTAAAGAGAAACTTTTCCTTGGAGGTTTAATGTTCTTATTTTAATTTTATTTACTATTCTTCTGTGGGGCTAATGTATTTTTTAGAAGATAATAATGAAAATTTATTTATAAATATAACAAAGTTGCAGCAGGATGGATTTCGTATACCAAAAGGGGCATCGCTCCCTTTAAAAATGAACAATTAGGTTCATCACCCCAGTGTAAATCCTAATGGACTGTGAGAAGGAATGAGTCGCAATAAAGACCCGTCCACAACTTTGTATTGATTTCTAGCGTGAAGATCGGCATTGCCACTTCCCAAGCTTAAACACCTTTTTAGCCAATCCGACCGAGTTCATAACTCCTCTCACAGGATGTTCTGATATTGAAGCTGCCCCAGTATTAATGATGGCCAAATACTGAAATCATGGAATCCAGGTTGTTGTTTGTCTGAATTTTCTAAAACTGGTGTTGTGGCTAATTGCCGATATTACGTTTTGCACTGGTGTGATCAACCAAAATGCTTTGCTTTAATATTTTTTTTTTTTTTTTTTTAGAAGCAGAGATGCCAAAATATTGTTACGTTTAATACATTAATATAGAAAAATATAATAATATTCATTAATAATCCAAAAACAAAATAACTTTAATGATACACTAGTGGAGACAAATGGGATATTTAAATACCCTTTCAGGAATAAACAAGGCTAGTTTATTCAATTATATTCTGGGTATAGTTTCATGAAATTAATCATTTACATGCCTTAATGTTCTTATTAAGTATGCAAATTTTATTAAATTTTGATAAAATGTTTATAGGTTATGCAACCTTTATATAGGCATGTAATAATCAAATATAACATACTTTTGCTATAAAAACATTCCAAAGAAATTAGATGATGAATTAAGCATTCAAGATATTAATTTTACAATATCCAATATATATATTCTTGAATTATCTGACATATATAGCTCTAAAAGATTTAATTTGATTACATAAATAACATGCATATTATTAGAAAATTATTATACAAAATGATATATAAAAATAATATCTCAAAAAAAGAGAATTGAGGGATTATGTGGATATTTTCTATCATTAAGGTTAAACCTGCATTTAAAACAATGAAAAGAAAGATCTAGAAAGGCATCATTACATTATCTCTATGGCCGATCATTAAATCTCAAAATTTAATTACAAATTAATAACCGATACAAGTTTGGAATACGAGGTATATATATATATATGTGGTAACAAGAGAACACTCAGGTCTAGAGAGCTTTCCAATACCTCTCTGCCCCTTGGAAGACCTTTCACAGCTTTCGAAGAGTACAGGCAGTCATGGTCGAGGCAGAATGGGAAGACTTGGGATGGTCCACACAAAAAATGAAGGACACATTTGCGCTGGGAAAGTTCCGTGAACAGAAAGAATTGAGATAAGTAGCAAAAATATGGAAAGAGTTTAAATGGAGATTCTTACTGTTCTATGGTGGCATCAAGAAGTGAACTGACATACGTTCCTACAGACATGGAAGTAGCTATCTAGTTCCGGGTTTTTAGAGGTTTTTATAGTCTCAAATGCAGAAGTACTGGGCCTTCGTCTGACGTAATACTAGGGGAGATCAAGAAGTAGAGGTCAATGTACTTTTTTTACGATCTTCTGGAAACTTCTGACATATTAAGCCTCGTTCTACACGTTGTTGGACTTCTATATCTCACTTTCTGCTATTTAACTCAACTCTCCTTCTATCACACAGCTTTATTTTATTATTATATCCATTTTGTACAGAGTAAATTACATATTGTGATGCAATGGTTCATGTTTAACATGCGTATAAATAATTATAGAATTGTTTCTACTATACGACAAGTTTTTGATCATATAATTATGTTATATTAATATTATACCAATAAGGGTTTGTGGGTTCAAATTTTCATATATATATATTAAAAATAAAGAAGGCATCTCCTGACCACAAGCACATGTGCTTTTTAGATGGCAGAGCGCCATCTAGTGGAGTAAAAATAAACTAAACGTTTATTTAGCTTACTCCGAGATATTTGGCCAACCCAATTTCTTGATAAATCAAGAAAAGCCATCCACGAACGCGTTTCGCGCTGTTGGCGCTCGTCATCGTGGAGAAGGCTGTAACCACTGCGACCAAAATGATTTTTTGGTCCAAATGGCTTCCCGAAAAATCAAGAAATGGGTATTTAAGGCCAAATTTGCGTAAAGACGCTTAACACATGAAAAAAACAAGGGAAAAAAAATATATATATGAAATAAGTTGAGGTCTGGTAGCCTCTTGTATAGAGTTGTCGACTAACTGTAATAATGTGATGATGAAGTGTTGACTCTCGCTATACTGTGTTAACCGAGAGGAACAGTCAGGATGTAGAGTTTTCCAGTACCTCTCTGCACCTTGTAAGACCTTTAAAAGTTCTCACAAAATACAGGCAGTCGTGGTCGAGGCAGAGTGGAAAGCTTGGGAATGTCCACACAAAAAACGAAGACACAGTTGCACTAAGAAAGTTCCGTTAACAGATAAAAGTTGAGCTAGGAGCGAAAGATGGAGATAGAAGAGTTCTTACTAACTACATCTTAGATGAGATCGACATGAGGTACGACCGACGCGGGCTTGCACTGAGGGTGAACTAACTGTCAAGTGACTGTAAAGAGACTGTATTTATAGGTTAAGACGGGGGGCCTTATGCGACAGGGGCGTTTCTGAGAAAGGGGGCTTTTACATGTCACCAGGTGTGAGAGGGGGCTTTGCATTCCACAGCTGTGAACAGTGTGGGTGGTCTTGTTGTGGGAATTCTAAATCTATCTCGATTTTGACGTTATGACTTCTATCTCTTGCTTAGCTCAACTCTTAAATCTATTACAGATTTTTATTTATTTATCCTGTTTGTACAAATTGCATTACATATGATAATGTAAAGACACATGTCAATAATACGTATAATCATTAACAGATGTGTTTCTATTATACAACATTAAAATCTTGTTATAAGTTATTTACAATAGGGGTTTGTTGGCTTAAATTACCATATATATATATATATATATATGGTGATTTGTAAAGCAGTCATAGTAGTTGTGTGGTGAGTGGTAAGGACAGACAGGAGACAGGATCCAGAGGCAAAAACCCTTGAAGAGTAGATCGAGAGAGAAGAGAGAAGGTCCGAGGACTACCCTGGGAACAACTGGTGTCGAGGCCACCTCGGTGCGAACTGTCCCTTGATCATCACCTGTAGGTACTTTTAAACTCTGCTTTGAGTAAGATAAAATCCGATACAGTCATGGCCAAGCGTATTGAAACGATAGATGAGTTTGACATAGTTTGTTGAGGCACGTGGAGCAGCCAAATAATTTAACATTGACGTTTTCTTTGACAAAACAGCTCAATAATTGCAAAACGTTTGTTTGACATCCTAAAAACACGCCAAAAGGGTTAGCACAAAGTCAAAATTTAACACAATGGTATATAAAAACATGGAGAATCCGACAAAAAATAAATAAATTTATTACAGTTCAATACTTTCGTGTTAGCATAAATTAAATATTAACTACGTTATTTTGGTAACCGTGTATATTCAGGATGTCTCAAAATAACGGAGTTAATGTGTAATTTATCCTAACACGAAATATAGAGTATATCGAACCGCTGAGTTTGAACAAAAATGTAATATCATGACAAAGGTTGGCGTTCAGCCAACCGAAATATTGGTAAATCAATATTTTATTCAATCCAATATATACCTTTTTATTATCTAAAGAGTTAAATATATATTTATCTATTTTCAGAAAAATATAGTAGTATTTTGAAAAACACTGACGACTTCGAAAAGCCCCAACATTCCATCATTGGGGAGATCAGAATCATCATCAGTATCATGACCTTGGTCGAATACAGCAAGGAGGAATTGTGTCACTTGAGGAGGGACTTCTTGAGGATTATCATCTAGCATCTCTGTAGCATTGACTTTGTCCTCAACCGCCATGATATCATAGTCCTCAGGACCTCTGACATTGTAAACAATCTCAGTAAAATTTTCCGGCATATTGGACAGGAGTTTGTCTGCTCAGACCATGTCTTGAGACAGTCCAGGTGGAATTGGTGCATGCAGTTTCTGGGATGGCAGAGGTTATCCTGGCTGATGGTGTCCAGGCAGATGGAGCAATCTTCTGCTTCGGACATCAGGTTTTAAAATATCAAGTTAAATATTTATTTTAAAATTCGATATTTTTAAATTGAATTTATTTCTATATTTTAACAGTTAAACAAAAGTCAGAACATAAACATGTTGGAGTAAAATGATGAATATGAAACGAATACGAAATAATGAAATTTATTATATTCGAATATTTAAAGATTAATCTGTTTCTTTATATTTATATATCAATAGAATTTTTTTTCAATAATTTATATCTACTTCACAACCAATACTGGAGAACGTTGCGAAAAATGTTAAAACTAAATTAACAATTAAAGTCTATTTATAAAGAAGAAACTCATAAATTAGTGTCAGCCTGAAATAAAAACGGGAAAACATAAACAACAGACTATAATAATACAATAATTCTTTAACAAAAGAACAGTGAATTTCAAATATTCTTCCTCTATAAATATTACTAAAAACTAACTAAAGGATGTCCACAAGGAGAACCACTATCTCCCATGGAACAAAAGCCATGGCGAACTAAAGACAGCAATTATCAATTTACTTAGTAAAATTAATACCTGGTGTGAAAGCCGTAAATTACAGATACCAAAGGATAAAACGAAAATATTGTATTTATATAATTGCATAAATGATACAAAAATCCTTAATAGCAATATAGCTAGACATGTTGAAACCCTTAAGATCTTGGGATTGACCTTGAAAAATCATCGAAGCAGGAACAAGATCGACTTTATGCCACACATTAATGAAATCGTCGACAAAACTACTAGAGCTAGCGGTTACCTACTCAGTTTAATAAAGAAAGCATGGGGTCTAGAATGCAGACGAAAATTAACTTTATACAAGTCAATATTCCGAAGCACAATAACATGTGGTCAAACAATATGATTTCCATTTATAAACAAGTAGCCAAAGACAAAATAAATTCCCTGCAGTATAATATTCTAAAACACTGCATACAGGCCTTTACCACAACATCGTCAAACTGTACACATATACTAACACAAATACCAAAACTCACAGATTACATAGAATCCAACATATTGAAAAATGAAATAGGCTACAATAGCTTTAATTTATCAAACGGAAAATAAATTGCTAACTATAATAAAAGAAAATTACAGGAATACTATGAAGAATTCAACAATAATTTCAAACTTTTTTTTTTATCTCCTCTAAAATATCAAAATTTGTCAAACCAAATTTCTACCATGTTCAATTCTTTACGGGTCATGGTAAGTTCAAATCATATCTCTTCAGAATTAGAAAAATAGATTCGCCCAGATGCTCTTGTGGAGCGGAAGAAGAAACGCCTGAACACATTCTGAACTCATGCCCACTGGTGTCAAACCTAAGATAGCAGAGCAAGATGGAAAGAACCTATCTGGGTCAAATAGTTTATAATAGGGAAAGATATATGAAATTTAATAGGTTCTGCAGACTTTTTATTATAAATAGACAGCTTCATGCAGCTTGAGGAAATGCACTACTATGCGACTTGATTTACATAATTGTGAATAATTGATAAGTTACTTTAGAATATAACTAATTGTAAAGAGCTCAACCTGATCAACTTTCTCTCCCCACGATACTAATTATTACAGATAACTTCATTAAATCAACATCCATCATTGCTTAACATATTGTAAATACCTATCTTGAGATTTCTTCTATCTGCTTATGTTGTTGCTTATTTTTTTAGTGTATATGTTTATTCAATGCTCTTTTTATTAATTGTTTATTTTATTTTTGACAATGCTGTTACCTACTCTACCCAGATCGAATATAAGCGTGTCTTATTTGCAACTGGGAATAAATAAATTATTTTCTATTATATATATATATATTGATACGTGCTGTAAATATTTCATAATTATTATTTTCATCTTTAACTTTTCATAGAATATTATTTCAATAATCATCATCACTTGGCATTGTTTACATAAGTTTTTTTTTTTGTAAAATGGCTGAAGTGAGTTAAAAATAAAAAAAGCTAACAAGACATACATTTTTGATTATTTCTTTCTTTTACATTAAACAACAGCGACAAAAGAAAAATTTACATACATCCGCAACATATTTGGCGCAGCTCGACAAGGTTACGAAAGAAAATTAAAAAGGTAAATTTTTAATCAAAATATCATATATTTCAAATTTGAATAACTCATTTAGAGACATCTTTATTGTTATAATGGCAAATTTACATAGATTTGAAAAATATTCTGGCAGTAAGAATAGCATAAAGATTGAAAGTTGGATTAAGTTGTATGAAGTAGAAAATTTAAAGGCAAATGATGAAGAAAAAATACACAATCTTATCTACTATTTAGCAGATGAAGCCTTAGAATTTTTTGCTGATGAAATTCTTACAAATGCACATATAAAGAAATGGGAAACTGTAGAAGATAAACTCATTGCCAGATTTAAGCCTTGCATATATAGTCCCATTGTATTAGCATCTAGCAGAAAGCTCCTTGCAAGTGAAACAGTGGAGACTTATTTTAAAGAAAAAATGGACTTACTGAATCAAACATCCTTGAAAAAGGAAGAGAAAATACAACTACTAACAGATGGGCTACCTTTGAATTGGAGGGATGTGTTTGCAGCAGCACAACCTGCAGATCCAACCAAATGAATACAAGTTGCACTTTCTGTTGAGCATAACAGGCAACAAAGTAAACTAAGAAATTTGTTTAAACCCAAAGTATGCACTCTATCTCAACAGGAAAGATCAGCTTCAAATTGCCCATTTTTTTGCTCAATTTGCATAAAGAAAAGAATTAAAGTGAAACATTGGTTGAATGAATGTCCTGATTATGACCCAAATTATAAAACAGAGAGATCATCTAAAAATACACAACCAAAGCAATTCATTACAACAGTCACAGAGTCAACCACAAGTAATGAAACAAACAAAGTAACTTGCTTATCAACTCATAATCCTCCTAATAAATTGATAGACTTTAAAATTTGTGTCAACAAACATCCTTTACAAGCCTTCATGGACACAGGTGCTACCATATCTTTAATAAATAAAAATTTAATGAAAAGTTTGAATTTACATCCTTTAATAGATTCTCCCATGCAAATTCAACAAGCTAACTCATTAACCAACACTTTGGGATATGTTCATGTAGACTTGCAAATTCATAATAAAACTAGAAAGGTCAAACTCCATGTAATACCTAATTTAAAATTCCAGCTACTCATTGGCTTGGATATTGCAGAAGACTTTGAACTTATTGTTGACACTAAAGATAAAACAGTCTACACTAAGCAATCAGCAGAAATGGCACTTCTTTGCACAACCTGTAATCAGTTGCAACAACAACAACAACAGAACCTGATTCAACAACAACAACAACAGCAACAACAACAGAACCAGATTCAACAACAACAACAGCAGCAACAACAAAATCAGCTCCAGCAACAACACCAGATGCAACAGCAGCAGATACAACAACATCAAAGACAGGCAGATCTCAGCTTCATTGAAGACCCTCAAGATCATCAAAACACAGTGATGGTCAAGAAGAGAGGACTACTCAGGGCTGTGGTGCCTGCTTTTTTTAAAGAACATGTTCTGAAGGAATATCATGATAATATGAGTCACCCATCCATGAACAAAACAGTCAAATTAATAGTTCCTTTATTTTGGTGGTCAGACATGGTACAGGAAATTAAATCTTATGTGAGATCATGCAAGACATGTCAACTGACTAAATCATCTAACCAACCAACTCTAGGACAACTAATAATTCCAGACACAGAATTACAACCAGCTCAAGTAATAAGTGAAGATACAATAGTTATGGGAACATCAGCTGAAAAGACAAAGCACAAGTACATCCAAGTGTTCATTGATCATCTTACAAGATATGTTTGGGCATTTCCCACTATCAAAAACACAGCTCAAGCAACGCTACAATGTTTCAACAGAATCCTTCAAGTCTCGCTACCCATAAAACATATTATCACTGACAATGGAAAGAACTTTAATTCCAAGGAATTCAAAAGGTGTTTGAAAGTTCATAACATCAAACAAACTTTCACCACACCATACCACCCCCAGAGTAATGGAATGTGCGAAAAGGTTAACGGAACAATCATGACCAAATTAAGAACGGCCTTGCTTGATAAACCGAAGGTGAAATGGAGCACACTTTTGCCCAAGGTCATTACTGACTACAACAATACCCCTCATGACGTAACAGGTTTTCCGCCATCTTTTCTACTTTTTGGTTACAATGTGCAGCCACAATTTGCTGATAACCCCTCAACCTCGGTAGAAGATGCTAGAAAACTGGCTATAAAAAGAACTCAACATCATCGTGAGATTTCCAAAAGGAGACATGATTCAAGACATCCCGACATTGAATTTAAAGTTGGAGATCTCGTTCTTAAAAGAATTCCCTACAATGATCCGAAGTTAATTAAAACAGCTCCCAAATACGAAGGACCATTCCAAGTTTTGAGAAGATTGTCTAAAGTGACTTACGAACTCTCCACAACGGATCAAGACAACCCACCAAGAAATCCCACAGGAGATCCTATAAAGGCTCACATCTCTCAATTAAAGTCATTTATTCTCCGTGAATAAATGCATCAAAGCGGGGGTAAATGATACGTGCTGTAAATATTTCATAATTATTATTTTCATCTTTAACTTTTCATAGAATATTATTTCAATAATCATCATCACTTGGCATTGTTTACATAAGTTTTTTTTGTAAAATGGCTGTAGTGAGTTAAAAATAAAAAAAGCTAACAAGACATACATTTTTGATTATTTCTTTCTTTTACATTAAACAACAGCGACAAAAGAAAAATTTACATACATCCGCAACAATATATATATATATATGATAATTTAAACCAATAACCCTATATTATGTAATACGTATAACAAGCTTGTCATGTTGTATATAGAACTAATTATAAACTATAACTAATTATACGCATAATTGACGTGTGTCCTTGTATCTCCAGATGTAATGTACTGAGGATGAATAAATAAAAATATATAATAGATTAAAAACTGAGTTAGGAGCAAGATTGAGCGAATCACAAAGTAACTTCTAAAGATAGATGGAAGCCAACAGACTGGTGCCAGAGTCGAGTTTCGGACACGTGCAGAAAGGCAATACTTCCTGGTCCACTTCCTAGTCCCCTTCCTGGTCCAAAAAAGTTGTATAAATAGGACCCCACGTAGCAACAGCCCTCTCAGCTCTAGTCAGTCCCGGTCAGCGTCATCCCTTATCGCCGGTTGTCACCAACTCATCGACCATGTAAAACAGTAAGAAACCTTCTCGATCTCCATCTTTGCTCTTGGCTCGCTTTTTATCTATTCAAGGAACTTCCCTTCTACAACGTGTCGCTTCGTTTTTTGTGTGTGTGGACATTCCCAGTTTTTCCACTCTGCCTCGACCACGACTGCCTGTACTTTGGGAGAACTGTTAAAGGTCCTACAAGGTGCAGCGAGGTACTGGAAAACTCTCCACCCCTGACTGTCCCTCGCGGTTACTACAGGTTTGACCCTCGGTTGCCACAACTTATAGCGAGAGTCGACGAGGTTCTACAACAGGCTTACCAAACCTCAACACATTATTACAGCTAGTCGACAGGATCCCTAATCACAGATAAGGATCCCAACACAATATCTCAGAGAGTCGACAGGATCCCTAATCACAGATAAGGATCCCAACCTATTATCACAGAGAGTCGACAGGATCCCTAATCACAGACAGGATCTCAACCTATTATCACAGAGAGTCGACAGGATCTCAACACAATATTACAGAGAGTCGACAGGATAACCACAACGAAGGAGACCACAACGAAGAAGGTAAAAAGACTGTCCAGATAGATAGAAGAGCCAAGAAGCAAAGATGGAGGAACAAGCACGCCATTCCAACGAACCGACCAAGCAATCTTCCCCCCAACGACACAGCCGAACATCCCGCAAAATAAGCCGGTGAGAAGTTACCCACCTTCGACCTTACAACGCAACCATCCAGACGACATGCCACCATCGCCAAACAGAAGTCACAAGCTTCTACAAGCTCTACATGGGACGCCTTCCACGTCATCAGGACAACAACCAAAGACCAAGTCCCCTGACTGAACAATCATAAAAACTGTGAGTTTTTAAAAAATCTACTTAACTCTCTCTTCATGCTAACAACTTGATTTTCCATAAATATAATGTTTATTTTTACTGTAATTATTTTTAAATCAAATTTTACCATTTTTTATAGCATTTCAATTCAAATTTTAAATATTGTACACCCTCATTTATCATTTTTTACTTTATTTTAAGCAACTTTTAAATTTTAATTCATTACTTCCAATTTTACATAAAAACTCATATTATATTTAAATTACTCGAATCATAATTCTAAACTTATTTGTGTGTTTTTTTTAATACCTTATTTATACCAAAAAACACCAATGTCTTAATTAAATACACAAAACTTTGCAAAATCATTTTTATGTTCACTATTTTATGTACACGCCCCATTCAAATTAAGTCACTATCATGCCATTGCCCTTTTACAAGTATAATTTTCGCACTAACATAAGCAACGATTTAAAAAATATATTCAAATTTTAATAAACATAGGTGAAACGCATTTTTTTTTTTAATACAAAAATCGAAAGATACACTATCTTCAAAAGCACAACTAGAAATGTAACTGTCCTTCCCCAAAACAAGTTAAAAATTCCAACATAGCTACACTCCCTCGTCCTTTTCTTTTTACATGCATAATTATTAATAATTCACACATCCCTCGGAACGAACTTCAACACAGCCAATTTCGAACCACACGAGCTCCATATCGTCGCGAACACAAAGATTTCACGATAAACATACCACCTCTATAACAATCTGAAAATTCTCGATGTGTTTCGTACAACAACCACCCATTACTAAAAAATTTGTTATTTATTCGGAAACTAGTTAGATGCTGTACTAAACGAAGACTTCACGTGACACCTTTCCATACAATTCACCCCACTAGTGTTACACAGCGCACCACAACAATTTTCTCACTTAACAGGCCCAAGACGCCTTCATGCCAGTGACACCTCATCAAAACGTGTCCACGTCGGAAAGTCGCACTTTTACGCACATCTAACCTGACATCATTGAATAACATTTTTTAATTAGTCCGCAACATCGTCGAAACACAACACTTGCGAACACCGAGAAGACTAGATTTTCAAACAGGCAAGAGGAGATAACTCAACTCGGGACGTAGGCCAGACATGACATCAGGTGTCAGTCGGCAACAAAGGACCGCCTACGTAAATAAACAACCCAGCTATGTCGGTCGGCATCAAAGGACATGACACATGTTGATATGGACACCCGTTACAGCCGCCATGTTAATATGACACCTCCAGTTGCAGTTTGCCTGTACCTGACAAGTGATCCAACTCCAGGACGGATAGATTGCAGCACCTATAACTGATTGACTTACCAATCATTACCCAATTTACTTATTAATTTGAACTTTAATATTGAAATATCATAAAACTTTATATCTTCAATTATCATTGTGTGTTTTACAACTTTTACATTATTTTCACGCCCAGTATGGAATATTTTTTCTAAACTAGAACGCCATCTTTTATAATGTTAACTCTTTATTGTTATATATTACAATCATCTTCGTCAATGCCATCCATTTTTAAGAATCAATCAAGTTATCATTTATTTTATATTTGTATACTATATGTCTTTGTTTTTCTATACCCCAGCACACTCAGCCATTATAAGCCATCCCCAAAATGGCGCCCATCGCCACGACAATATTCCAATCTTCAAAACTCTTCACTGTCAATCATTCAATTATAAGGCGTTTGGGTAGGCTCACCTAAAAATTTTGCAGACCAACAGCAGAAAACGCTCTACAATCTTTTTAGCGCCTAAGACATGCACTATACACTTCATGTATCCAAAGTCCCCATCTTCCACTACACTACATCATTTTTAGGGATCAAGATCGCTCCCCGTCTGGTCTCACATAATATAATCGGGAAGATCTGGCAAAGACCAACTTCTCAGACCGGACCAAAGCGACATAGGGCCACATTGCCTCCCCATAGGTCAAACTAAAGACACCAATAATCTTGGACCTACACCTAGACATTGTGTGAATATGTTCCTTTCTTTTTTTTTTCAGGAACGAATATTTTTTGTTTTCTTTTAACTTTTCTTCAAAAGAGACATTTTTTGCTCCATTTGTTACTACTTAACATTTATCTAATTATTATATCTTTTATATTTTGCTAATTCATTATTATATCTTTTATATATTACTAATTCTAATTATTATATCTTTAATATTTTGCTAATTCATTATTATGTCTTTTGTATATTACATGTTTGATTTTATCCCCTTATACTGTTGTTATCCGCAATCATATTTCTATCTTTTTATTCACTATATTTTTGTTTAAATAACTTTATTATATGACAATGTTTATCATCAACTATCGGGCATCTACAACAATCGTTTTCAACAATCATATTCTTTAACTAATTCCCTATACTTTCTCACTACCTATTTCAGCCATTGCTAGAAACGACAGCACTGCTTGACAATTTTTCTTTTGATTTCGTAATTCAACAAACTCTTTGAAAACACCGTTCCCCAGAAGTACAAGTCTCGACTTTTGGTCTGAACACGTTTCAAAAGTTTATTTCAATCATCCGCAGAGCACATCACCAACGCAATGCACAAAGCGTTCACTTTTTTTCAATTTTCAATTTTTTTCAGCACTAGCGGACCACAATCAACCTTTGATTTCAAGTCAAGTCAGACCACCTACTGTCGCTACAACAATTCTACGTATCACATGGCTCTACCACCCCTTTCAATCATATTAATTCTTTTCTTCAACTTTTTAACCCAATAACCCTACAATTGTGACAAAGCACTGTAACCTTATACAGGATCACAGGTGAAACATTGCCTAGGAAGACGCACAAGTCTATATCCTCGCTTTGCACCTGGATCTCAGTATTTGATTGTCTGTGCAACACTTACAATTGCATATTCTTCAACCCCTAACCCTTTCCAACGCCCGCCAACAATCTCTTAGAACATCATCATTATTTTTTTAGCAAACAAAGGTTTTACCTACAGTTCTCTTTTATAATGAATATCATAACTTTTAAATTAAACATAAGTTTTATTTTTATAATTTTCAGATATAGCCAAATAAACATCTTGTTATAGCCCTTTTCCCTCACAGTTTTAATTAATTAAAAT
Source organism: Cordylochernes scorpioides (assembly GCA_030710605.1). Classification (NCBI taxonomy): domain Eukaryota; kingdom Metazoa; phylum Arthropoda; class Arachnida; order Pseudoscorpiones; family Chernetidae; genus Cordylochernes; species Cordylochernes scorpioides. The sequence continues at coordinate 39,746,387 of CP092875.1, forward strand.
AAATTCTAATTACTTACCTGTGTTAGAGAGGCTTTACCTGCTTAAACCCGGATAAACCCTTTCACTCACGGGGCCCATCTATGATAATTTAAACCAATAACCCTATATTATGTAATACGTATAACAAGCTTGTCATGTTGTATATAGAACTAATTATAAACTATAACTAATTATACGCATAATTGACGTGTGTCCTTGTATCTCCAGATGTAATGTACTGAGGATGAATAAATAAAAATATATAATAGATTAAAAACTGAGTTAAGAGCAAGATTGAGCGAATCACAAAGTAACTTCTAAAGATAGATGGAAGCCAACAGACTGGTGCCAGAGTCGAGTTGCGGACACGTGCAGAAAGGCAATACTTCCTGGTCCACTTCCTAGTCCCCTTCCTGGTCCAAAAAAGTTGTATAAATAGGACCCCACGTAGCAACAGCCCTCTCAGCTCTAGTCAGTCCCGGTCAGCGTCATCCCTTATCGCCGGTTGTCACCAACTCATCGACCATGTAAAACAGTAAGAAACCTTCTCGATCTCCATCTTTGCTCTTGGCTCGCTTTTTATCTATTCAAGGAACTTCCCTTCTACAACGTGTCGCTTCGTTTTTTGTGTGTGTGGACATTCCCAGTTTTTCCACTCTGCCTCGACCACGACTGCCTGTACTTTGGGAGAACTGTTAAAGGTCCTACAAGGTGCAGCGAGGTACTGGAAAACTCTCCACCCCTGACTGTCCCTCGCGGTTACTACAGGTTTGACCCTCGGTTGCCACAACTTAAAGCGAGAGTCGACGAGGTTCTACAACAGGCTTACCAAACCTCAACACATTATTACAGCTAGTCGACAGGATCCCTAATCACAGATAAGGATCCCAACACAATATCTCAGAGAGTCGACAGGATCCCTAATCACAGATAAGGATCCCAACCTATTATCACATATATATATATATATATCAATGCATTATTAATATATATATATATGTGGCAATATCGTTGCGGAATTGCTTGTTGTTCGATTTGAATGGTGAGGATTGGTTGAAACGCAGTCGTTTGAGTGGAAGTTTAAGCATACAGTTAGGAATAATCAGGACACGTGATTGGGTTTGAAAATAAAAGGCAACTGGGTTGGAGGGAAGAAAGCTTGAGAAGAGCTGAGCGATTTGACTTATTAATTAGTTGATCACATGGCGATGATTGGATTTAGATGAAATGAGCGGAGAGAGAGATCTCTAGAGTAGATGTTACCTTGTTGGAAGCGAAGGAGCACCTGTCCGAACTCGGCGAGAGCCAGTGAACAACTGTCCGAACTCCGCGAGAGCCAGTGAACAACTGTAGGTGTTGTTCCTATGAGAGCGAAAACGTTACTAGGTCCGAACTCGGCGAGAGCGAGTGAACAACTGCCTATTCTTGCTTTTCGATTTAACACCAAGACTCAGTTTCTCTCTGATTGGTTGAGAGATGATCACATGATCTTTTCCTATTGGTCGACCTATTTAGGTGCTGTCTTCTGATTGGCCCGCGGCTCTCTTTGGTGAAAGATATGGCCTGCCTGATATATCCGATTTCGTCAGGAAGTGTTGGGTAGCTTGACGCTTATAACTTCGACGGATATTAGATACGTCCTGTCTTTGCCGGAAATATTGGGTGTTAGCTTTAACATTTATAACTTCTGGTCACCAGATACATCCTGCATTGTCAGGAAGTATTGAGTGCTTCTTGACTAATATAACTTCTGCGGTCACTAGAGACGTCCGGTCTCTGCCAGGAAGTGTTGGTTTAAACTTAGCTCGCAGGGACCCGGGGTCAGAAGGTTAACTGCGACGTTATTAATAAATATGTTCTCCTCTAGATCTACTTCCTATGTCTTTTGTTACTTTCTTTCCTCCAGTTACCTTATTCTTTTATTAAATCTTTGAAAATCATACATGGTACATACATAGTGGGTCAGGGTTGCATTTAATTATATACAAATTATGACAGATGCGCCCCCTACATGTGAAGAATTCAAGAAGGGGTTAGCCTGAGAGAATTCTGTAAAGTGAAAAATAATTTTGTGGGAAAATTAGTTGTGGGTATTGAGGGGCTATATACAAGCATTGCTGGTGATATAAAAGTAAAATAGAATGGTGTTGATGATATAGGTTGAGTATAATTAATAGAAATCAAAAATTTTTAATTGTAAGAAATCAATGAATGCTATGGTACATAGTGGGTTAAAAAAAAAGGAAAATGCGCCTAAACGAATTCTACTCGAGATAAGAAATGAAATCGAGGGAGTTCTATTAAGGCTTTTGGGAAATCAAAATGAAAATAATATAAAAATAGTTGAATGAAATCAAAATTGAATGTGTTTGGTTGAAAAAGAAAAATATTTTGTTGCATGGTGACAAAGACAAATGCTTAGTTACTTTTTTGCTCGAATTTTGGAAAAGAATTCGAGGAAATTTCATAAGGCGCTTTGAAATCAAAACAAAATAAAATAAGAATAGTTGAATGAAATCAAAATTGAATGTGTTTGGTTGAAAAAAAAATTGTTTTGTTGCATGGTGATAATGGAAAATGCCTAGTTACTTTTTTGCTCGAATTTTGGAAAAGAATTCGAGGAAATTTCATAAGGTCTTTTGAGAAATCAAAGTAAAATAACAAGTTGAAAGAAATCAAAGTGAATGCTTGATGCATGGTGAAAAAAAAAAGAAAAATGCCTAACCATATTCTCGCTCGAAATTGGGAATGGAAAACGAGGGATTTTTATTAGGGCTTTTGAGAAATCAAAAACAATTAAAAATAAAAAGTTGGAGGAAATCAAAAAATAATATAAAAGTTGGGAGAAATCAAAGTAAATGCTTGGTTGCATGGTGAAAAAAAGATAGAGAAAAAAAGAATGTTTTTGTAAATCAAAATGAAATATAATATCCAATTTTGAAAGAAAACCAATGAGTTTTCGTTGATTGAAAACTATGATAACATAACTAAGTGGTAAATATATGATAATTAATGATTAAAATTGATAATAAGTTGAATAAATTGATAAATTGATTAAATATTTACATTTTTAATTGAGAGAAAATAATGAAAATGATTGATATGAAAAATAAGGTGTATTGGTTTGAACCCTTTGGTATCTACATGCCCTGATCTAAATGTATTGATTGCTCCATTTTGCCCTATAAATGTTTTACTTGCTCAATTATGCCCTATAAATATTTTGTCTCATCTGTAGCGACACTTAGGTGAAAAACGTGATTCTAGCCCTCAAGTGCGTTTATGCTGTGTGTACAGGAGACATGGAAATCTATATAACCTTTATGTGTAATTTTTTGTCTTTGTGTGTGTGTTGTGAAAAAATGTTAGAAGTCTGTTGTGTAAGAAATGTGTGAGCTAGTTCTATGTGTTGTCGAGATCCTAAGGTCTGTGGTATTTATGTGTAGATGGAAGGTGTAGCGTTTTTTTGAAAGTTTGTAAAGTATTTGATCAATTATGATGGGAATATGAACTCATTTAAATGTGTGTGACGTCTTGTACCTTTTTTAGATTTCCGAGTGACAGTTGATTTGACTTCATTGTAAAAATCGATACGCAAGCTTGAACTGGGATCCAAAATTGGTGGCATAGAGGAATCTGTGGTTGGGGAGAGCGGTGACCTAATTTGGATGAGTGGGGCCTTGTAATGAGACGCCGGAAGCGGGACGTGTCGGGGACGCGAGGTCCAGTCTAAACTTATCCACCCACTGTTTGCACGTAATTGGAGTCATGGCGACGTCTTTATTCTTCGCGGGAAGATATCTGCCTTGCTTCTATGTTTCCTGTCGGCCTAATTGTTTTTTATAATTGAATCTTTTACTTTCGGCATTGGTTGCGTTGCGTGTGTGATATGTTTGGTGTACGAAATTTTGTTTTGTTTGTGGGTTTTACTTGTTTGACGATGTCTTGTGTCATGTTCTGTCAATAACATTGTGGAGAGATGAGTTGGTGTAATTTCGACATTATTTGTATTTTGAAAATCCGGACGTTGTATCCATTTATTAAATCGAATGGCCGTTGTGACTTTAGTAAAAAAAATGCCATTCAGTGATATTAGGGTGGAATTGAGTGAAAAATGAGGTTTACGATGTGAACACGCTTTGAGTGGAGAAATATTTGGCCTGCGCGAGGCGGTCTAGGATATCCTCGATTCTCGGGAGGGGATGGACATCAGAGCTGATTAGCTCGTTCACCTTCCTATAATCGATACAAAACCGTTTGGTCTTGTCGCGCTTAGTGACGAGGGTGACAGGGCTCGAGAAAGGTGAAAAAGATTGCTCTATGATGCCGTTCTCCAGCATTTGTTGTATTTGGTTACGGATTTCTTGTTGGTCACATATCGGAACACGATATGGACGTATGGTGATTATTTTTTCGGAATTCGTGGGTATTTTTACTGGTGGAATCCGTAAGCATGGTACGTTGAATTTGTCCTGTGAAAAAATATGAGTGTACCTTTGTAGAAGTGTTGTGAACTGTGGTGTATAGTGAGTGTTAGGTGTTGTGTTGTAGTATGCATGGGGTAAAGGGTTTTGTTGTGTATTAGTGTGAGTGTCGAGTTCGTTGTGTGGGTTGGTCATGTGAGAGTTGTGCAACGGTGTGTGATCACCTATGTTTTTGGTATGCGAGTTATCCCGCTGTGTGGGTGCGTTTTGGACAGGTTCATAAGTTGAAGTTGTTGTGGTTTGATTATTTGAGGGCATGTAAAAAAGGCAATTGGCTTTAGTGAAAAAGGGGCATGTAGATAAGTGGGTTTTTCTCAATGAATGCACGCAATGGTTGTCATAGGCGGAAAGTTGGGATGCGGGGAAAATCTTTTGTGACATCGCCTGACACTGCCAGTACGTGCATACATTGGACACATGATTAAAATGGTAGGAAAGGGTAGACAATGGGGCGCCCAGCTGGAATATAGTGCATTTATTAAAATCTATGGTTAATCTGAATTTATGGAGGCTATTGATACTAAGAATTCCAAATGGCAATGGTGCATTCACTACATGGAAATTCTCCTTTCGTGATATTTGTCCTATTGTCAGTGGGATAGATAGTTTACCCATGGTTTTTGCAAATCCGTTTAGGGTTTGGAGGTGTAGTGAATGTCCCTCAAGGGTTAAATTAGGCAGGTGGGTTTTTAGCATATGATAAATATTATATGGCACTATACTCAGGCTGGCGCCTGTATCAATTAAAAAGGGGCATGATACATTAGGGGCTAGAAAAAGTTTGACAGTCAGTTGGTTTAGGGAGCCTACCTCAGTCTCGAAAGGGCTGCTCGGCTGGGGTGTCTCTGGCTTGACTTGGTTGTTGTGGAATCGGAACTGGTGATTTTGGGACCGTTTGCACTGTCCGGACTTTTTCGTGGGTCGTCGGGACTGGTCGACGTCGGCATTCGCTGTGCCAGTGTCTCGCGCCGCAGAACTTGCAGTTGGACGGCGGAAGAGGTGCATTCCATGCACCTGGGCGTCGGGGTGTGCTGTGGTACGGACCCGACATTGTGGGTGGTTGATCTTCTCTGGGTCGCGTTGTCGGTACACTGGGCCCGTGGATCCGCTGTACAAGTCGGAACCACTCTCCTAGGTTCTCGGGAGGCACTACGCGGACTAGGCGCTGGTCGTTGAATGGCAGTCCTTCTGTCAGTGTCTCGAGGATCACCTCTTGTGGAAGTCCTAGTTGCAATCCCATGGCGGTTTTTTCCCGGTAGTAGGTCTCTAGGTTGGCTTGTCCAGTAAGTTTCATGGCGAAATATTTCGCAAAGGACGCTTCGCTTGACTCAGGGTAGAGATCTAGGAGGATTTGTCTCACCTGGAAATAACTCCGGTCGGCCAGCCGAAGTTTCCTGAAGAGCTCCAGGGGTTGTCGCACCAGATAGTTTGGCAGGCGCAGTAATTTTTCTTGTTCTCCCATGGATGCGTCTTCCATTTTTCGGTCGAACGTCTGGAAAAACTGTGTCGCGCTGTATGTGCCGTCGAAAGGCGAGATTGCCGACCCCGCTCCATCAGACATTTTTACTCGGGTCAGGAGCGCTGATAGCTGGTTGACGGCGTCCGCTAGGGGCGCAGTTGTCTCTCGGCCGGTCACCTCCTGTCTTTCTCCTGCCGGTTCGCTCTCTCTTACTTCTTGCCTTCTTTCCATTGTTTCCGTTGGACCGTCTGACTTTACGCCTATGGGATCCTGATTAAATTCCATCTCTTTATCCTGTCGACTTAACCGTTCTGTGGCAATATCGTTGCGGAATTGCTTGTTGTTCGATTTGAATGGTGAGGATTGGTTGAAACGCAGTCGTTTGAGTGGAAGTTTAAGCATACAGTTAGGAATAATCAGGACACGTGATTGGGTTTGAAAATAAAAGGCAACTGGGTTGGAGGGAAGAAAGCTTGAGAAGAGCTGAGCGATTTGACTTATTAATTAGTTGATCACATGGCGATGATTGGATTTAGATGAAATGAGCGGAGAGAGAGATCTCTAGAGTAGATGTTACCTTGTTGGAAGCGAAGGAGCACCTGTCCGAACTCGGCGAGAGCCAGTGAACAACTGTCCGAACTCCGCGAGAGCCAGTGAACAACTGTAGGTGTTGTTCCTATGAGAGCGAAAACGTTACTAGGTCCGAACTCGGCGAGAGCGAGTGAACAACTGCCTATTCTTGCTTTTCGATTTAACACCAAGACTCAGTTTCTCTCTGATTGGTTGAGAGATGATCACATGATCTTTTCCTATTGGTCGACCTATTTAGGTGCTGTCTTCTGATTGGCCCGCGGCTCTCTTTGGTGAAAGATATGGCCTGCCTGATATATCCGATTTCGTCAGGAAGTGTTGGGTAGCTTGACGCTTATAACTTCGACGGATATTAGATACGTCCTGTCTTTGCCGGAAATATTGGGTGTTAGCTTTAACATTTATAACTTCTGGTCACCAGATACATCCTGCATTGTCAGGAAGTATTGAGTGCTTCTTGACTAATATAACTTCTGCGGTCACTAGAGACGTCCGGTCTCTGCCAGGAAGTGTTGGTTTAAACTTAGCTCGCAGGGACCCGGGGTCAGAAGGTTAACTGCGACGTTATTAATAAATATGTTCTCCTCTAGATCTACTTCCTATGTCTTTTGTTACTTTCTTTCCTCCAGTTACCTTATTCTTTTATTAAATCTTTGAAAATCATACATGGTACATACATAGTGGGTCGGGGTTGCATTTAATTATATACAAATTATGACATATATTATTTTGGATAAAAGGTATCTCCTGAAAAAATAAACTTTTATCCGGCAGAGTTTCCTCACCACTCTGGAAGTACCTGCTTCGGCGCGTTATCCTTTTTGGCGGTTCACCCCCCAGGAGCCCTAAATGGTCCTGAGAAGTCCTATTCCACTTCTAGCTTTTACTAACCCCACCATCGGATCTGACCTGATGGCGCCAGCAAAGCTATGACCCTAGAACTGACCAATTGTTGAAGACTCGTGTCCCAGGAAACTGAATAATTTTTCAAACCAAGATAAATTTGATATATATTTTAAATATGTTATAAGCTATGAAAATAAGAAAATCATGTTCACAATTTTATTTGATGTTGGGATATGATTGATTTATAATTCCAGAAAATGAAACATTTTTTTACAAAGTTAATTTAATGGTTCATCTATGATAGAGATGATCTCTGACAAGATTCTCAAGAAAAATTATTAAGATTATAAGATTGATTGTATTTGATGACTGTGTGGTGATATTCCTACATGTAGTTCTTGAAATTCTGGTGGCTGGATAGCATTGGACTATCTAGCAATTGGACTCTGTTTCTTAAAATTATTTTCTATACGGCGACATCTTCTTGATAATATCAGTGTAATATTAATAACACATTCAAAGTGATTGTCGTAAAGATAGAGGCTGCCTGGCCGGCACTTATTGTTCTTCAAATATAAGACACTTCGACCAGTAAATATTTTTATTGTCTGGCCGAAGTGTCTTTTATTTGAAGAACAAAGTGTTTGTGTATGTGTAAAAGGTATATTTTGTTTTTACTTCTTGTACATACAGTACTGGTCATTAAAATCACGGGGGTAAGAGGTTTGTGACAACTCATACTTTAGGTACACCAAATGTCTTTACTAGTAATATCAGGCAATGGAACCATGGGGTTAATGTCTGGATATATATTAAGAAAATGTTAGAAGCAATAAATAACGAAATCAATTTTTTAAATGTCAAAGGGACTAAATAATTAATAAAAGCCTAATTTATTGTCAAAAAAATTGCTGTCTCTAACAGAATTCAAATGTTAGAAATTCTTTTATTAATATGTCATAGGTACTATATATGAAATCCGATTTATAGGTGAAAAGTGTGGTTTCAAAAAGGAGGACATTCACATGTAGCCTAAGTAATCATGTCGTGAGGGAGGTTGTTTTATCTAATAAAATATATACATGTAAAACCTCATTATGAATATTGTACAATGAATATATACCATTCTTATAGCGATGGTTTGGATATCATATTCTTATAGATAGATAATTCAGATGGTATGATTCTTGAGAGTGTTATATATTTTCGTATATGTTGTAAAATGGAAGACAAACTATCTGAGAAGCCAAGATTCCAAAGTAAAGTTGGGGGAAGATGGGTGTACTCCTGCTGCGGGAGATGGCCATGTGTCAGGGGAACAGGTGCCAAAAAAATGGAATTCGTGTGGGGGGGAGGTCAGAGTCTGGTCACATCTGCGGAGAGTTGCCTCCAGGAGTGTGGATGATCCTGCAAGTGGGTACCAGGACCACGGCATCGGAGCGGCCTACAAGGTGGTGTAGCACAGGCTGGATGTAGACAGCGTGGAGCGGAACGTTGACAAGGAAGATCCTTCTGATAGCGGACATTTGAGACAAGTCCATCTAAATGTACCTAGTTCTCAATCCCATTAACTCCCATTAAATATAACTTCGATATTTGTAGCTGTTTTAAAAGTTGCTAACCAAATACAAAATAAATATATGTTTAAAAGGTAGAATTGACCACTTTTCGGTATCGATGGTCTCCGAGATTTCAGTATATCCGTGAAAATAGACAGGGGGCTCTGACAACTTTTAACTAGAAATTTTCAAACAGCATATTTCACTTGTGCAAAAGTTGCGCAATTTCTGTTGATAATGCTATGTACCACGTGTACTCGGGAAAAAGGCACAATAGAATGTCTCATAAGTGGGTATATATTTTTGGTATATTTACGAGATAAAAATGAACCACAATCAAATAATTATGGGTTTAAACCGCCCTTTTATATAATTTTAAGTATAAAGTCTTGATATTCGAAGCATATATATGGAAAAGATAATTATATGCTATCTTGACTAATCCCATGCGTACTTGGGATAATTGAGAAAAACATTAACAGCAAACCCATCTGAAAAAGCGCCAATTTTGAATTTAAAAGAGCTAGACATTATGTACTGTGGATTTTAGGTAGTCAAATTGGAATAAATTTCTGTCGCAGCAATCAACCTCTTTTGAACCATGGCGCCTCAGTCAGGTATGCGTCCACTGAGATTCAACAGATAATTATTTATATAAAGCAATAAGGCCACATCTATATATAAGAAATGAAAGTATTTAAAAACTTGAATGTTTCTTTTATACACAAAACAAACTTATACTGTCCTTACTGCAATGACAAAATATTGGGAGGGCTTGGCTCATCAGTGGGGGATCTCTTCCAGCAGTTTCGTCAATTTAATCTACCAGACCGTTTCTTAGAGCTCTAATACTGTATTGGACTATTCTGATTTTATTTGCTGCACTGAAGGGTGGAATCTTAGAAATGGTATTTAAGTAAACTTAATTGAACAAAATCAGAAAGCAGCCCAGGCAGGAATGAATATGTATTATATTGGTAAACTATAGACATAAGATTTTAGGAGAGTAGAATTGCATATAAATATTTGCATCGAGCGAGGCTCTTCCTCAAACAATAAGGACAAGTTAGGCATAATTGATATAAAGCAATAACGCACCTGTTTGCGGAAGCGCATTGCTCGATGCAAATATTTATAGGTAATCTACTGTCCTAAAAGCTTATGTCCATATTTTACCAGAATACCATTTCTAAGATTTCACCATTCAGTGTAGAATATATAAGCAGAATAGTCCAATACAGAATTAGAGCTCTAAGAAGTAGTCTGGTAGGGTTTCACCATTGAGGAGCCAAGCCCTCTCAATATTTTTCATCGCAGTAAGGACAGTATAGAGGTTTGATTTATGCGAAAAAGAAACATTAGTGCTTTTAAATACGTTTATTTCTTAGATACATATTTAGTTAAAAGACATAAATGGGGCATCTATACATGGAATATAAAACCATTAAGCATTTCTCTCACAAATAATTCAAACATCTCTACTGTCCTTACTGCGATAAAAAAAATAATGAGAGGGCTTGGTTCATCAGTGGTGAATTGTTTTCTGAAGAGCAGTGCTCGATGCAAATATATATGCGATATTCTACTGCCCTAAAAACCCATGTCCATAGTGTGCTAAAATAACATACCTAAGATTCCGTCTTACTGTCTCATATATGGGCAGAATTGAACAATACATTCTAGAAGCAGATGGCCTCCCAAATCTATAGGTCCATAAGCTGGCATGCTAAGCATTCCTTTAGCTGCTATCCTGCTCAATAGCCAAGCAATCGGATCCAAACTAGGGTTCGGATTTGGTACTGGAAAAACCAACTCCCAGATTATAGCACCTAGAAGGATTTATATACCGGTGACCTTCAGTCACAGCACAATAGAGAAAATATCTACTGTGTCCAGCAGGGACCGCGGCCACCGGTCGACCCTGTTCACCCACAGCTGAGATAAAGTTCAGCTGCCACGTCGTGGGCTTTCTCAAGAAGCTTGCTTTGAAATCTCGGCAGCTCAGTTTCGATAGCGTTCCCCGCACTTCTTCTCTCTTCTTTCACACCCACCACTCTTAGACAATCCTAGGCCTGCTTGGACAATGGCGTGCTCCCAGATCCCTTTCTCCACAGACACAATCAGGATTGCTTTTAATTTTTAAATCTGTGGAGACTCCTGGGGAAGAATCCATGTCCCGATACCACTAAGTTTGAGGGACATAGCCTTTACATAGTACTTGGGCGTGTTCACCCAATTGTATACCTCCCACTTTTTCTGCTGTTCCTAAATCTGTCTAACCCCAGGTCCTGGACGTGCCCCCTGACTCTTCTATGCACCTCTTTCTTGGTTATTGGGAAATCCACTGATATTCCTTTCTGGCATCCATCCTTCGCGAGCCTATCTGCCAACTAATTTCCTTCAATGATGCTAGTTTATTCGGGCCCCCCTTTCATTCCATGACACTTCTATCACCACAAGGCGTCTTTCCTATCTGTCCAAATGTTTTTCCTGATGGCTTCCTCCTCTAGGTTCAACCCCAGGGGACTAACCCAGCGAGGACCAACAGTACCTCTGTGCTGGTAGTATGGTATCTCCCTGTGATCCCAACGGCCGCCTTCCTTTGCACCCTTTCCGATGCCACCTTGTGGTCCCTATTTCGCTCTCACCAGACCCTGGAAGCGTAGTATAGTAGTATTGGTTCGACGCAGGAAAGGTAGAGGTTCTTAAAATGGTACCCTCCTTTCCCCTTCTGTTCAGAGACAATCTAGACAGCCTGCATAGCGCCTCCCTACCTTTCGCCACCATCCCATCAGGTGTACCTGTGATGCCTTTGCAGTACTTAAAGGCTGATAGGGGCATTGGGGGTAGCTGGGCGTCACTGGAGCACTGGAGGTGGTCTTAGAGTGCTGAGGTAGAGGTTCAAAAATTTGGAATTCTTGTAATGCGTACCACGTAGTGATGAAGAATAGGTGCCTCGAAATTAGGGGTCGAGTTATTCTACTCGGAGAGCGTTGTCGGGTGCACTATTCTGACTAAAAGTTGGTCTTGTGTGGACAATCCTTCAGTCTCGGTCTTCATAATAATTACCTCTTAACGTATATGTAGTTGAGGTACAAGGGTTATTTGGTCTTGGAGTAATTTTAAAAGTGTTTTAGTTGCGACAAACTTTGCGTAGATGACATCGGTTTTCCTGGGAATAAGTCTACGAGGGTCTCTCACACTTCGGTGTTTAATTTTGTATTAACTCGGCCTGAAAAGGTCTAACAGATAATGGATAAAATATTAGAGAAGTTTTTTTTTCTAGTCTTTGCTGTTGAATAGAGTAAAACTCGGATCTCCAGTGCCTGGGATGTTAAATGTCAACCAAGTCTGTCTTCTTCGCCTTATAGACTAGAACTGAGTTGTGTTAAAAGAAAAACTTCCTTTCTGGGGCCACCATGTGCATTCAAGGCTTTAAAACGGCCTCCAGGACATTGATGTAGGTGTTAGCGTTCACCCTGAAGCCCTGTTCAAAGAAGTGGGGAGACATGACATCCCCTTCAGTGCTGATGACGCCAAAGAAGATCACGGGAGCAGGGAATCTCGTGTGCATCACGAAAGGTGCCTTTGAGGGGTCTTTACAAATCCAACGGTCATTCCTGGCATTTAAATTTGGTCCTATTCAACGTTCTTTTCATCAGAGAGGAACCTCAGAACGCCACAAGAGCCATATGTCAGGTTTCTGAGGAAAGCAGTAGCCTTTCCTTTTCTGCTTTCCTTCATAGCCTCAGTCATCAATTGGTATTTCTAAAGGGCATAGGCTTGAGACCATAGTTGCTCTAATGGAAAGTTCTAATTGTAATAGGTCAATACCCAACTTCTTGTCTATGGCTCTCATGATCTTTTTTCCAGGGCCTCCATCAATCTTGACATTTGACAAATTCTTCGTCACTTACCCTTTCCGATCGACGCGAGTGCTTTTTCTTGCAGACGTTCCTTCTTCGTCACTGTCGACCTCATCAAACTGCTTCTGTGCACATGTTAAACAGTGTGTTCTGGTAGATTAAGAAAATCCAATGTCTCTTTTAGTCTCCTCTCGGCACTCCGAGAAACGATTATGGCGCCTTCTCGATTATCATATTGTTATATGTTGGGATGTAGATGGCTCTTTTGCTCACTAGTGATGCTGTAGAAGAATCCAGAACGAGTTCACATTAAAAGGAGGAGATTTTATTATTACAGTAACAAGGAAGATGATTGTATAGCGAAATACACGGTAGAATCAAAAAGTTCCCGAACTTTTAAAAAATAAAATATAAACAACTTTTTAAGAATGTAAAATCAATTTTACTGTAAATCATAATGTCTAAACTATAATTTAATTTAGCAACGCCAGTAAATTCTCATGCGTAGTTTTCATTTTAGGCAAATTTTGTTGTAAGTATTTAGCTCGCGTCGGTTTCTGCAATTACATCATTTGAGCAAAGTGCAAATATTAAATTTTGTGTAAATTCAAAAGTCTTTCACATAGACATTAGCATTAATGAATGAGGCTTATGAAGACGAAAAATTGTCACGAACGCAGGTTTATTTCTGGTATAAACGTTTTAAAGAGGGCGCAAGAGCATCGCAGATGATTCAAGGTCAGGTCGGCCATTGACATCAACAATGGATCGCAATATTGAACAGGTACGTGATTTTATTGTTGCTGATAGAAAAATTACTATTGATAATATATCAGAAATACTTGGAATTTCGTGTGGTAGTTGCCAAAAAATTATTGGTGATAATTTAAACATGATAAAACTTTGTGGTTATTTTCTCAAGAAATTTAACAGATCGACAAAGATAAACCAGATTATCAATTTAAAAAGATTTAAAAGCACGAATGTTTCTTTTATACATAATACAAACTTATACTGCCCTTACTGCGATGAAAAAATATACTGGAAGGACTTGGCTCATCAGTGGTGAACCCTACCAGCGGTTTCGCCAATTTAATCCACCAGACCGCTTTCAGAGCTCTAATACTGTATTGGACGATTCTGCTTATATACGCAGCACTGAAGGATGGAATCTCAGAAATGGTTTTCAAGAAAACTATGGACATAAGCTTATAGAACAGTAGAATTATTTTCATCGCAGTAAGGGCAGTAGAAGTTTGTATTATGTATAAAAGAAACATTCGTGCTTTTAAATCCTTTTATTTTATATGTATAGATGGCGCGTTATTGCTTTGTGTTAAAAAGATTTAATTAAACTGCAAATAATGATTCTGATTTTTTAAAAAGAATAATAAATGGTGATGAAACATGGTGCTTTCTTTTTGATCCACAAACCAAAACACAATCACTCGAATGGCACACACCAAGTTCTCCAAGGAGGAAGAAAGTTTGTCTTGACAAGTCCAAAGGAAAAGTAAAGCTTTTAGTGTTTTTCGATTATCAAGGACTTGTCTATTATGAATTTATTAAATAGGGGAATACTATTAATAAACAGGTATACAAAGAAATACTTGTGCGCCTTCGTGATGCGATAAGAAGAAAAAGAAACAAACTTTTTTAATCAAAACAGTGGAAATTGCTACAAGATAATGCCCCTGCTCATAGATCCGTTATTGTTCAAGACTATTTAGCCAAAATTCTGTATCTGTCTTGCGGCATCCTCCTTACTCTTCTGATATCTCCCCATGCTATTTCTTCTCCTTTCCAAAACTTAAAATGACGTTAAAAGGGAGGCGCTTTTCATTGTCATCAGAAGTAATTGAAAATGCGACGGTGGAGCTGAACAAGCTTAGAAAAATTGACTTTGAACTAGCATTTCAACAGCTTTTTTCTCGATAAAAAAATGTGTAGATAAACAAGGCTCCTTTCTGAAATATTTCATGTTTAAATTACTATACTATGAATAAATAATTATTTTTTTAAAATTCGGGAATGTTTTGATCCTACCTTGGATAAAAGTTTGACATTTTTTTCTCAAGGTGTGTGCATTTCATCAGTTTAAATTATATTTCTATTATATATATATCAATGCATTATTAATATATATAAATTATTTTGGATAAAAGGTATCTCCTTAAAAAATAAACTTTTATCCGGCAGAGTTTCCTCACCACTCTGGAAGTACCTGCCTCGGAGCGTTACCCTTTTTGGCGGTTCACCCCCCAGGAGCCCTAAATGGTCCAGAGAAGTCCTATTCCACTTCTAACTTTTACTAACCCCACCATCGGATCTGACCTGATGGCGCCAGCAAAGCTATGACCCTAGAACTGACCAATTGTTGAAGACTCGTGTCCCAGGAAACTGAATAATTTTTCAAACCAAGATAAATTTGATATATATTTTAAATATGTTATAAGCTATGAAAATAAGAAAATCATGTTCACAATTTCATATGATGTTGGGATATGTTTGATTTATAATTCCAGAAAATGAAACTTTTTTACAAAGTTAATTTAATGGTTCATCTATGATAGAGATGATATCAGACAAGATTCTCAAGGAAAATTATTAAGATTATAAGATTGATTGTATTTGATGACTGTGTGGTGATATTCCTACATGTAGTTCTTGAAATTCTGGTAGCTGGATAGCATCTAGCAATTGGATTCTGTTTCTTAAAATTATTTTCTATACGGCGACATCTTCTTGATAATATCAGTGTAATATTAATTCAAAGTGATTGTCGTAAAGATAGAGGCTGCCTGGCCGGCATTCATTGTTCTTCAAATATAAGACACTTCAACCAGTAAATATTTTTATTGTCTGGCCGAAGTGTCTTTTATTTGAAGAACAAAGTGATTGTGTATGTGTAAAAGGTATATTTTGTTTTTACTTCTTGTACATACAGTACTGGTCATGAAAATCACGGTGGTAAGAGGTTTGTGACTACTCATACTTTATGTACACCAAATGTCTTTACTAGTAATATCAGGCAATGGAACCATGGGGTTAATGTCTGGATATACATATATAGATGGCGCGTTATTGCTTTGTGTTAAAGTTTTTTTTATCACATCTTTGACTTATTTAATTTTTTTATTATCTTTAGTTTGTTTGAATTATCAGTTGAATTCTTCAAAATATCGTTTCGATTCATTTGATTTAATTTATTATATATCCTCCTTGGTCTCTTCTAATAAATTTCCCAAAAATATTCAAGACATTTTATGCTCTGATTTTATAATTTTACCAAAATTCCTTCCTATTAATATTTCACTTATAGTATTCAAAATACCTGTGAATGCATTACCGCCTCATTTATAGCTCCTCAAGTTCCTTTAACATTACATCGAGGGAGAGAGAATTGTGTGTGTGGTTTCTTTTTAAAAATATATTTATTAAACGAGTTAATTATATTTATTTAAAATATATAAATTTTAAACATAGTTTTAAAGGTTAATCTATATATAAAGCAGGTTTATTTTTCAGAAATTCTTCTTTCTCCATTTAATCTGTAATATAAATGCGTATCAAAGAATTCTCCCAACAATGACAGGCTAATATATTATTTCTCGTTTCTTACTAAGATGAAAACACCATTTCTAACATCTTGAGAAAAGTGCAAATAATATCTATGATATATTACCATTAATATAATGACAATCTGCAATAGAACAATTCACTAAGAGAAAGAATTATTTCTTTAATTATATCTCTCTTATTCGAATTTTCCATCATTTTATAGGATTTCTATATTTATTATTAATATTTAACACCTTCTTTCAAATCAATTTCTAAATCTCATGGATATTTAAAGAATCCAGCTGCAGTTCAGAAGGACTTGGCCAGTAGGGGGTAGCCATGATAAACAAAGAGGAGAACAACAGTTTGGTGGTAGAGTTTGACAGCGAAAAGTCTCTAATGAAGGCGCAGGACAAAACCCGATGGATAGCAGCTTTTGTCCTAACCCCTGAGTTTCCCTGAAGTTGGCCAGAAAGTTTATCAAATAGGCTGTACAGAGAATATTGCTCTGTGGAAGTGTCGGTGGTAGCGGATCAGTCTACAGGTCGGCGTCATCCAGGCCGGAGGTTGATGGTGTGTGGAGCATGGCGCTTCTCAAGAGTGACATCCACGGCACCAAGGATCTTTCTGGCCGAGGAGGTAAGTCTCTTATATTTTATTCCTTTCATATTAATATTCTTCATTTGGATATCTCCTGAATATAAATTAAAATAATACAACAGATTTCCTGGAGATGTGTTTATCCAGAAACCTGTTATATTATTTTACTGTATTTCTTTCAGTTCGTACCACTCTAATGAAGCCCTAACTTTAGTTACATCGCTTCAAGAAATTCTTATCTTTGTATGTCCTCCTGTTTAGACAAAGAACACAAACGGCGTCTGGGTACACCGCAAAAATATAAGCACATAGGTTTATTTATAATTCCTTTAGGAAGTATTACTTGAAACCTTAAAAAAGCATGAGAGCTTATTTTTATTCCCTGCTATTTTATGCGCTAACTATACAAATGACTTCATACATCAACAAATTATGCCAAAATATATTTATTATATTTGATTAAAAACGCTTTATTCTTGTGAATGGAGGACCTCAGAATACCACGATACTTCTTATCCTGAAACACAGAAGCGGGATTACAACAGACTGAATTTTATATTTTATAGAAGCTTAAGTAAGAAATTTTATTTAGATTTCAACATATCTCCCCAACAAGAAAGTAAAACTTATTTAATAATTAATTCAATATGACATTAAAATTAGTTTCTTAAAGACGAGAACATTTATAAATGATTGCATCACTAATGTTTTAGTAAAACACACACACACACACAGGCCAATTAAAAATAATATTTGTATAATATATATGTGTGCTATATATAGAATATATATTTATATTTTAAATATATGTTTTCTAGAACAAACCCTGGGAAGTCGACCGCCAGATGGCGCCGCTTTACACTATATACATCTATTGTTGTTGTTGTTTCTGGCCGGCACAAAACTTTTTTTGTAAATATTTAGATTATTAACTAAGAATATTTTTATTAAGTAAAAATATCTGGCTTCCATAGTAGTAGCTACAATTGTATCTCTTTTCTCTTCTAAAAGGGCGTTCGTGCCCCAAATCTAGAGTTTAGATATTTTGAAGAAACCTTTTCCTGGAAGCCGCATATTTTGACTTTAATATTGACACAAGGGGTTATTTCATTGAATTAAGAATATTTTTATTTTCTATACTCTCTTCAATTCAGGTATTTCTTTCTCAAATTACATCTAAAAATACCTTGAAGTAAGCTATTTGCAAGATTCTCCTAATTCTTATTATTGATGTTTTATATTTATTACTATCAGTTCAATTAGAACAAATAGTGATATAGAGAGTTGTCTTATTCTATTATTTTTAAAATGTTCACGATTACACAATCAAAGTAAATTTCTATAAATCGAAAACCTATCAGAATAAATAGAGTAAAAAATCGTATATAATACAGATTGTTCATACAGATTGTTAATATATACCCGCCGATATTTAACTAATTTAACTAAATGGTAGGTCAAATTATTTTCTTTATATCTGTATCGTTATTGTTTCTTCGACTTCCTTTTTTTCCAAATAATCAATCTCATTTTGATATTCACAACTTATAATTATTTATAGCCAGTTCAACATTAGGTGAAACTATACATGATACTTTCAGGACATATGTAACAATGTAAAACCTCGGTAAAGGAATAAGTAGATTGTCAGGGAACTTACGCCTCCCCGCGGTGTAACGTGGCGAATCCCTCAGCGACGTCTTCCAGTGAGAAGCGGTGGGTGATGAGCTCCTTGACTGGGAGCTGGCCCTGGGCGAACAACTCCGCCAGCTGTCGGACTCCCTCACCGCTGCGGTACCCTGAGTCCCCACAGCCAGCCATTCAATAATTCAATCCTGATATATAGCTCTTTTCCTAATGGGATTATATAGCTCACAAATTGAATAAAGATTTATGTGAATAGGGAAAATTAGCTTTTGAGCAAGACGTTTCTTTTTTTTTTTACGGGGCTCTGGCACATTTGTAAGTGCAAAGTCGAACTGCTTTTCACATGTGTAGACATGCGGTTCACTTACGGTAAAGGCAGTCGCCTACTTCTACCCACCATGATTATCATGGCCTGTATCACGTGTACTAGGAACAAGCAAAAAAAAGTTTATTTTTCATTTTGAGGTGTTACAAACTTTCGAGCAAATATTGCTCTTCCACGGGCAAATACTATTCATATATGACAACAAAATAATAGTATCACCTTTTTTTGTAAAAATATTATTTTGTCGTCGTATATAATAGTATTTTCTTGTTGAAGAACAAAATTTTCTCGAAAGCTTGCAACATCTCAGAATAAAAAAAGAACTTTTGGCTCAAAAACTAATTTTCCCTATCTAAATAATTCCTGAGTATATATTGTTCGCAAAAAGATTTATATATCTATATGTTCTGGAAGAAATTTTTTCACTGTGTTTTTTATTAGTGCCATCTTGATGTGATCACACATCATTTTATGTGTTTTTAAAGTAAGAAAAAATACAAAAACGTCAAGTTCTGATATTAAAATTTCCTTATTCTCACCGCTTTAATGAGCAATTTAGATGGCAGATCACTCTCGTTTATACTATTGTTTTACAAAATATTATTTGTTATGAGGAATACACTAAAAATGTAAATTTATGCATATTATTATTAACTTTATTAACATCATGAAACGCGATATCCCAAACTCAGTGATATTTGCGCCAATACATTTCACTGCATTACAGCAAAATTTATGCATATTACTATTTCTATATAAAATATATAGAAAGTATTTAATGTAAATAGTTTGGATAAATTTCATAGCAGCCTCATTATAAGCCAATAATCAGTCTAAGATGATATAACAAGTCAATAAGTCTCCGTAGATGAGTTTATATAATTAATAAGAAACACTCACTCCGGAGGCTTATTGTTTGTTTAATTAATATTTAGGATATTTAAATATATATCATAAGATTATACTTTCAATTCCCGGGGTTTACTCGAATCTATTTTACTCTCTATATAGTGGATAGAGAATCATTCAAGCTTGCTATTCCTATAGAATAATGTTGCTAAAAAATTATATTACTTAACATTAAAAAGTGTTCAAATCTCATTTAAGTTTATTAACACTTAATGTCCACAACATTTTATCATCAATATTATGGCAAATACCTCTTTTAAAATGCGTGTGTATGTTGTGTGAAAATAAAAACATCCAAGCATGAGTTTACTTTGTGATTTTATTCAAAATCTGTAGCTTTTGGACTTGAACTATATTAAAATGAAAAAAAAAAATAATAATGAGCCATTTTTTTTCTATTTGATTTTTCGTGACAGCACGCCATGCGAGAGGGCCCGCCTACAGCTATAGATAAGAGTTTTGTGTCTTTACAGTTTTAATTCCGCATATTGTGTAGGTGTCTGACAATTTTCCACTTTTATTAGCTGCTATCCCGTCAAAAGATTTCATACTGATTGTGTTACCTTCAAACATTTAAAAAGAACAAACCCGGAATATTTTAACAAATCTCATAACTCTCTCCCTCTCGACCACGTCACCCAATACCAAACCATCGACTACACCTACTCGGACCACAGTGCAGTCCTGATCAAAGTAAGAGACCCAGCTCCTACAAGATTCCCCTGCATCGACAAGCTGCTAGGGTCAGACCTGTTTGTCGATCAAATGAAAATGTGCATCGATAAAATATCGGAAGATCTGGCAAATATTTCAACCCCTATTTTATGAAAACAGTGGACCAGGATCAAAGAAAATATGGTCGCGCAGATACGGTCCCTCGCACCTGCCGTCGCCGAGTCCGTGCGATTTCGGCAACAGGATGATTTTGCTGCGCCCTGAAGATGAAGGCAAGGTCTCGAGGAGTCGAGAAGCCTCGAAGACTTGCTAAGTACTTCGGTGAAGAAATCTTTAACGGCTTTGAAAAACTTGCAGGGTAATCCGTCTCATTCCGAAGCACGGCCGTTTGGCAGTCGGTGGATGGCTGCCACTATATAGTCGCGGGAGATGGCGAGAAAGAGCTGATCTCACTCGCCAAACTCCAAAGACTACATTAGCGAGGAAGTCGGCGATAGCTTCATCTGAGCTAAGGACCTGGGCGAAGCGACTTTTTAAACGTTTCAGAAGGAAATGCCTAAGCTGGCCCCGGGAGATGATGTTTCCGTCGTCGACGGTGTAGGTGGGAGGATAGCGACGTCTGGCTTGGAGGGAACGCCAGAGATCCGAATGGGAAGGATAGTCGGAGCGGACAGTGTCGTCCTCCAAACTCCGCCTCAGGAAATGGCTTGCTCTCTCGATGTATCCACCGCAGGACTTGGCGACGGCAGGTACGAAGGGCTGTATCTCCGCGACCATATTTTCCTTGATTCTGGTCCATTGTTTTCATAAAATCGGGTTTGATATATTTGCTAGATCTTCCGATATTTTATCGATGAACGTTTCCATTTGATCGACAAACAGGTCTGACCGTAGTACAGCTTGCCGATGCAGAGAAGTCTTGTAGGAGCTGGGTCTCCTACTTGGATCAGGACGGCACGGAGGTCCGAGTAGGTGTAATCGATAGTTTGATATTGGATGACGCGGTCGCAGAAACCTGATGGAAGTAGGATTCTGTTCAGACGACGCGCATCGATCCGACTTCCGATAGTTGCAACCCTGATGTGTCCAGTGCAGCATCGAAGAATTTGGCAACGTCAGCAAGGTCAGCTTGGTCCAAGAGCTCCGCGAGGGCTTCTGCTGAACCTGATGCCTTGTCCTTCGCCGACTCCTCGGAGATGTTCAGGTCATCGAGGATCCCAGAACCTTCATCGCACGCCAAAGCAGCGATGATCTGGCATTTTTGGTATCGCTCTTCAGGAGCATGAGAGACGTGGGCGTTAACGCACGTCATGGAGACTCTCCGGACGGTGGGGTTAATGACAGCAATCTTGCCAGGCCACAGGATCTGCTGTCGCGAAGACGCAGGCGAGGCCTGATCCAACGGTTGCCGTTGCGAACGCAAAGACGGCGCTGTAGCCGTGGCGAAGGTCTCCCACGTTGTCCAGGGACATGAAGTTCGTCTCCTGCAGGAAGCAGATGTCAATCTCATGCTCATTGAGCAAACAGCTTATCTGGATTCTCCGGCGAATAGTGGCGATACCGCGCGTGTTCAGGGTTGCTACTCGGAAGTTCATTTGGGCTGCTGAGCATAGTTTCTAGCGCGCGAGAGCTTCTTGTACAGGGTACTTTCCGTTTCCCCTGTAAGATTCATCATCTCGCTGGCCGGATTGGCAATGGCCTTTCTCTGTTCGGCGTTTGATTGGGAGAGGAGCCGGTCCATATTCACGTAGTGCATAATGGCCTAGAGAGGTTTTCTTTCTCCAAGCCCTGCTTCTGGACACGATCTACGACTACAGACGCCTTTTCTTTTTTCAGGAGAACGTCTAACTGAATCTCATCAATAGTGCGCCGTTCTTGGGTAGATTCTGGCACCTTAGGTTTGCCCTTCTTTTCAAGTGGAAGAGTACTCAGGTAGACCGCTTCTTCTGTTTTCTCTGTGTCGCTGGAAAGAGTATCTGCGACGACAGAGGCAGCCGGTGGTGGGGCTGCAACAGGAGGAGGTAGGTTCGACTTGGAGGGCGGCTTTCTAGTGGAATTCGTGTGCATAAAGGAAGCATCCACAGGAAGCAACGGCTTCCTGCAGGCCAGTTTTCCGTGGACAGTTGACGCGCTTGCGCCCCTGCTTGTAGCGTAGGGAGAGAAATAGCGAGAACAACCTTATTGATGATATTACATATTAGACAGAAATTTTTAACTCCGATTTTTTTTTATTTCTTAACAGTTCTTCCTTACAATTTTGGAAAACTACACATTCTTCAGTGGACTCAAAGCAATCACATATTCATAAGCATACACAATTCAAGAGTTTCATTACTAACTCACCGCCAAGCAGATTGCCCTTCCAGGTCCGTCCCATCAGCAAACACCGGGCAGGCACGTTCAGTTCGGCCTCATGATGGGTGACGCCAATTGCGATGGACTTGCCACCTTCCCGTACGGAACGTAGCGCGTCGTTCTGCGCAACCACGTCGATCAACAAATCGCAAAGATTTATTACATATTTAACTGTGTGGAGTGTCGGAAATATATTCAGGTATAAGCCATTAAACCAGTTTTCTCGAAGCTCAGGAAATTCAGGCTGTGCTTATATAAACTGATACTGTAAGTAGGAATAAGATAAACAGGTAGAAAATTTGCATTACTATAAATATATATGTGCCCTATGCATATATGAGAGAGACAATTTTATGATCCAATACGGTTTATTAACTTATCTATAATATATATGTGATTTTTTAAATTATGTATAATATTTTTGCATCTTATACTTTTTTCCTCACTATTTAACTCAATATGATATTTTTACATCATGATTAATGGCGTATTTCTTATATTATTTTTAATATATTTGAAATTTAAATTATATATTTATTTATTTTTATATTCTATGATATTTATTTAAAACAGATTATTTAGATTATCATCATTTGTATTTAGGTACACGTGTGACTTCACTGCTCTCTTTGATGTGAGAAAATAAATAGATTATTCTGGAGGCTACTTAAAGAAGACTTATCTCGTTATTCCCTTTTATAAAGTTGTAGGATTGTTGAAACACGCTCTGGTAAGATGCAAGACCCAGCACAGGAGAGAATCAAGGCTGAAGAGTCTGCCAAGCCGCAACTTGGTGCAACAATTGGTGGAGATGCTAGTTCCGACCCAGTTGTCCTGAATCCCAACATCGACATCCCCAAGTATGATGGAACAGAAGACCCTCGCCCATGGATAGAATCCCTCGAAGAGATTGGTTTCCTCTATCATTGGGCAGACTACATAATTGCCCGTTATGCCGCCATGAACATGACGGGAAGCGCTAAAACCTGGTTGAATTTACACAAAGCGAGTTTCACGAGCTGGAAAAATATTAAAATCCGCCTCATTCAGGATTTTTCTCTGGACGCCAATAAAGAAGAACTAAGAATGAAGCTCAACAGAATGCAACACTGGAATGAACCAGCAATCAGGTTCGCGGAAGACATCCTAGTGTTGTGCAACAAGGTTGACCCCGCAATGGAAGAAGAAACAAAAATCGATCATGTTATTGGAGGACTGAAAAAAGAGTACTCATTCGCGCTCTACCTGAACCCTCCTAAAACGACCGATGAACTTCTTGTCGTGTGCAAGAAAATGGATTCTTTTGAAAAGAAGTATCGGGAACGTGTGGAGAAATCCAGAAACCTATATAACGGCCCACGCTATTCTAGACCCCAACAACAATCGAGGTACGTGCCGCCGACTGCCACACGAAACTACCAGACCCCTTCCAGGCCCCAAGCCCCTGTTTCCAACAATTACAAGAGCGACTTCCCTCCTACTCCCAGGTAGTATCGAAACAACTTGACCCAGCCCTTTACCCGAGACGTCCTTATAATCCAAACTTTGTGCCTAAACCAAACCTCCAGAGAAACACCTACAATAAAAGTCAAGAAGTGAGCAAAAATAGGACGGAAGATGGAAGACCAATCTGCTTCAAGTGTAACAAGCCAGGGCACGTGGCCCGTTATTGTAGGGTCAAGTTTATAAGAATCTTAGAAGAGGATCCAACAGCTACCCAAGAGAAGATCAAAGAGAAATGCCAAATGAATGAAATATCAGATAAATCAGGACCTCGGCTTTATGCTGATGTATGTCATAGCACACAGACAAATATTCCTACCCGGAATAGATATTCCGTGTTGGAAGATTTAAACTAAGCGTCGCGCCTG